>JAEVLN010000024.1:758104-1192016 GCA_018350325.1 Globodera rostochiensis
ATTTTAAGAATATTTGAAATCTCGCGCAGTCAAAAATTCAAATTTTAAATTTAAATAATTAAAAAAGTCGCGCAGGGTGCGCGAGTGAGTCGCGCAGTGAATAAAAATAAATAAAAATATTAATAAATAAAATATAAACATTAAATAAAGTTGCGCAGGCGAAATTTGCATAATCTCGCGCAGGTGCGCGAGTGGGTCGCGCAGGACCAAAATTTGCATAAAGTCGCGCAGGACCCTGCCAATAGGTTTTGGCTAAGGTACTCACTTGGCTGGGCCTCAGGTGGCCCGCGCTCACTTGGCTGGCTGGCGCTCAGTTGGCAGCCAACCCCTCCATAGGTATGGGCTGGCTACCGTAATCCGGTGAAATGGAAGAGGGTAACTACTTATATTTACAATCTGAATTATTTGGACCAAATCTGGCAAGAAATTGCGTTTAACTTAATAAACAATTAAGTCTTAAATAAATGCCGAATTCAGAATAGAAATAGAATGTTAAAAATCAGAGTCTTACATATAAAAGAAATGAAAATTTGTTTATAACGAAAAAATAAAACCAGAGTCAAAAAACATTTATTACATAACTAAAAAATACAATAAAAGTTAAAATAAATATATGTTGGTGAAAAAAATTTAATCACGGTCTTTTACTGTTCATTACTAAAAAATACGATATTATTGAAATTATTTGAAAACCCCTATCTAAAATTTCATTCATTGTGTTATTAAATTGCAAAAATTTATTAAATTAGTGGAAATTACATTGTAAAATGCTTATTATTTAAAAGTCTGTTTGATAATATTGCAAAATTCTATTTATCATAAAAATATAATTATTTATTTTTGCTATTCAGCAAAACCAAACCCAGTTCTTACGGTCCAATCATGAATTATTTTAAAATCATTCAGCTTGTAGAAACATTGAAAGCGCATCACAATGTTGCCGTGAATATAAAATAAAAGTTACGGCTTTAATTCATACATATAAATTAAAAAATATATATATTGTCTAACAGTAAACATCGAATAATCATCAAGGAGTTACTTGCTTATTAACTTCTCAAAAATATGTAAATAATTGCAAATTAATTTAAAAAAGAAAGCATATAAAAAAATATATTGCCTAACAGTAAACATCGAATAATCATCAAGGAGTTATCTTGCTTATTAACTTCTCAAAAATATGTAAATAATTGCAAATTAATTTTAAAAAGTAAAGCATATAACTAAAATGTAATTAACTGTTTTAAGAATAAAAGAAAAAATAACTTGGTAAAATCACTGCCGGGGTCTTTATGTTAATACAATAATAACGCGGTCATCGAGAACTCGTTCAATACAAAAAAAACATCACAAAAACATAACAGAGCTCTTTGACAATTTAACAATAAAACTATCGCGAGCTGCAGACAGAGGTCTTCAACTTAACAATAAATAATATTTTTAGTATGTGTTATGCAAACTAATGAGTTTTATTACAAAGTAAACCAGTTAATAATGAATCGTGCGTTATATCGACCTTTATAATTATTCCATATTCTCAAAATGTATTGATGTAAAATTTTTTATAAATATCAATTGCCGTCACCAGGACTAAAAATGATATTTATGACACGAATACCTGCTTTATAGAATAAATTATTAAAGATTTAGAAAGATCACAGATATTTTACTAATTGTTAATTAAAATTAAAAGCCGGTGCTTAAATAAATATAGTCTTAGCTTGAATTTTAACACAACTAAAAAAATTAAATTTCAGCTAAAAATAAAATGGCTTTTATGCATCAAAATTTGCGCCAACTCTCTCATCGAGATAATACTCTTCAGTGGTATCTGCATAAGAATAATAATAGTAAATTGTTGATGAAAATTTTTTGTTTAATATAAAAAAAACATAAATTTTTTTAAATGTACAAATTGCCGGAATTAATCCAGAGCAACGTGACATCACAATTACCAACCGATCAAAGGTGCTTGTTTTTCTGGCGGTTTTTTTTAACAAAAACTTCTTAGGTTGCTGTTTTTTACAAGATTGAGACTGCACAAGCCTACTCCGAAGCGATCGCGGACAAGCTTCAATATAAAAAAAAATTATTTAGAAAATTAAATAAAAAATCTTAGCAAGAATCTCAGCGAGGTATCGTATTTAATATTGTAACTATAAAATATTCTTTTAATATTTTATCTTAAGATTTTTAGAATAATTTCTTTAGTTAAACAAATAAAAAATATCAAATCACAACAATTTCAAATAAGATAATATTGCTAAGCAATCTTTATTTTATTAACACATCATCATTAGTTTTCCACCATGAATATGACTGTTTAAAGCATTCAAATCAAAATTTAAGGAACAAATCCGCGTAATAAAAGCCCCCGGTTTGCTAATGCATGCATGTGAAAAGAATAAAATATCGCTTAAATATAATGAGTAAAAAGAATTTGAATAGTTGACAAATATATAGTTGTAGAAGGAAATAATTTAATGGAAAAAGGCCAAAAATAACTGCTCAATACGCAGCATCCGAATCGTCAAAAAAAGCCGTTATTTGTCCCTGTTTAGGACACATAAATTGAAAATTTATATTGCGTAAAACATTGCCGTAAAATAATTATTTTATTAATAACTAAAAAATCAAATGCTACTCAAACATCAAAGACCACAACCAAGAAAAAAGCATTCCCCAATTTTGCTATCATGATCGGAATGACCACTAGTTTGTTTGCATCTCAAAACTTGTGACATTAAAACAAATATATTTCAAAGATATCATACCGTTAAGTTTTAAATATAAATTTAAAGACTAACACCCATTTTGAAATATAGTTGTAAACAAAAAATTATTTATTATTAAACCTTCGTATTAAAATTACTTGATTAAAAAACTTATTTTAGTTGTAAGTATTTTTAAAGAAATTTAGATTGATTTTACAGTACCTGACACAAAAAAATAATAATAAATAAAGTGAAATAAAACAAACTAAAACATTGAAAAAATTATGCATTTATAATTTTTAAAAAAAATTCTCATCATCCTCAAATGTGTTGCTATTGCAACTGCATAAATAAAAATGCATTTTATTTGTCAAAAAAGTAAATCAAATAGAAATAAATCACGTTTCTAATAGATTATTTTATTTGTTTTTTGCTTATATCGCCATGAATCAAGTATATGTAAATTCAGACAAATTTAGCCTTAAACCCAATTTAATTAATTAATTTCTGTAAACTGCCAGAAGTAAATCAACAGGGTGATAATCACTTAAGAAATTTTTCAAAATATAAAAGTTTGCATATTCAAAATTTCAATGGGCGTAAAAATTAAAATTAAAACTAATTAATTCTTGTCCTGGAAAAAATTTAATTGACGTGACAACAAAAAAGAACGGGTTGAACAATATTCGCCGAAATCTACATGAATATACGAAATGGTAATTAAAACTACATTAGAAAAATAAAAAATTAATCATAAATTATAGAATAAGCCTGTTAAAGGGTTTAGCTCCGAGAAACTTGATGAGCGAGCACATTGAAGTTGTGCTCATCTGTACATTAGAATAAAAAAGCTACAACCGATAAAGTCCAAACAAAATTTTTACATTTTTTAATTAAAAAATCACATTTGTATGCATTTGTAAATGCAATTAATTTTTCAAAAGTCAAACAAAAAAATATTTTAATATATTAATTCACTTAAACCTATTCAAAATTTTCAATGATTGCTAAAAAAATAAAAAATACAAATTAAATTGAATTGATGATTCGACCAAAAAGCAAAAGTTTGAATAAACTCATACTAAGTATTCAAATCATTAAGTTAATAATCGACATTTAGGCCCGATTAAATCATGTAACTTTTTACTAAAATTTAATTTCTTACTAAAAACGTTATATAATCCAAAAATTAAGTATGAAAACATCTTTAATATTGGATAGAGAATATACCCCCGTATCTTTGTTTTCTCAATGCGGCAAACGATAGAGGGGTGGGCTTTTAATCCACATTTCTGGGACACAAAAAAATTCATAAAAAATTATTTTTAATCCCTAGCGGAAGAAACGATCGGAAGGTAAAATTTTACTAACGATTAGAAAATTAATCAACCTACAAAACTAGAAAAAAATTAAAAAGGCTAACAGCAACGACGAGATTGTGCGGAAAAAACAAAGTTAATAATTAAAAAAAACTAAAATAGGCAAAAATATTTTGTGACAAAATTAAATATAAATTATTTTAAATTTAAGCATAAAATTAACGTTGGAAATTTCAATTTAAGTGAAATTGACATTTCTTTGCCGGTTGGGAGAAAAAATTTTAAAATTATGTGGAAATTCGCAAGCGACAAAAAACCGCTTGAAAGGTCCTCACCCAGGGGCTTCAACAATGAACAACGCAGCGCTATTAACAACGCAAAAACGTCTTTTGCAAAAATAAACATTTAGAAATATAAACAATTTATTCATTAATAAGATCACAACTCTAAAAAACAATTTTTATTCGTCCACGAGTAAGATTATCGCTCATCAAGTATGACGGAAGATTAAAAGAAATTTGAATGTTCAATAGTTATAAAAAATCGAAAAAAATAATTAAAAATTTAATTACATATTTGTCAATCAAGCAAGAACTAATTAAAAAAGCATTATAAAAATAAACATAAAATTTTTATTAAATTTAATCTTCTGTGTTGTTTGATCAAAGCTATGGCGCCTTACAACATGAATGATTATAAACGCAAAATTATTGCGTTAGAAATTAGAAGCTGTTTCTACTTTAAAATTTAAATTTTTTATCTTAAATTAAAGTTTTAAACATGCAGCTTCTAAGAAATGAATATATGTATACAAACGCTTCTATGGGGACTTATTGGTTTCTCGCTGCATTCCGTCATGGAAACCAAAAACGGATGAGGGGCCTAAACCCAAAAATAGGCGCCAAGATTATGTACACTAAAAAACCAATTAAAAAAAAATACATACATTTTAATAAATTTTGAATAGCTTTATAAAATTTTGGAAAAATAAAATGAGTAAATATCTTAAAAGTCAAAAATTAAATTAATTTGTGAGACGATGAAATGACCAAATCACATAAAAAATCCTAAAGTAGAATAATTAAAAGGAAAAAAAAACTTAATGCGCCGCCGTAATATGTTTTTTTTTTAAATTTTTAATAGTTTTTTTTAAATGTATACAATATTAAGCATATTAATTTTAAAAAAATTAAATAATTTATGCAAATAAATATATAAAAATATAAAAATTTTTTATCAAATTTGAAATATAAGGTATAAATAAAAGTAATTTATTATTAATATAACAAAGTCGCAGATTTAGTTTAAACGCCAAACCGGTTAGAAATTAAAATTCTGTTTTTTATTTGGAAAAAATTGATCATAAAATAATGCAAAAGAAAATCATGGAGCATCGTTAAATTTATGAAAGGATTTCCATATAAATAAGTTTTGATGTGTCGCTCAAACAAAAATATAATTCTTAATATGCAATAATTTACATTTGGAAAAAATTATCACAATGGATAAGCAACAAAAGCCAACGACACAAAACGGCATTTTATTCTGCTCAAGACACTTGGTATTCTTAGTCATTCCATTCAGTTCTTTGTTTGTGGTAAAATAATATTTTTTTTGAGGATAGATAAAAACTAAAAATAATTATTTCAAATTCAAAATGTTTAGAATTATTGTTATCTTTGATACTTAATTTATATAAGTACCCGAAAATAATAATTACAAATTATTTGATTAAAACAAAATTCTCTTTATATCTAAGAACCCAATATTTTAAAAATAAATCAATAAACATTTGGAACTCAAGCACTGCTAAATTTGCAGGAAATGCCTGTGCAAAAAAGAGACAAGCTAAAAAGTAGGTGTGATTTTTGGAACGTTGAAAGTGGCTCAACAAAAGATTAATATATTAAATTAAATCATTTGGGTTACTTCGTAAAATTTAAATATTATAATACCAAAGCTTGATAGATTTATAAATTAAACATTCACGAAAATTTAAACAAAATATTCAACTTCAAAAAATAAATAAATTGTTAAATATTTAAAATTCTCACATAGATGATTGATTATTACCTTTTTTCAATCTAACCAAATGCTCAATTATTATAAAATTTCATTAAGCCGTAACAAATATTAAAAAAAAGTAATATCGCAGAATATTAAAAATAATCAATTCAAATAAAAAATAATATAAATTCACTAAAACACAACTAAAATAAGAAAATTTAAACAAAGCGTAAACTTATAAAAGGAGGCAAATACGTGCAGTTTTGCAAAAGGCTAATTGCACCACGTAAAGAATCCCGAAAGTGTAACCATTTGCCAACACAGGTGCCGAAAGCGAAAAACCAAGCAACCCAAAACCTAATAAGCTCTTGGATCTAAACACGGATATTCAAGAGTTGATTATTGTATATTAATATTAAGCAAAATCATTAAATCGTTGAAAACATTTTTCTCAAACTCGGCTTATTAAAAATAATCTGGACAATTTTAATCATATACAGGCTCGCAGTTAACTAATAATAAGCAATGCAAAACAACAAATCGGTAGTACAAAGATTTAATATTAAAAGAATCAAATTGTTACAGAGTAAAGCGTTTTTTAAATTACATATATATAAATTTGCAAAAATAATTAGATGCTTATTTTTATTTGCTAAACTAAAAAGTGATTAATCAATATTAAAATGCCATTGAAAAGAAAGATCTTTATGATCATTTTGAGTTAAGAATTGAATGACCAAATAAACAAATTCAAATCCATTCAAAGTTTAAAAAATATTATTTTTACCTATACTGATTAAAATTAAAAAAATATTCAAAAATTCAACAGGATAAATTAATAAAGCCACAAAGATTTTTATTATGTTTTGTGTTATTAAAAAAAATTTACAAAAAATAATAATTTGATGATGGTAAAATATTACGGATTAAACCTTTAAATCTAAAAACATCGTTATTATGTAATGAGCAGAAAAGAAACAAAGAAATAAGCAAAATTAAAAGAAAATTTTAATATTATTTAAAACTACACCAACTCTACAGGTCACCAAATAATATCGCAAATTAATTCAATTCGCAAAGTCCGGTACGCGTCATGGTGGATTACCAAACTAAATTTTATTATTAAATATAGATTAAATAATAATATGATAATGCTTATAAGAAGAAAAATTTTAAAAACTTATACCTGTTTTGTAATACAACATATTGATAGCTAAATATATAAATAAATTTAAGAAACTTGATTTAAATATGGAATAAAAATGTGAAATCACAAACGGACCAAAATAATTTTTTATAGTGATTAAACGTAGCTCAAATTGGAAAATGTTGCGCAACTTTTTTCAGCAGAAATTTCAATTTGGAGCGAAAAATAATCAAATTTAGCAGCTTTTAACTCATATTTAAATGACCATATAGGATAGCATGTTATGGTGGCGAAAGAGCAATTTCATTTTAAAATTTAGACTTAATCAAAGAACAACTTTCCGGGTAATTTAATAATTCTACTTCTTATTAACTGTGTCAACCTAAATCAAGAAATTTAAATGTTTAAAATTGGACATGATTACGGAAAAGGGTTATTAAAACTGTGTAGTCTTTTGATGAAGTATTGATTATTGTTAACTTTTTTGAATTATTTTATTTGTATTTTTTATAATTATTTGAACTTTATTTTGGTATGTATTTACTTTTTTAATTTATTTAATGTTATATTTCCGATAATTTTAGCTATTGCAGTGCCATGTTTCGTTATTAATTTTTGTGTTGCTTTAAGTTTGTTAATACTTATTTCTAGCAACACAATATATTTATTGTTCCATAAAGGGCTGGCTTCCACGAATCGAGCTCCTCGTGTTGATTGCTGCCGGAGGCTCGGCTCCGAATTTTTCTGAGGCTCTCTCGAATGATCCCTATCAAATTGATAAATATTAGTGTTGGTATTTCATCTCCAACTTAACAAAAATAAATTATTCAATATGCGGAAACTAGTAACTTAATATTTATGTTTTCAACTATAAATTAACGACTGTTTTTTAAAATTGAGATTTGTTTTTATTTATTTTTAACGCAGGCGCAAAGAGATCAGAAGAACACTAAATGGTCGCGGTGGTGCTTATTCTCCCGCCTGCGACTTCCGGCGCTTCTTGGTTTCAATTTTTAACGATATTTTGTATAATTACGTTTCTGTAATTAAAATGTAATTTCTAATGTTTATCATTCTGGTGAGTCATGATGTATTAATAAATAATTAATTTTAAATCGCATAACTTTTGATTAAACTTTTAATATCTTTGTATAGGATAACAATGTCCTTCTTCTTTAATTCTTATTAAAAATTTATTAAATGTTTATCATACATTATCATCTTAAGATTACTATTTAAAAATTAATTAAATATTTATTTTTTGAATATTGATTATAATGTCCACATCGTTATTAGGGCAAGCACTATTTAATTTTAAGCTGTTTAAAACAACAACAAATTAGAAGCCCGAGCCCATGATTACTATATTTTTTTCGAGCCTTACATTTCTGACCAAACATTCAAATTATTGTCTCTTTATATTTAAAAAATTTGATTTAATCCGATAATTTAAAAACTTAGTTCGGATATCTCTTTCATTCTCAAGGAATCTTGATTTTTATTGATATTTATATCCAGAATTTATTCGTTTATTAAATTATAATTCATTTTTCAATTTGATATTTGTTTAGATAGACTATCGTTTATAATAATTTGTTTTCTAGCTATTCATTAACTCACTTGAATTATCACTGCTCGCATGGCAGAAATAAGATGAAGTCTCACTGATTTTAAGGATATATATATATATATTAACTGATTATATTAATTAATTTTTAAACTACATAATTAAGTTAAATTAATGTTATTTCAATCCGTTTTTATTTTTCACTTTGATTGGAATTTCTTGTTACGTTGTCTCACATTTAGGTAATTGGCAAGCGTCACCCACAACTTTCGTCTTAAGCAGTAACGGTACAATTTAAGTTCTGAAACTCTTAATTGATCCCAAGTGATTTCAATTATTATTGGTTATTAATGCATGTTATATAAGTTTATTAAATTAAATTAAATTTGAAATTATATTGCGTGAAATATATTCTCCACTTCAATGTTAACAAGAGCATCAATACTCCACAATTAACTCCATTAATATTTCTGTTTGTGCTATTAATTTGGTAATCACTTCAATGTATTTTGGTAATAATTATTTTATAATTTTATGGGAATGATTTAAATAATCTTTCTCTTGCAATGGAAAGATTTACGATAATTTCTTCTTCCTCAGGGATTTTAACTCTTTTATATGAGGGACAGTCCGCTGGTTTGTGGCGTTATTAATTTTTTTAGCAATCGGTTATATTTTCTTAATTTAGCTGGGACGGCCTCCATTGAGTAATTAAACTTTTAAATGATTGCAAAAATTACTTTTCCCATAACAATTATGTAAATATGTTTAACGTTGTCATTTTTTAATTATATTTTGAGTAAAAAGGATTAATTATTTTATAATTATTTGTTGTGCTTGCTTTTGATTTTAGGTTTTTAATCTAGTAATCAAATTTATTAGATAATTTAAGATTATTTTTTAATAAGTTCATTTGGCATTGCTAGATTTTTAAATTTTATAATCTCAAATTATTTTTATTACAATTAGAGTTTGCACCTTAGGCTCCTTATTTAATTGATTTATCTGAATCACTGCAACTTGCTAAAAATTAGATAAATTGTTATAATAAATTCGATGTAATTACTGAAAAAATTAAATAAATGACATTTACTTTGATATTTAATACGCTGTTCTATTGGAATAGCTTCTATCTCGTTGTCTTAAAGCTTCCCTTTTATGGTGGTATGCTGCAACTCCTTCGTTCTGAATGCCACATTTACACACGTATTCGACGAATTTATAACAATTTAATTTTGGTATTTAATTATATTACAAGGTGTTATTAATATGTCATATGCAAATTCACATACTTTATTAAATATATATATATATATCTTAACTTGCATTTATTTTCATAAATTTCTATTTTAATCCAATAAGCATTCGGTTAAAAGGTCTTCCATGCACTTTATAGCTTCTTTTCTTTCGTATAGGCTTACAAGCAACATTTTTAATTTTTTTTTGCTTTTTAGCTGTTGCTGCTAAAAAATTCATAATTCGATCTTTTATTATTTAACAATATTTATTAATGTATCTTTTGTTATACAGATCATAATAATATTTTATTAGAGAGATGAGGTCCAATTAGAAATGCATAAACACAATAGGCCCCATTTTACACTTATTTTTTATTGTATATTAACGACAACAAAAGTTTTGATTTTTATTTAATGTTTTTGCATCAAATTGACATTATTTTTGAGTTTATTATTCTTTCAATTTCCTTTTCGCGTTTTCTTACTTATTGCTGACCGGGTAATTTTGCATACATTATAATAGTTAATCGTAATCACACTTATTTTTAAATGCACATTTTTCCACCCAATTCGAGATTTTATTTTTAAGTGCGCTAAAATTCTTAAATTAATAATCAATTTTTTTTTAATTTCCAAGGAAACAGTTGTCTTTTTCAGCTTGGTCGAGGTTCCGCCACAGCTGCCTCATGTGACTGCGGTGCGGTATTTTTTCGTTGGTAAGGCCACGCGAAGGCCGAGGTCCCAGGCCGCCCTGCCTTGGTAGCCTTATTTTATATATATTATTTTTATATTTGTTTAAAAAGAAAAGAGAAAGTTTTAGCTGAGCCCCAATTGGCTTGAGAGATGTTCAACAGCTCCATTGGAGGGGGGGGGGGGCTTTTTTTCTTATGTTATCTTTCTTCTTAATTATTGCTTAATAAATTACAAAGTAATAATTATGCTTTCTTATTTGATTATAATATTAAAGACAGTGAAGACTCGACTCTTTAAATGACTTTCAATTTTTGCATAGGTTTTCATTAAAATATTTATTTAGGTCAGTCGTTATAATTTAATTTAATTTTTATAAACCATGCAAAGTTGCCATCCTCAGATTCAGGGTTCGACCCCTCTGGCTTAATTCAGTTTTTTTTGTTTAAAAGGATTTTAAATTAATTGATAAAATTTTTATTTCCTGGTTTAGTTTATACATATATTTTTCAAAAACTCGAAGTGCCAAATCTTTATAATACTAATTATTTAATGGCACTGGACTCAGCTCGCAAGCCGGTTTTTCTTGTGCAAGGGGTTTCTTGTTTTTTTGTATCTTAAATTTTGTATTTTCTTATCATTGCGCCTTTTGCTCATTTTAATTAACAAGAAATTAAACTATTCGTTGCGGCTTTTGCCATAATTGGGTAATAGATAATTCAATCAAAACAAATTGGAGAATTTGACATTCTCTATGCCATAGATATTTTCTTCAAGGAGTTGACAGACACGATGCGCTTCATTAATATTTATATTTTCGTTTTTTGTTTTTATTTGTTTCAATATATTGTTTTGGGTTTTCCCTAATTTTTATAAATGAAATCTTTATTCATTTGTATAGGTAACTAAAAAATTCTTGTATTTTTAAATATTAAAAAAATGTATTCATACTTCATTTATTAATTCCCACTTCCGGCCATAATAGTTATTAGCCGTTGATTTCTACCATAGGTAATTTTTTTAATTAAATTAAATTTTGTCTTTTGAATCATATTTCTGTGATTAAAAACGTAATAATTATTATGTTATCGTAAGTTGTACTTTTTTTTCTAATACCATATAAATTATTTCGTTGCTTTTCGAATAAAAATTTTCATAGCAAAAAATGCTTTCACCTATTAAAAACAAAATAAGCCTCCGGCCGGTCTCTGTGAACATACTGTGCTTTTGGTAGGGCAGAACTGTTGTCTTTAAACTATAAAAATATTTTATTCTTTATGAATTTAATCCGAACTTCACAATATGTAAATATGTTATTAAGTTTATCATTAATCATTAGTATAATAATTAAAATATTTGTATTTGCGTTTGTTTCCCATTTTAGTAAAATGATCGGCCGTCATTCTTATGGATGTGAAGTAACAAATAATTCCTACTTACCGCCGGCAACGACTATAACAAAATCAAGTTAAAATAAATTAATACTCATTTTTTTAACAAAAAATTTAATCAAATTTTGGCATAAGCATGCATTGCCGTAGTGCAACGTGAATAGCCGAACGAAGATTTGCTTCAACAGAGTTTCAATAATTTGACAATTGGCAAAAAAACGGCGGTTAAGATTGTTTCATACCATTTTATTATTTTCTCTTTTCGTTAATTAAAATTTTACTTGTTTTTCTTTTCGTTTATTTGTGAGTAAATTACACAGAGGGTTATTTTTAGATTCTCCATTATTAATTATTTTTGTTTATTTTATTTAATTATTATTTATTAAAACACAGTAAGCTATCATTACTTGCTTTGAATTAGAAAAAAGAATATTTTTTACAACAAAACACTCTAATAATCTTATCTTTATAGAAAATATATACTTGTTTATCATTCTTATTTTTATAAATATTTATTTACTTTTAGTTTAAACTTTCTTCATTTAATAACTACTATGTTTAAACACTACATAATTATAAGAAAAATATTAATCAAATTTATGCTTTAATGATTTTGGGTGTGAATTGATATTTGCAAGTTTTTTAAATGGTATCATAGTATAAGTAGTTCAATAGGTATTTATAATGTTTTATATTATATATCTGTAATTTATATGTACTTAAAAACTTTAGCTGATCCTTGTTTTATTAATATTTTAGTCAGTATATTAAATTTTTAAAATTATTAATGCTTATAAAATTCGTTTTGAAAATTGTTTAATTCGTTTCCGTGCAAATACTATTTGAATTATCTCGAGTCTTTTTCAAAATGGGACACATTTGTACTAAACAAAATGCTTTTTGTAAATGTCGTTATAACATTCCGTAACCTTTAAATTTAGTAATTATCCCATGTCTAAATTAGGGCAAAGAAAACATAAAAATTGAAATGCAAATTTATATTCAATGAATGCTTGTAAGCATCATTGAATTAATGTTGTTTTTGTTACATTAGTTTTTATTTTTAATTTTTTTCCATTAAAAACAATTTATTTATTGGCTTACATTTTCTTATTGAATCCTCGTCGTCATTGATGATCTTTGCTCATCCGATTGGACACCCCTGCGAGGATGTCGATTAATGCTTCCCTTTGCTATTAATATTATTCAAACATTTCAAAAGCTCATTATTATTTCTCAGTCTAATCTTTACCGACAGTTTAATATGTATAATTTATTTAGTAAAAGTGTGAGCGTTTTATTTATTAGCTCACAAAACGTTTTTTTAAATATTGTATAATAATCTTGTTTCATTTTTTAAATATTAGTTGGTATTGATTGTTAATTTTTAAATAATCAAAATTGGTGTTTTGCTTAATCATTATTGAGCTAGAGATGAAGGTTTTTATTATTATTTCATTTTTTCAACTATTCATGCTAATATTCTCAATCTTATTTTATTCTAGCTTTTTTTACTACATGTATAGTTTGACAAATTTTGTTTGTTTAGTTGCTTTAAAAATTAAGTCATCAATTAGATTTTAACGTTATTATGATATTTATTGAATTAAATGTTTTACAATCACCATTTGTCCCGTTATCCTCTTATGTGTAGCTTTCTATCATAAGGTCCGACTTATAAAATTTTGAATTGCAACAAACAAAAATATTCAAATTAGTTTATAAAAATAAATATTTTGTTTATTTAGTTGAATTGATTTGTTTACATATTGCATATAATCTCATTTTTTTGGTTTAGTTTTCGCGAGGTCGCGACATTTTTTGTTTTATAGTGAAATATAATAAAAATTTTATTATCCATTCTTAGATTAGTATCAAGATTGAATTTGTTTCTTTAATTAATAAAATCATTTAAATAATTCGAGGCGGTTCCGCGAATGCCTTCACGTTTTGTGTTGAAGTTGAGTACGAAACCACGTAGGCTTCGCGTAGTTTTTGTACATATATTTTATAAGTGAGGGAGGGGGTGTCAATTTTTATTTTCTCATCAATTTTCCGCTTCTAGGCTAGTCAAGAGGTTTTCTTTGTGCAAATGATATGGCTGGTCGCTCTCACGGGACTGATATCAAAGCAATTTATTTCAAATAAGTTTTAAAGTCCCCATAATTGTTTCGTCGCTTGATCTATCTTGAAGATCAGCAATTTAATATTCTTTATATTTCATAAACTGTTTAAATTTTCTAAAAAAGTGTATTATTAAGTTAATGAACCTGTGAAGAGCATCAAAATTGTCATAAAAAGCACAATAAATTTTTAATTTTTTTGTAAAATTGACTAAACCTTTGGGATTTTTTAAAAATGCAACTTTTTGGAGAATCCTGCTTTTATTCTGCTAAGGGGGAGGGAGTTGCCGGTGCCGATAGGCACCATCGGGGAAATTTTTTTTAATTTGACTCATTTGTTACGAGTTTTGCGTCTAAATTTTTAAAAATACGGCAATTTTTTTGAAACTTTTGAGGAATGGGATAAGTCCGAGAAAATTTTTTTGAAGATTGGTTAAGAAAATGTCCTAAACAAAAAGGGAGCCCTCAACTAGAGCCCGACCTGGACCATGGTACAAGATTTTTCCTGTACCCAGAGTCCAGGTCAGTGAAGCCTCCACAACTTGGATTTTTCTTGGACTTTGGTCCAGAAAATTAGGTCCAGGCTCCTTCACCAAGTCCCGGATCCGGTCCAGGAATTTTCAAAAATGTCGGGCTCTACCCTCAACAGTTGACAAGGTTATCATTTTTTTAAATAGTCGGTAAGTTTGGCAAACCAAGAAAATAAAAAATCCATCAGGATCAAGATCAGAATTTGGAAATGACCAGGATCAGGATTTAGCAGGATCAAAATCCTCTGGGTTGTTTTCTATTATTTAAATTATTATTGTTTATGAATCTTTAATTAAATAGTTGATGAATACATTTTTTAATTTTCTAATTAATTGTTTTGCGTATCATTTTATTTATGTTTAGAAAATAAATTCTCAATAATTGAAGTTTTTTAATAAGTTTTGTCAGACGAAATCAAAGAAAAATATTAGGATAAAATGCTTTTATTAGAATGCTTAAATTTCTCGCATTTTAATAAACGATTTATTTTTGATTTGGTATTTAAAAAAATATTAAAATTTCAATGCGGCAAGCACTCGTTGTAACAATGTCGACTTTAGTAGTATCGTATTTGATATTTATTTTTGTAATATTATATTTAATAATAGTTCTCTTCCGAACAGGAATAGCGATTATCACCATCATGCACTTTGATCCAATATTGTGGATTTCTTGCAAAATTTGCTGAAATAAGAACATAATTTTTGATATAAGAATTTTGTTTTTCTCATCAACTTAAAAAATTAGATTTGTTAAAGAATCAGAGATTCATTTAAAATTTTAATCATTTTAAAAATACTATTCCGCTAGTTTAATATGTGTAATTCGACTTGAATCGAATTGCGATGTTTATAAGGCAAGTTTTTACAATTATCACAAAATAACTTAATGAAATTGAATGTTTTGCTGTTATTTGATCTTTATAATTTGTATTTATCTTTTTGTATAACTTGTTCATGCTTACATTTTTAACATTTTTACAGATTATTCTTTTAAGATATTATAATAATTTGGATATTTCTGCTCAATTGACTCTTTTTATGTAAAATGTAATACATTTAATAAATTATTTACCGGAAACCAGGATGTATCAGTCGTTACATTTACATGTTCGCTTATCACGTTAAATATTTGGTTTAGTTTATATTACAAGTAGCGGAGTAATTTAGGCATAAAACTAAACTGCAATCGATTCTTAAAAAAGTTTGCACGTTTTTAATTAAAATATTTGTATTTATTTTAATTGAAACAATTAAAAGCAATAAGTTTATTTATTTTATTTATAATTGTTGAATCGACCGACATATGTTGGGTGTTCCAGCACATAACGTTTCCATTACATAGTTTTCTTTTATGTTGTGGCATTAATTTGCTGAGAGTACAAAATTCGTCTCTTGCTAAAAAGACAAAAAGCACCCAAAATCACCTAAAAAAGTAACATTTTTATTGTTAATGAGAGGGATCCTTTAATAAAATTCAATAAACACCTCACATTTGTTTTCTCTTCCTTCGTTGCATAAATTGCTTATTTATTATTTGTTTTTAGCCAAGGAAGAGTTTTGCAACAACTGCTTTCATGAAGCAGGCTACGCTGTTCAAATCCGTTTAGAGGAGTTTATAAAGCCATTAACAAAAAGAAATGGCAATAAATAAACTTTTGTGAATTTTTAATAAAGTCAAAAATTTATTTTGTTTTTTTTATATTGTTTTCATTTGTGTCGAATTTTGTCTTTTAATTCTTATATAATTTATTGCTAAAAAAGATCACAAATTTTGTATATATTTTATTATTGTTTTCCCCATGGGACAATTTTTATTACTTTCATTTAAATATGGCGAAATGCGTTAATGTTAAGTTTGTTTTTGTCTCCATCGTTTTAATTTTTATTTTTATTCCAAAACAAGGTGTCTGTAGTTAAAATATCTTTACCATCAATGCAGGAATAAGTTTGACAGCCTGCGAAAGTTGTTGATCCATCACAATCATGGTCATGTCTGGGGTGATCCATTTTATGTCTTTAACTTTAAATTCCTTAATCATTGCCTTAAATTTGGTGGTTTTTATTAGATATAATATTCATTTGTAAACAAAAATTTGAGGATTTTTCATCTATTTTATTTATTTGCTGTTGAAAAAATTTTTATTTGCGTATTTAAATATAATTACAAGGTTGTTCTAATATATATATTCATTCAACCTTATTTTTAGATTTATCTTCAATTAAGTATTTATTGCTTAATACGCATAGATATATATATTTTATGTAATTTTTTAACTTCGGCAAATTACTTTGAATTATACTTTAAAAATTTATTACTTTAATAAGTTTTGAGAGACTCATTAGAATAACAGAATGTCTTTCTTTCTAAAGTACACACTCAAATAAAATTGAAATTAAATTATTTATTGAAAAATGCAACAAAAATATTATTAATTAACAAATTAAGCATTTTTGTTGTAAAAAATTGGTAATATCTAAATCGGTTTGGCTTACAACCAAAATTTATTTGTATAGTAGTTTTTTGTGCTTATAATCTTCATGTCGATCTTGTCGATTTCATTTTTTATATATATATTTTTTTAATTATCGCATTTTTCGCATGTTTATCTTTCTTTCTGCTTTAGCCCATCTTTACGCATTTGTTTTAGGGTATATTTATAATATTCTTTAAATAGTTTTATGGATTTTAGCATTTATTTATTTTTGTTCTTTTCAATTTAAGGAATATAAATGTCCGAGGCGGCTTATTTCCTCCTGCGACTTCCAGCGCTTATTGGTTTCGAATTTTAACCATACTTTGTATACTTACGTTAGGGTATAAAGCCAATGTAATTTATCATGTTTATAATTCTGGTGGATAATGTACTAATAATAATTAATTTTAAATCGCATACCGGTTTATTGTACGGTATCGGACGCATACACAAAAAGTTGTTTGGGCAATGGCAGTCATTTATGCGGGCCAGGAAATACAAAAATATTATTAATTAACAAAAACAACAGACGAAAACCAATTTAAGCATTTCTGTTGTAAAAAATTGTAATATCTAAATCGTTTTGGCTTACAACCAAAATTTATTTGGATAGTAGTTTTTTGTGCTTATAATCTTCATGTAGATCTTTCGATTTCATTTTTTTTATATTATATATTTTTTTAAATTATCGCATTTTTCGCGTGTTTATTTTTCTTTCTGCTTTAGCCCATCTTTACGCATTTGTTTTAGGGTATATTTATAATATTATTTAAATATTTTATGGATTTTAGCATTTATTTATTTTTGTTCTTTACAATTTAAGGAATATTTTTTATCAAAAGCAATTTTTATATTATTATATATTTATTAATTTTACATTATGTCACTTTTTCGCGTTAAAAATAAAAACTTTTATTTAAAGGGATTTATAAATTGATTCTAATAATTAAAGTTCACTTATTATTTAAAGTTATTTAAAAATTGCCGTCGTTAAATTTGACACGCCGTTGATAAACAATTCTTCGTACGATAAAACCGTTAAATTTGGGATGGAATTTTTTGATTAATATTTTACAAGAATTTAAATCTTTCATTCTACATATGAACATTTTATTTATCGATTAATTAGAATCGCTTTACGTTTTAATCGTTTTTTATAATACTATGATTTTTTGATCTTTATAAAGACTTCTCCTATATAAAGAATAAAATAGTAAAACAATAATATAATTCATAATTGTATTTACTCAATATTTATTAATAATATTAAAATTTGTATTCGGTTAACTTAAGTTCCTTTAGGCGAACTTGTCTGGGAGTCTCAACATGATCACTTGGTTGTCACCTTGCCCGATCAGAGAGATGTGAGATTTGTGCTAGAAATATTATTAAATTTTTTTTTATTAATACATAATATTGAAAGATACTTTGAATATTTGACCCATAATGAGAAAATTTTTGCATAAAAATTATTAAAATGTAAAACTGCAAATGATAATGAATTTGACTTTATTTTTGTATGTTTTACTTATTTATATTTTTTTATTGATAGTAAATATACAGATTTGTTTTGTTAATTCTTATTTCTAGCAAAGTTTATTTTTCCATAAAGGGCTTGCTTTTACAAAGCGGCTCCTCGTGTTGATTAGTTTTTCAATTGAAATTTGTTTTCATTTATTTTTAACGGAGGCGCAAATAGATCAGAAGAACACTAAATGGTCGCGGTGGTGATTATTCTCCCTCCTGCGACTTCAGCGCTTCGGTTTTAAACTTTAACCATACTCATTATCTTCTTAACTTTATTATCTGCAAATTTATTTAAATACTTATTTTTGAAATTAATTATATTGTCCACATCGTTAGTAGGGCAAGCACTTATTTAATTTAAGAAAATGTTGTTTTTTAATTTTTTAATATTTATATCTAAGGACCATGGACCTTTGGTGTTTCTTTTAATCCGTTTAATATTTTATAATCTTAAATCACATTTCTAAATATTTTGATTACACTGAACAAGAAAAAATATATTGTTTAACCCATTACTTCCAGTAACATGTGATAAAAAACACTTTAAAATTATTGGCTCTTTAACATGGCAGAAATAAGATGAAGTGTCAAATCATTTCTGATTGCAAGGGCATATATATATTAACTTATTATATTAATTAATTTTTTTACATACTTAAGTTAAATTAATATTATTTCAATCCGTTTATTTATTTTGATTGGAATTTCTTGTTACGTGGTCTCCCATTTGGCAATTTGCTGGCGCCACCCCCGCAGTAACGGTATAATTCAAGTTCTGAAACTCTTTATTGATCCCAAGTGAGTTAAATTATTATTGGTTATTTAGTCCATGTTAATTTAAAGTCTATTAAATTAAATTAATTTTTGAAATTATATTGCGTGAAATATATTCTCCACTTCAATGTTAACAAGAGCATCAATACTCCACAATTAACTCCATTAATATTTCTGTTTGTGCTATTAATTTGGTAATCACTTCAATGTATTTTGGTAATAATTATTTTATAATTTTATGGGAATGATTTAAATAATCTTTCTCTTGCAATGGAAAGATTTACGATAATTTCTTCTTCCTCAGGGATTTTAACTCTTTTATATGAGGGACAGTCCGCTGGTTTGTGGCGTTATTAATTTTTTTAGCAATCGGTTATTAATTTTCTTAATTTAGCTGGGACGGCCTCCATTGAGTAATTAAACTTTTAAATGATTGCAAAAATTACTTTTCCCATAACAATTATGTAAATATGTTTAACGTTGTCATTTTTTAATTATATTTTGAGTAAAAAGGATTAATTATTTTAAAATTATTTTGTTGTGCTTGCTTTTGATTTTAGGTTTTTAATCTAGTAATCAAATTTATTAGATAATTTAAGATTATTTTTTAATAAGTTCATTTGGCATTGCTAGATTTTTAAATTTAATCATCTCAAATTATTTTTATTACAATGCGAGTTTACACCTTTGCTCCTTATTTAATTGATTTATCTGATTCACAGCATAGCGCCACATTTTCACGCATATTCTGAATTATTTTTAAAACATAATTTTAAAGTCAATTAAAAAATTAATTAAGTATTTAAAAAATCCTGAAGCTTCCGCGTGAAAACCCACCTTTCATTGTATTTTTGTTTAAAATGATTTTTAAATTTTTTGATAAATTTTTTATTTCCTACTTTAGTTTATAAATATTTTTCCAAAAATTAATGGTCAACTCGGAGTAAACTTTTTGTATCATTGTATCTTTTAGATACCAAATCTTTATAATGCACTTGGATCCAATAAATTTCTAACAAAATTTGCTGAAATAAAAACAGAATTTTTGATAAAAGAATTTTGTTTTTCTCATTAACTAAAAAAATTAGATTTGTTAAAGAATCAGAGATTCATTTAAAATTTTAATCATTTTATAAAAATACTATCCCGCTAGTTTAATACGTGTAATTCGACTTGAGTCGAATTGCGATGTTTATAAGGCAAGTTTTTACAAAAATCACAAATTAACTTAATGAAATTGAATTTTTTGCTGTTATTTGACCTTTATAATTTGTATTTATCTTTTTGTATAACTTGTTCATGCTTACATTTTTAACATTTTTACAGATTATTCTTTTAAGATCTTATAATAATTTGGAAATTTGTGCTCAATTGACTCTTTTTATGTAAAATTTAATACATTTAATAAATTATTTACCGGAAACCAGGATGTATCAGTCGTTACATTTACATGTTCGCTTATCACGTTAAATATTTGGTTTAGTTTATATTACAAGTAGCGGAGTAATTTAGGCATAAACTTAAACTTCAATCGATTCTTAAAAAAGTTAGAACGTTTTTCATTAAAATATTTGTATTTATTTTAATTGAAACAATTAAAAGCAATAAGATTATTTATTTTATTTTTAATTGTTGAATCGACCGACACATGTTGGATGTTCCAGCACATAACGTTTCCATTACATAGTTTTCTTTTATGTTTGGCATTAATTTTCTGAGTACAAAAATCGTCTGTTGCTTTGAGGTTTGATATTTTATATTAAAAAATAATTATCGTTTTTAAAGTTGTATCCATTTAATTAAGAACAATAATTTGTTATTTTATTCCCGCATTACCCGCTCGCTGATGATGTCATTTCGCACAAAATCCTTTTGTAAATTTTCTTTAATTATAACATTTGTTGGGTATGTTTAACTTTATGCATCATTCATTTTTATTGATTATTCTTGTCATTGTTGTTTAAATTTTTTTAATATTTCAATATTTTATCTCTGCATAGGAATTTTTTTTTTTGAGTTTTCTTGTTTAATTAATAATTATGGATTTCATAAATCGTGTTTTACTCACCCTTTTGCCTTTACGCTGCTTTTTGTTGTAACGCTTTGTTTGGAATGGGATTGTTTTTTAAGGAATCAAATGCTATCTCACTACTAGTTGCATACTACTAAAATAGTTTTCATTTTTGGCTGAAAAAACTTATTTTGTTTTTTTATTTTGTTTTCATTTGTGTCGAATTTTGTCTTTTAATTCTTATATAATTTATTGCAAAAAAATATCACAAAATACAGTAATGTTAATTATTTCTAAATTTCTTTTATAAAATGAAGATTGCTTGGCAATAAAATTAAATTTAATTTTGTATGTAGTTTATTATTATTTTCCCAGTGGGACTGTATTGAAGACTGATGCTGTTTACAATGAGGATAAATCAACATTGATTTCTAGTTTTATTATATTTTTTATATAACCTTTATCAGCAAATTTTGCTTGCTCTTCATATCTCTATATTAGTATGATATTTTGGGTCCTTCCATGGCTTTTTTCAAGCTGTGCGCGGTCTTTTAACTTTAAGCACTTTTTAATATTGATATGTTTTTAATAATTTTAAAAAGCAAATAGCTTACCAACTAATTTAGTAATTAAATTTATTTAGTTAAATTCTTGATTTCTTTTGAATATTTTAGATTGAATAATATTATTAAAAAAAATTAAATCTTCCGAATACTCGGGAATTTTTTGTGCAAACCGTATGATGTGAATTAGCGTAAAGTGCTTGTATTGACTCATTATAGATTTTATTATTTATTACTTTTAAATGGTTTATTTAAAAGGAATATCAAACAAATTTGTTAAGATTAAATGTTTTACATTATTTTATAATTAGATCATAATTTAAACACGGTAACATTGCAATTTATTTTAAAATGTTCTTCAGCAGAAAACTATAACAAATCTATGTATTTATTTATTTTAATCAACATATAAGAATTTAAAAGATATTTTTGCATAAATAATCTTGATATTTTGCAGCCATTGTTATGAGCATCCCAATTCACAAGATTTTTAGTACTTCAATTTTTAATTTTTGGGTTTTGATGAAATGAATTTTAATTTTGCGTTTTGTGGTTAATTATTCAATATAATTATCTGGCGACTTTCAAAGCGGTTAAATACACTTGTAAATTTCTTTTATGTTTATTACGGCACACACTGAGCTTTTTAAGAATTCTTTCTGTTCGCCCCCGAAATGTGTCTTTTTTTTGAACAAATGATGCTATAGTAAACAATTTTTTATTTTTAACGACCACCATTTTGCTATGTATGCTTGCTCGTTTTCATATCATAAATAAGTATTTTCCGTCGTTAGATATTATACAATGTAATTAAAAAACTAATTATAATTAAATTTTTTAAATTTTTTTTCTGTTGTATTCATTTTCAATTTAGACTTACACACTTCGCAGCATTTTGCACCATAATAGTTCGTTATATTTGCTTATACAGAACAGGCTTATTTGTTAGTGTCATTTATTGGTAAGCATTGATTAGTTATTAACCTATAAATTTAGAAAAATATTTGAGTTTAAAATTTTTGTTTAACTTACACAAAATGTTCTTTTATTTTTTAATATTATTGTAGTTGAATATGCACGGCTTATGGCGTGTGTTTTATAAATTTGTAAATCTAATAAATTATTTAAAACATTTTTGAATCCTGTCGTTATTTTAGGCTTAAGTTATATCGTGACTCTGACGCGCCATCTCCCTCGTGTTCTCCGCGTCGCGCTTTGCTTACCTAGTTTGAGTTTTTGCTAAGTGCCAGCTTTTTAATTGCATTTTATGGTTTAAAATTTGAAAAGATTATTACGTTTGATAGTTAAGATTTATTGAATAATGAAATGTATTAAGTTAAATCATTGTCAACAAATCTTTCAATCATTCTGAACTTAATTTGACTAGTTAAAATAACATCCAAAAATTTAAATTAAATTCGCTTTCAAAATTGATAAAAAAATGTTATTGTAATTATATACATATTTTAATCGCAATTATTTATGGTTGATTATTGATATTTTATTGCATTAAAAACCAATGATGTTGGCTTTATAACTGTTGAATCGCAGAGTCGGTCTCTGGCGAAATAAGACATAACCCAAATGGTAATTTTGGTGTTCTTCTCGATTTTTGTGTTTGTTGTCCTTTGTGATGTCGAAATATTGCAAAAATGTTTATTGTTTATATCTATTTTAACTATTACATTTTGTTTGTGAGTTTATTATTGGTTTTATATAATTGTTCACGATGCCTCTCCACGGTGTCATAATTGGATATTGCATAATGTGTTGCATGCTTTTTTGCAAAATATTCTTATTTAAGTTTACTAAAAGCACTTGTAATTTCTGAATTTAATCCAAAAGAAAGTTTTTAAAATTAACATTACGATTGATTTTTTTTCCCTCTTGTTTTAGTTTAATTGGAGAAATGTTTAAAAAAACTCTTTTAAATTTGAAGGTGTTATTATTCATATTTAATGGATTCCGTTTCTTATTAATTATTTTATTTACTACCGAATTCTATTAAACAACTATTAGGTTTTTTGTAATGAATGCTTTGTTTACTTTAAAGTATTTCAGTCGAATATTCAGAGCATCATTATTTAATAATTTTATTTTAATCAAGATATAAAAATAGATACTTTTTCTGCGGGTGGTCCTGGAGGACAACATGTCAATAAAACAGAATCTAATAAATCTACTTCATTTTGTTTTTCTGTGTTTAAATTCATAACTAACAACAATTTTAATTTATAAAATGAAACTTAATTAAATATATCTTAAACTAAAACTTTATAATTTATATATTACCGTATACTGCACCAGAACTATATATAAAAAAATTAAATCAATCGTCTAAGTTAACGCATAAATATTATTTAAACATTAAATAAACAAAAGTTACAAAAATAGAATTAATTAACAAAAAATCAGACGAAAACCTATTATTTTTACTCAGCTTGCTGCTTGTTCCTTGAGCAAAGTGCACTGACTTAAAATAACATCCGCAGAAATCTTCCAATTTCGAAAAGTTTTATATTTTATGAATTTGGTTTAAAAAGTTTATAATTCTTGACTCCTAAATAATTATTGTTTCATCGTGATTTTAAATTTCAATGAATTTTTCAATATATCTATTGAAGATGCCACATCCTTCGCGCGACTCAACTTTTTTCGTCTAGGTTTGTAAATTTATTTTTAATTTCAATAAAAATATTATTTATAAATTAATTTTTCACGAGTTGCATCGGAATTCTTGAATAGAAAGTAATACTGAGTTTGTCATTATCAATTACCTTAAGCTGGCACAGATATCGCACTAAAGAGTGATAAAATAAAGCATTTAATGTTTAATTTTTAAATTTAGGATCCTGGAGTTTTGATTAATTATTCATTCAAGTTGTTTTAATAAATTTACTTTTTAAGTAATTTAAGAATTATTTCAACAAACATTAATTTGCGGAACGAATAGATTGTGCCATTTTAAAATAAAATTAGTTTTGTTTTCATGTTATATCAATTATTTTGTATAAGTCTATTCTCGTTTTTAGTAGCGTGTCAAATTTTTTTTTTGAAAATCTTGTCGTGAAGAAGACCTTCTTTACATATATGACAACAGTTTTGTTCTTTCTTCGTAAATTTATTATTAACAACATTATTAGCAACCATTTGCTTTTTAGCATTCGTTAAAAACAAATTTTTATATTAAAGTACTATTTTTATATTTATTTTAGCAATTATTTTGTTATTTTATAATATTTTGTACTCTTCTGTGTGGCTCCAGCAAAATTACATTCAAAAAAGTTTACGGACGTTATGTTATTTTTGAGCACATTTTTGGTCGGTATGACTAGTGCACGATAATGTAGTGGACAAATGTTCGGTGTCTTTGAACTTTAATATTTTTAAATATTTTTATTAATAAAGAAGTAACTCCTCGATAGAGCAATCTTAATGCTTATTGTAGTTTATTATTAATTAATATATTCAATCAATTATTCTTAAAATTATTGTTAATTCTTTGGAAGTTTTATAATCTGATAGTTGTCCGGTTCAAAAGCGTTCGGCTCATTCATAATCGGCTTGCGAGTTATAATTAACAATTTAGGATTTTGTATTTAATATCTTTCAGTTTAATTAGTCTAATAAACGTTTTTGCTTTAGTCTTATTTATTTCATTATCTGTTGCTTTAAAACCGAGATAAAAAATATTAATTTTGCATAGCTCTCGTCGTTCTCCGGTTCTTAACGTGAAGATTGAGGGATCTATGTGCAAGGTTGTTGGAGGCGGATTTTTCTTTTAAAATTTTGGTTTCATACCGATTTAAATCTTTAAACATAGGCAAAATTCGACAAATTTTGCGTTTTACGACGATTTAAATATTTGCAAAATTTTTAAATCTAAATTTAAAAGATTTTAGTTAGATGAGAGTAGGTTATTCTTAATTTGAAATATTAAAATTATATATTTAAATTAATAATTTTAAGAGGTTTTTTTCAATATGTTTTTAAGGTTTTCAAACGTTTGTTTTTTGTTCTTTTTATTTAGTTATTTTCAGTTATTACAAATTTATTTGGTATTTCCACGACAATTTTTTTTAAATTGATTCGTGCCTTTTACTAACTGTGAATAAACTTTTTTGTTAATTTAATTATAAATTTTTTTAAAAAAATAGAGTCTTCAAAAAAATATTTATGTTAAAACAAGCCTCTTTTTTTACGAATATGGGATTTTGTTGCTTTAATACATTTTAGGCGTGAAGTTTAGAGTTCTATTTCTTCTTTTAATTTTTTAATAAGCAGAATTTATTATTTTTACGATTTGCTGGCATCACACAAATTAATAAATGTATTTTTGGGTTAGTATAATATTTTATAATATTATATAATTGAATTTTAAATTTCTAAACACTATTTCTTACACCAAACATTATTTGTTCTTTTTTTTGATAAATACAAAATCATTTATTGCTTGCTAACTTTAGCTATTAAGTATGAAATATATAACATTTTTTAAACATGCTTTTTGTATTCATTTTTAAGATAAAAATTAAAAACCCATTCCGCCGCAATCGCGGAAACTTTACAATTGATAAATAAAAAATCAACATCAATATGCCGCGAGGTTGCTTAACAGGGTCGGATGATCCTGCTTTGTTCACTGGAACATTTTATTCCAGAATTTGTATTATCAGATGCTGTTTGTAAAGGTTATTAATGGACAGATGACCGGCTTAGATGCGGGTCCGTTGTTGGTTTTTTAGGGTCGTGGCACCAAATGTTTTTCTTAGACTAGGTATATTATTTAATGTTTTATTTAATTTTATGATTAATTGCGATAAATTAATTTTTAAGTTTGGCTCCAGCAAAATTACATTCAAAAAAGTTTACGGACGTTATGTTATTTTTGAGCACATTTTTGGTCGGTATGACTAGTGCACGATAATGTAGTGGACGAATGTTCGGTGTCTTTGAACTTTAATATTTTTAAATATTTCTATTAATAAAGAAGTAACTCCTCGATAGAGCAATCTTAATGCTTATTGTAGTTTATTATTAATTTAATATATTCAATTAATTCTTCTTAAAATTTTTGTTGAATTATTAATTGTTTGCGCCTTATTTGACATTTTTATTTATGGTAAAATTACTATTAAATTGCATTAAAAACAATTTGTTTTTTTTGACTGTTGGAAAAATTTATTTTTAGTTCTTTAGGTATTCCAATTTATTAAAAACCATTTGGTGTTTAAAACATTTCATATTTGCTAATTTACTAGGGGTTGTTGATAGCCTTGCTGTTTAATTTGCCTTCCTGTACTTCATTAGATGACCCGCTGCTACCCATTGGCAACAGCAATAAGTTAAAAATATTATGTGGGCTTACATATGATATTTTGCGCGAGCAAATTTACGAGCTTCTTTTCCCGAGCTTTTTTTATTCATTAATTTGTAATTATTTTATATTTGCTTTTGGAGAAATTTTCTAATTAATTGTTTGAATAATTTTGTTAGAAAATGCCTAAAAACACAAAAAATCACCCCAAATCACCTAAAGGTGAGCAAATTTGGGTGAATAATTGAAAAATATGCTTTTTAGAATTTACGACTGCAATTGTTTGTGTTGATTTTTTGATAGAAATTTTTATTTGGTCTCTTAATTTGTGATTTTGTGTTTAACTGTTTATGATGTTTTAATAAGATACCTTTTATTTATATTTTTTTATAAATAGATTTTACTTTTATATATATATATATATTTAAATAATTAGGAACTAGAATATAAATAAATTTTTTCCATTACTGTATTAATTTATTTGCTAAAATTTAGAATTTCTATACTTTTTATATAAGATTTCTTCTATTCTTCACTAAAGAGTTTGAATAAGAGAATTTAATTTTCAGTTTCATGCAATGAGTTTATATTGGAGGATTATTTCTATGTTTTTGCTACAATTATATTAGCATTTTAAAAGTTATTTTTCTGGTTGCAAAGGTAGATTATTATTTGTTTATAAATCAAATTATTAAAAATAATTAATATTTGAAAGATTGTTTTTTTATCCGATTGTTTCTACCGTCCTTTACAGCCTTGCCCGTGTATTCGCCTCATTTTGAAAAAGGCTTCAGTGTCGCTTGCTTCAACAGAAATCTTTGGCGCAGTTTTTAATGATTTGTTTTAACATCATCATACACCGTTTCTTGGGTATAAATGGATGTAGATTAGTATATTTTGAAAAATTTTGTTTGTTTAGTTTCTTTTAAAAAAATAATGCTTTATTTCACTTTTAACAATTATTACATATTTATTGAAAGCCCCCTTATCTTATGGCGTTCTCTGGGCATGCTTCTTTTTTTTATTTTTTTTTAAATATAATTATGAATGAAGGATAACTTTTATTTTTACACTACAACCAGTTTTTTACGGGTACATTCATCACAGATCAAATTTTACTTTCCATTAACCTTTAAAGAAAAATCTTTTTTTAATATTGAATCCTTTTTGTATTAATAAAGATTTTACATTGATTTATTTCTTTTACTAGTTTATCTTTCGTTAACAAACGTTAAATTTCATATTTTTAAATAATACTTTTAAAATTTGTATTTTTTAAGTGTTATTTTTTTAAATTAAATATTTTCTTAAAATAAATTAATATTACTTGCTGAATAACAAAGATTGCTAATTGAATTCTGTCTCTGTTGTATAAAAGTTAATTTTAAATCAATAATTTTTTGTTATTTTAATTTCAAAATTAAATAATTCTTTTTTTTTAATAATATACTTAATTATGAAATCTAGATTTTAATTTATTATTCTTTAACCAATTTATAGTATGAGCTTTATTTTTCTTGAGGTAACAGTTGTTGTCGAAAATCGTCACTTGTGACAATAACAGTGCCATGAATATGAGAAGGCGCTCCTCAACAAACAGTACGAGGCGTTCTCATTACAAACTTTTGGGGAGACAACTTTTGAACGCATGAAGATGATAATAATTGACGGGATAAAACCAACTGAGTTAATCACCGCTTTTACCCCTCAAAAAATGGACTGATTGAGGATGTTGGGCAAAATAATTTGTTATTTTATTTCTTATAGAATATACCTTTTGGGTTTATTTTATATTTATCTATTGATGTATGCCTTGAGTATTAGTATTGCGCGGGCTTTTTTAATTTTCGTTTTATTGACCCAATTTAGTTTGGTATCATTTTTGTTATTATTTTTTTATAAATTTTAAAATGTATTTTTATCTTTAAATAAATTGGCAGAATGTTGGTTTTGGGTCACAATTATGTCGCGTAAGCCTTTAGGTTCTTCTGAATGAAATTTTATTTTGTTTGCACCATTAGGATTTTGTGCTCCGCTTGCAAATCGAGTAAGATAGGTAATTTACTTTTTATTCTTCAACTGATTTCATTCACAATATTTATTCTTATAGCACCATTTTGCTACTATAATTAATTCTTTAAAAATCTAGATTCATCACTGGAAGCATTCTCCCGTTTAAATGACTAACTTCTCATTCGACACGGGTTGCATTTTTATTTATATTACGTTCATCCGGCGTTTTATGCATATTGTTGAATTTTAACTTTTCTTCATAGCTCGCAACTTTTATTTTTACAGTTTTGTTGGGTACTTCCGTTTGAATTTTATGCATTGTTCTTCTTATCGATAACACAGCTTTTACTGCTTTTGAAATTGTTTCGTTTAAATTGATGAAAGTTGAAAAAAGTAGGTGAACAGTTGATTTATATCTTACTTTTTAATTTAACCAAAATTTTATTACGATTTTATTGCAATGCGTTTTACTCCCGTTTAAATTATGGTTTTTGATTAATTTTTCTGCTTTGTAAATTATAACTGAACTTAAGTAATTGAATTTATTTTGATCATTTTTATTTGCTTTTTTTGTATAATTTAGTTGTGTTTTGTTTAGCATATTTAAAGTTTTATCATATACGCTCATATTAGGCACAGTAAATATCTTTAATATATTTACAGAAAAAAGTATTGTTTTCGTCTTATTTTCTTTGATTGGTTTTTATTTTGGGCTCAGAATTTGAACAGATTTTTTAATGATAAATATAAAAAAATTGCACATATAAGCTTTAATTCAGTATGACCGTATTACGTTCAACGAATGACGACAGAAAGCGCTCTTCACATTTCGATTAATATAAATAAATATTGAGATTAATGTTTACATAATAATTCATTTTATTTGTTGGACATATTTCAATTAAAATTTGCATGTAAATTAATTGTTTTGTATTTTTTAATTTAGTTGAATTTGTTTTAGAATTAAACTTTTGTATTAATTTATTTTTTCTTAACTTTACGAATTTTTTTGAATGGTATTTGGATTTTCTAAATAAAAATTTTAATTATGATGCCATGATGTATTTGTTAATTTTAAAATAATAGATCAATTATAGCAGCAAATACAAAAAAGACTAATACAATATAATCGATTTTATTACTTTTTAAAGTTTAGCCGGAAGGATAAATTGCTTGGCGAATTATATTACTTATTCATTTGGTTTATGTGTTAATTAAAATGAATCTTGGTATCATATGATCCAGCGTCAAACCCACTTTTTTCCTCAATTCAGAACTTTTACCCGATTCAAAAGCCGCTTTAAAATCTCAAGTTTTTATTTATATTGGCGAATTCATAATCAGCGCAACAAATAACATATTTTCAGACAATTTTTGGAGTAAAAAATATTTCCATAAATTTTACCGCCCTAATGGGTTTGCAAAATTTGAACCGATCAAAACCGGTTTAAGCTTTGCTGCAAACTTTTTTTTATTCACATTCGTTTTCAGTACCTTAGAAAACCTACCAGTGGTTTTGAGTGATTGCCTCAAAAATGTTGCTAGGACTCTTTTTTACTTAGTTTTAGAATAACACTTTTTTTGCACAATTTGCGGATATACATTTGAATATTTTGGCAAAAATGGCGGGCAAACAACGAAAAATACCAAAATTTAGCCAATATGAATAAAATTTGAAGTAAATTGAGATATATATATACATGATCAAATGCACTTTAAAATCATATACTCAAGTAAAAACAAATCTGTAAAAATGATACGAACGCCCACAAAAATTTGCACCAACAAAATGTACGAATGGGTAATTGAATGAAGAATGAATGGCGAACGGCGACTAAAAATGACGCCCGGCATCATATTTTATTGATTAGCGTAGAAGCTCAGACTCCAAAGCGAATCAGAGAAAGAGTAGGAAAGAGAGGGTAATAGAAGCGAGATTTCCCTTTCTCTCTTTTTATTTCTTTCTCGCCACATTCTATACTTTTGTTCTGTGTGGCGAATGGACGCGACCGGCGTGGTCGGTGGGGGGGGGGGGGGAACACCAATAGCAGATCTGGCATTCAATTAATTTCGGCACAGCGCGTCATTTTTGCATTTTATTACCGTTAAGGAAGATAGTGTTTACTCTCTCGCTTTCCCTCTATTTCTCTAACCGTTCTCTTTTTTTGGCGTTCTCTCTCACCTTTTTTAACAAATTTTTGACCATTGCGCACTTCGATAGCTTTACTTCATTTGTATACGGCGGACAGTTCAAACTTTGAACATCCCTAGAAAACAAAATAAATTATCATTTTTCAGTATTATGGTTAAAATGCGGTCCCAAGTCTCGAGTTATAAGGAAAAATGTACATAATTTTATAGAATTTTGATTAAAATTGTGAAAATCCGTCGACATCATTTTTGAATTTAGCATTTTTACTTTTCTTCACTTTTTTTCGTGTCAAAACTCTTGGCAAAATGGTTATGCGGTAATAAAATGCAAAAATGAAACGCTGGGTTTCGGGAATATCTAAAGATTCTAAGCATTCGATTGGCAATTTTTCAACAAAATTTTTTCCTTTGGTTTATAACCCTAACCAATGGCTTAAGTAACCCATTTCGCTCCTTCCCTATACGCACCCAAATTTGCATATTTGCAATTCGTTCTTGCCAATTCTATGGTCTAAACAATATATTGTTGAATTAGTTTATGTTCATTCTCGATCGATGGTTCATCATGTCCAAATTTTTTTAAAGAATTTCTAACATCATTATTTTAATATACTGTTATAACTTTTTTTCTAAAATTTTTTAATGCCTAATATGTTTGGCCAGGACGTTTGAAGTTTATGGTATTTATTATTAATGGAAGCTTCACGAAGCTAAGAAAGTATTTCCACTCTTCCAGGCATAAAAATTATTATTTTTTCAGTTAATAAAAAATCATTTTGTGCGGTCTTATCAAGTCTTTAATGGAGAATAATGCAAGTATTTAAGAAAATTATTTTGTTTTAACTTTGAATTGTTTAGGTGAGATTTTTTTACTGTTGGATATATTTTAATTTTTTATAGTTTATGTTTTGTAATTAAAAGAAAAAATAGTTTTCTCTTATTTTAAAATTCCTTAGTTCATCATTTTTTCACCAAATTTTATTTATTGAATTTAACATTTTGTTTATCAATTTTATTACATATAATATTCTATTGTAAACAAAAAGTTGAGGATTTTTCACCTATTTTATTTATTTGCGGTTGGAACAATTTTTATTTTTTGCGAATTTAAAATATATTTACAAAGTTGTTCTAATATATATTTTCATTCAACCTTATTTTTTGATTTATCTTCGATTTAGTTATTTATTGCTTAAGTATGTTCGGGATCTGGTAATAAATATTTTAATAAATCATTTACAAGTCACCATGTGTCGCCTGTAATTACGATTATTTTATATGCACGGCTAAGCAATTGTATGCAAAAGCGGAAGAGCCAACGGCTTATTGGCACAATAACCATCATATTGGTGTCATTGAATTCGTATTAAATTTAATCCCAACTTGAGATTTTCAAGTTGTCTATTTAAAGCGTTTTTTGAGATTGAATTATCCCATATAAAAGATATAGTTAATTATTAGTTTAAAAATCACGCAAAAATAATGAACTTCACTTTGTGACGGACGTCATTTGTTGTTTCTACGTTAATGATCTTAAAAGTTGCCGTTTCTCATTCTTGTCCAAAATTAGTTTATCTGTAAAATGAAAACTTTTGTTAATGGTTGTTAGATATTCGTTTTTCCATTTTTGTATTATTTAATTAACATTATTTGTATTTATAATTCGTTACAACTTTAAGAATAATTAATATTTAATTTTGAGGTATTTAGAAACAAAAATATTAATATTAAAATTTGAATTGTTCCCTTTTTATTAGATATTTTTCGATTTTATTACTGTTTTCTTTTATTGTATACATTTTTGACGAAAAACGCGTTACAAACCTTCTTGTTTATTCCTTTTTATAAAATGTTTTCTTTAAATTCTTCGGTGTTGAATCAGATTCCGTTATAATCACCAGCATAGGGTCATGTATAAAATTGATATGATAGTGTTTTCATCCGTTTTTTTTATTTGTGTTATGTTAAGCCATTTTTAAAAGATATATATTTATAATTATAATTAAAAAGTCTTTAACTAATTGTTCTTATTATTTTGCATAAAAAACGTTTTCTTATTTAGCATTTTGAAAAATTTACAAATTACGGGTCGTGACTCTTTCAAAGGTCTCGACGTTGTCTAATTGTCTTGCTTAAGCTCATATTTTATTTACTGTTTTTTATTCTTTACTTGAAAAGTGGTCTCTTTTAGTTTTAAATTTACCAGGTAGTTTTTTTTAGATTTATTTATTTTTATTCTTGCATTTTTGTTCGATTGTATCTGTTTTTTAAAATACCAATTAATTTATTTTTAAACGATAACCACTGAATGCTCTCATAATTTTTAATAATTGTATTTAAATTTATAATTACGATAATTTAGCTACGCAATGCCATGATTGTTATTATTTGTGTTGTTTTCTCAAAAGTATTTTTTTAATTGATGCTAATATTTAATAAGAAATATTGTTTACAACTTAAATTTTATAAGAATTTAGCGTTGAATAATTTATCGGTGGTGTTTAGAGTAGAATTAAATTTGATTAACAAACTTTTATATTTAAGTTTTAATTAGCAGCCAAAAATATTCTTAACTGGTTTTCTTTTTTTTTAGTTTTTTGTAGTAAACGTTAGATTATTTATCGATTAATAACATGTGATTTAATTTCACACTTTTTATTCAGTTGAATAATATATACGAAATGTAATGTTTATCAAAGAACGAAGTTACGGGTAATGTATTCTAATTTTCCATTGAGGTTTGTGTCAAGTTAATTTAAAATATTAGAACCTGTTTTTTCGTTTTATTATTTTTGGTTATATTTAGGCACACGACAGGGGAGGCGCTTCTTTGTCGCTCCCAGCCTTTTCTCGTCCGTTGGGTGGGTTCTACCAGTGTAAATCCTCTTGAATTTATAATTTATTACTGTCATCGATATATGGTGATTTTATTGGGCAGTTTCTATTAAATTATGATCATTTCTTTTTACATTAGACTCAAAATCATCAAAAAACAACATCCATTATTACAATATTTAAACTCTAATTTTTGTTATTATTTTATTTCTTCTAGTCAGTATATCACTCTTAAGCCTGAAAAGTCAACAACGCGGGTCGTGACACATTCAAGGGTCTCGACATTTAGATTGTCTTTGCTTGAGCTCAACAATGCTCTCATATTTTTTAAATCGTATTTAAATTGATAATTACGATAAGTTAGCTATTGCAATGCCATGATTGTTATTATTTTTGTGTTTAATCAAAAGTATTTTTTAATTGATGCTAATATTTAATAAGAAATATCGTTTACAACTTAAATTTTATAAGAATTTTGCGTTGAATGATTTATCGGTGGCGTTTAGAGTAGAATTAAATTCGATTAACAAACTTTTATATTTAAGTTTTAATTAGCAGACAAAAATATTCTTAACTGGTTTTCTTTTTTTTAGTTTTTTGTAGTAAACGTTAGATTATTTATCGATTTTGCTTAAATATTTTAATTTGTTGGCAATATATTTTATTTTATCACGGCTTAATGGATTTAATGAAGTGTGATTTGTTTAAAACTTTTTATTTTGAGTTATCCGATTAATAAAATTTGAATGATGTGCTGACATTCTCATGTACAGCTGCCAAAGTGGCGATTTATGCCGATGATGTCGAAATCGTTTTCTAAATTTGTGCGATTTTCATTTTAAATGGATTAATAACATGTGATTTAATTTCACACTTTTTATTAAGTTGAAGTTGATATTTATTCTTAGAAAATAACATTTATATTAAACATCCACCTTATTATAGTGTAATTTAATATCGATTTTCGTTATTCTTTAATTTTCTGAATTCGTGATTTATTTATTTGATCATTTCTCATGTGTTACAAATAGAATTTTATAATAAATTTTGAGTGAATAAGTTTACACGTTTTTTGCTTTTAATAAATAATTTTTATGTTTGTTTATATTCTTGTAATTTTTAAATTTTAGGCTACGGGGACAACTCGCCTACTTGTATTTTAGTGAATAAAAATTTTATTGATTGGATAGAGAATTATTAGTGTATATTTAATAAATTTAATCAAATTCTACATTTTTTTAAGTTTATTGTTCTACATAGATTAAAGATACTTGATTTGCATTATTTTATTATTAACATATTTTTCACGCATGTTTTCGTTACTTGCTTTATCCCGTTTGTCTCGTAATGATAATTCGTCGGTCGGTATTTGAAATTGTAGGACTTATATTTTTTTGATCCCGCGAGCATGTTGAAAACCGCCATAATTCTCTTTTTTAACGCTAAAATTATTTTATATAATTTTTAAACCAAAATACATATATAGTGTTGTTTATTTTAGATAGCCAGAGACTTTATTTTTTATTTTAGAACCAATTAACATCTAATATTTTAGATCATAGATGCATTTTGTAATACATTTCTATCCTTTAAATTTATGTTTATTCTTTTTATAGTTGACAATAATGCTGTTTTAATATTGTATTTGTTTTAATAAAAAATTTATTTTTATTTTAAAACAATTTACGCGCGTGAAATTAAATATTATTTATTTTTTTATAATCTAAGTACTTTTTGAATATTGTCCCGTGGGCAACATAAATTCTACAAATATCAAAAAACTCGTCATTGGCCGTGTTGATACAATAATCTAGTCGAAATTCGCTGCTTTGCTTGCAAATGTGATGGAGCGCAAGAAGCAATACACATCCCTTTTTTGACAAAGTTCTTAAAAAAGTACCCTTCCAGCGAATAAAATAACCGCGTTTGTCCCGTGTTTGACATTTTTGGAATAATAAATTTTAGATATTTGTTTTTCTTAAAATGTAAACTGTTTTCAATAAAACATATTAAAATTCCAATATCATTAAGATTCTTGAATTAAAGCATAGGGAAGTAAATTTTCATAAATTATCGGTAGCGTATTGGATCTTTTAATTATATTAACAAATATTCTAACAAAGCATTTGTTAAATTAACTGCTCACTAAATGTTAGATTCTAATTCTGTTATATATGAAGTTTAATAAAAATGTATATCTTTTTTGTATGGTTTATATTTTGACACATTAAATTTTACTATTTTCTGCTTCTTTACTATTTTATTATTGTTTAAGAACTCGATGTTAATTACAAATCATTCATTTATATCTATTTAATTTATGCTGTAGAACGATTACAAAAAATTTAATAACGGATTACTAGGATCTGCAAAAAAAAAAGAAGGAATTTTTAGGGAATTTTTCATGGTGAAATTTTGATGATTTAATGTTCATTTCTTCTTATATATTAAGTTTATTTTAAATTTAGATTAAAAGGCATATATCTGACAAATTCTTGCAGACACACTTTGTGACTTCATAAAATTTTAGAGTGACTTGTCACTTCTCCAAACTAATTGTGCAAATTTTTATAATTTATACCTTTTTGATTAATATTATTTCAAAATTGTGGTTTAATAATTGCAGTTAAATATTTATGTACTATTGTTTTATTTAGTTTAAATTTGATTTTGTTTTACTATAATATATTTTATAAATTTTGATGAAGTTGTTTCTTAATTTTTTGTTTTCAGCCATGGAAGAGCGTCGCAAAACTTCTTTCAACGAAGCCGGGCTAGTTTATATCATGGGATGTATTAATAAAGAACAATTATATTAACATCAAATGAATTAATTTATCTAATATTTGAGAAAATTCTTTATTATTCTAGGCTTTATCTAGACATTCATCTATAGAATCGTCTTTGATGAATTTAATTTTCACTTTTTAGCTCAAAAATATAATTTATTACTTTGATCTATATATAGTGATATTATACTCTTTTTTATTTGTCAGTGTTTCTAATAAATTATGATAATTTATTTTTAATTTTTTAAATTTTTTAGCTGCATATGATAGGGGAATCGCACAGATACTGAATTAAATTTTTAATGTTCGTAATTTATATATTTTTATTCTTTTTGATACAATAATGAAGAATAAAATCAATATTTGCTTAAAATTACATGTTATTAATAGTTAATAAACAACGTTAACAATTTAATCAATTATATGCTTGCATTCAAAACAAAAAACTTTATTTAATTATTTAAACTTTCTAATTGAAAATTTTAAGTTTATCATTTTGTTAGTGCAAATTACATTTATTTTTTCATGTTGTTATTACTATCATGACTTTTCGGTGTTAGAATCCTCTATCCTCCAATTGTGGATGATTACTTACTTATTTATAAGTTTTTGAATTTTTATTTTATAATTTTAATTTTATTTGAATATTTCCAGGAGGCATACACATTTCGTCGTGGTTTGTCTAGAATATGGAATCTTTTTGACGGCGGATCTTTTCTATTATTAAGGCCAACACGAGATAGCCGAGTGCTTTCAAAGTATATGACAAAGGATTATGGCCCAGTGCAGAGGAAGATTTTTTAAAATAATTTTGAAAGCCATGTTTTATTTTGTGTAATATGCATTTTATTTTTTAAAACAATTTTAAGACTGTTGAAGTATAAAGCCAAAATTTTTATATAAATTAATATTTTGTAAAAATTATTTACAAATAGGTAGATTCTTTGAAATTTACTTATTTATTGTCTGCCGTCATAATGTTGAAATGCTACACGGCGTGTTTGTCACTGTGCGGGACTAAGTTTAACTATTTAATTTCTATTGTCATTTTTCTTTTATTTATTTTACAGAAATTTTATTTTTTTCAGCTTATACAATTTTACATTTTATTTGGGTTAGTCTATTATTATTTTACTTTCTTTAAATTAATTAAAACGTTTTGAGTCTTAAATTTTTTAGTTTTAGTTTGTTTAAAAAATAAGCAAGCATGATGGAATTTTGATGATTTAATGTTCATTTCATCTTATATATTAAGTTAATTTTAAATTTAGATTAAAACGCATATTCCGCCAAATTCTTGCAGACACACTTGTGACTTCAACCCATTTTATGTCTGGGGGACAAAATTTTAAATTTTTGACGGCTTGTCACTTCTCCAAGCTGATTGGCTCTTTTTTACATCAAGATTATAATTTAATCCTTTTGAATTAATATTATTTCAAAAAAAAATTGTGGTTTAAAAATTGCAGTTAAATATTTGTGTATTATGTTAGTTTATAATTTGATTTTGCTTTCTAGAATATATTTTATAAATTTTTGATTAAGTTTTTTCTTTATTTTTTGTTTTCAGCCATGGAAGAGCGTCGCAACACTAAATCATTTTGGTTATTTCTGCTTTCGCAAAGATTTTAAATTTTTGAGTAAAATATTGAATAAATAAATATAATATTAAATATCAATTCTTTGCATACTTTGAGCAAGTCCACGGCAATTTGGATGAATCAAAATTCTTTTCAAGCTTTGCATTACATTCAATGAGAAATTACTGCAAATATATAAGAATAAATCCGCGGCACAAATTATCGAAAGATTTAAAATAGTGCTAAGTGATTTCAAAGTAGGTAAAGCGCTTTAAAATCATAAATGCAAAAATTTTGGTTAGAAAAATTCTAACGATAAGTTTATACTATTGTTAAAATATGCCGGGCCCGAGTTTTTCAATAAGCTTTTGTTTGATTTTTATAATTTTGGTTTTTAATTAAGGTATTTAAGAGGAGAGAGAAACGGTGGGGTGGGGGAAGAGAACGCAAATGATGAGACAGAGAAAGAGGGGTAAAAAAGAACCATTAAAACGCATAGGAAAAAAAGAATTGAAAATATTGCATTGCAAAGCATTTTCAAATCGGATATTCAAATATAATAAATGCTTAAAACTATTTTCTTTGTTATCATCTGGTTCGAAGAGCAACGGACGTATTTTCAATAAAATTTTCTTTTTCGAGGCTCCCGACTTAACAATTTGATGAAAACTTCTTTTTCATATTCTACATTTGTTAAATTATTTATTAATTTTGAATGTAATATATGATTTGTAAAAAAAGCTGAGAATAAATATAAATTAATTAACATGTTTGTATTAATAATGAAGTTAATGATTTTTTTAATTTATTACATTTGTTATCCTTAGATTATTAGTAATATAAAATATTTCATTGCATCCAAAACTGCTTTTTGATCAAGGTATTTTTCACAATATTTATTTATATTTATGGAGTCGGTTGAATAATAAAATTGTTTTGTTTTTTATGTTAAAATTCGATATTTAAAAAAAATGTAATTTTGTAGTTTATATATTGGCGTGGTTTTAAATGTAATGTTGTATTCTTCAATAATTTCTAGCATAATACTGCGGGCAAAAATTAAAATACATTTTGTCAATATATTATTTTAGGACCTGAGGTTCCGCTCGCTCATATTTTGACGAGGCCGAACAAACATTTATGAAATTTAATAGTGATATTTTAAATGATATAAATAATTCAATGTTATATTTATATTTAACTGTTTTTTATTCATTACTTTTTTTACCTGAAACCCTGGTTTCTTTTAGTTATAAATTTATCTTAAAATTTAAATGGACTTATATTTTTTTGTTGGTTGTTTTAATATTTATCGTACGTTGAACCTTTTATTGTTATGCAAAATCTGCTCTATCAGCAGGTATAAAATTGTCTCCACGAGTTATTATCAATGCTTTTTAATAATTTCCAAATTTTCATTTTTGGTCCGCAAATTGGGTTACTATTATAAATGCATATGGTTAAAGGAAGTTGTGATACTTGGTCTGCTTCATTCAAGTTTTTTCCTGACTTGATGCTACTAATGCGCGTTATCATATCTTTTTTTGGCATTTATTGATTTGTTACCAGCTATTTTATTTTTTAAATTTATAATTCGAAACATCTTTTAATCATTTACAATTATTTATTTATAAATTAGTTTTTGATTAAAGTCATAAATTTATTATTAAAATTATGTACTCGAAAGCCATCACATAAGTAACCAAGTATTGGCCATCAGGGAAGTAAACGTTAACACGCCGTGTTAAAACGTTGCTATCTTTTATTTTTGTTTATTAGTTATGTAATAATCACATTATTATTTTCCAGAATAAATATTAAATATTTCTTTGTAGGCGTTTGTTATTAATTCATAAGAGCCAATATTGTATAAAGATTTAAAACAAAGGTAACTCTCCTGCCACGTAAGTTATATGTACCTCGGGCGAAGAGTGTGTGCAAAAGGTAAAGAATGCAATGATGCGGAGGCTCTTTAGCATCTATTTTCGGTGTAAATTAATATTTGAATTGGTAAAAATTTTACTATTAGTTGTTAATATTACTGTTTTTTTATTTTAATATAAAAATTAGAAAATTTTTATATATAAATTATTCTTAAATTTTCATCTGTTCTTTTATTTAATCACTGTCAAAGTACAAGCTTTAGTTCCCGAATTTGCGAGAATATTTTCGAAGACTCTAACATGTAGATCGGCGTTCTTTTTTTAAAAAAGCACTTACTGCATGATCATGTCCGCTTCCATTCGAGCAGCAGCCAAGCCAAAGTTTATCAAATTTTTAGGCTGTTTGTTATTTAGTTATTTTAACTTTGGACCATTGACTATTTTATCCAATAATTTTAAATAAGAAAAAAATTAGAAAATCATAAAAAGACATTTTTTTATTTGTTAAATTTATTGACATGTCTTTTAGTCATTTCATCCTTGGAGAGCAAATGAAATTGCTGTTGATATTTGTCTTGAAGTCGAATCAAATATAGTGTCTGTTGTTTATATTAATTTGTTTATTTATTATTTTTGAATAAATGCTTTTATCCAAACCATAAGTTTATATGAAAAGATCAACATTTAAAATGCTTTTGTGTACTTTAATTTTTCTTATTTTGCTTGTTTATTATTACATCCATCATTATTTATCAATTTTTTATCAATATTTGTATTAGAATCTTAAGAAATATTATCTTGCGTAAACTTTGAAATATAATGTGGTTTTTGAAAAAAATAGAAGTTTATTAATTCGTATTTTGATTCGCTATTTGGTTTTTTAGATAAATATTTAAGAATTCCTTTTGGAGCGCAACAACCGAAACATGTCCAGAAATCCTTACGAACATCTGCTTCATACTGCAAAGCAAGTTTTTTTTATTTTAGAAGATTTTTATTTTAGTTACTTTGTGCTTTATTTTAAATACATACCAATTTTTATCAAAAATTCATCCCTTTCTTTTGATCACAGATTTATTTTTTCGTTTCAATAATTTTTTTTTAATTGTCTTTTCTTAATTAGTCATGTTATTACATTTTTTTGATTTTACTGCGTTTTGGAAAGGTTTTTTAATTAATCCAAATAATAAATTAGCATAAATAAAATCATAGCTAATGATGGCTGCTTTGAAAACCTATCAGATGAAGGCTTTAGGCAAGGTAATATAACAATTCCCTAACTATTTTTATTTTACTTATAAGCATATCACTCACTATCAGTAATTACATTATTTTTAAATGCAGTTTATGCAACTGACGGCCTTCCTTCAAGGAACTCGATTTATGTTTGGTTTGAGAATCAGTTGAATTTATTCTTTATTTAATTAACAAAATTGTTTCAAAAAAATTAAGCCGATTTTTAGGTATGTATTTATGGGCTAAGTTTTTAAGGCACCAAAAATTCAAATCCTAATATTTTAAATTTCAATTTGTTTTTTGTTTTACAAAATAATAGCATACATTTAAACAGTAAACATTTTTAAATTTAGCAATATCGTAATAATTGTTCAAATTTACCATTAGGTTTGTTTAAAAAGTCAGTTTAGAACTTTTTTCAAATTTAAATATTTTTAAGTACATATCGCATATCAATTGTTATAGTATTGCTTGCGCTTATTCTTTGTACTTGTACTTATATTTTTTATTTAAATATTTTTAAATGATTGAAAATTATTAGTTTTTTAATATATTTTTAATTGCATTTTTTATTGAATGACTTATCGGCATCTCCAACTCACTGCGTTTGCTCAGATTTTATCGCTATGTATAGATGCAAAATCGTTGGTAAAATCGATACTGTTATTGTTGAATATTCTTATGCAATTTTTATTTAAATTTAGAATTTTTTTATTTAAAATTAAGTCAATATTGAGAAGTATGATAGGTTTGCCAAGCCTGATGTTATTATTCGCTTGGTTTAAAAATATTTGTAGAGTTATTATAAATATCATAGACGAAGACAACTTTTATTTTCATGTTTGCAGTTTTTAATATTACTGCTTTACTTAATCGTTAATTATCACGCAAATATCGGGCTGTCAATAAACCTGTTCAACCTTTTTTTTGACTTAAAATCTTAATTTTTCTATACAAGGGAGGGAGGCAAACAGAAATATGGCAATTGAAGGTAATTGGATGAACGCTTACCTAATTTTGCATCAATAAATGGATGAATATGAACAAATAAATGGCGAACGGAAACAAAAATGACGCCCGACATCACATTTAGTGATTATGGTGGCTACCGAACCGAATACAACCGGTCCGAATGCCGACCGTCCGAATGTCGACCAAGCCAAAATCGGTCCGAATGTCGACCAAGCCAAAATCGGTCCGAATACCGACCAAGCCAAAATCGGTGCAAATCCGAACCTTTATGAATCAAACCCGGTTTTAGCATTAAAATTAATTTATAAAAAATAGAATCTTTTTATCGGCTGGTTCATAATAATATAAAATCAACGGGCAAATAAAAATTAATAAATCAACGTACAAATAATTTGGTTTAATAAAATAAATATACTCAATAAAGATTCTCAATATTCGTGACCAGAGTTTTCATAAAATGAATAGTAAGGCGGGTAATCGAATTGCGGGCTGTGTGGGGGAGGGATGTTTTCCTCATTTTCGTCGAGTACCTCCAGATCTGTTGCTTCGTCTTGCTCTTCATCTACATTCACTTCACCAGACGCGGTCATATTTTCGACGATGCCAACTCGATGCAGGGAAAGTGAGATGGCCTCAAGAAAGTCCTTGATGTCTTCATCGGTGTGAAGTGGAGCATTTTTTAAGAAGTGTTTGATCGTCTTGTCCATTCACCCGATTTATATAGTTCAAAAAGTTCTTTTTTTATATTTTCAAAATATTGAATTTAATTAATAAATATTGTTATAAATTTTACAATTTAATACTTATATTGTTTTATTAATTATTTTAATAAATTTAAATTTTGGAATAAATTTTAGGTATTTCTTAATATATAATCTTTTTCAAAAAAAAAATTAACATTCCAATATCCATAAGATTCTTGAGAAATTGCCATATATTATTGGTAGCGTATTGGATCATTTAATTATGATAACAAATATTCTATTGCTGCGCCTTTATTACTTGAGTTACTTGGCAGATGATGTTTCAGCTTTAAAACCGCGTAATCAAACAAGTTTTCATTAATATTCAATTCTATTTCTTATAAATTACGTTTTTTGTACGATATAGACACCTAAAATTATTCTGTTTCATTGCTATTTTATTATTGTTTGAGAACTCGATGTTAATTACAAAACCATTCATTTATATCTATTTAATTTGTTTTTTTAATTTTAGGCATAATTTATTCTTATTTTTTAATTAATATGTGTAAGTGAACTTTTTTCTTCAATTTATTTTATTAGAAGTTAATCATCATTAATTTTTTACAACTTTTATAACATTTATAGTCTGTAGGGTGTCATTTGATTCGGGAATGTTAAATATTTTATATTCGTAAATTCAAATAGAACAAAAAAGTGCTTGATCGACTTTGCATCCTCAGAGGTTTGTTTTAGCTTACAAAGCACAACGGCGTGCCCAGACTCGTGTACTGGTGGGACGGGTTAAAAACGCAATCCCGGCTTATCTTTTTGTTTAAATAATAAACATTGATTGGTCAAATAGGCTATCAGTTCTTTTTTCTTTTTTTCTAATTCTAAAATGTTAAATAAATTTTTTCTTTTATTAAATCATTTTAAAGTCGCTCAATTGACTCAGTTTACATTGTTTCATTATAAAAATGATTTGTATGGCATAATGTGTTTAGTCTTACAAAAGCTTTTTTAAAATAAAAATTGTTGATTTTCCTAATGTGTATCATTAACGACCGCACGCTGTTCGTTAAGGTATATCCGCGTATTTGCAACACAACAAGGGATGGACGTTATTGTTTTTATTTTATTGGGTTTGGAGAATTTTATTGAGAAAATATCAAAGCGAATTTTTTATATAATATTTATTCAGCCCCTCCCCTTAACGAAAAATTGGACAAAATTCTACAGTTTTTAGAACAATTTCCTTAACAAATTGAGTCAATATTCAAAATTTTCTCGGCGGTGCCTATCAGCAACGCCGACCCCCCCCCCTCCCTCAAAACCCGACCCGACCCAAAAACCTCGGGTCGGGTTTCGGGTCGAGAAAAAGAGCCGGGTTTCGGGTAACCCGCTGCCTTTTTTTAAAGAACGATATTTCTTAAATAAATTGATTCAGGATTTTTTTTGTAAAAGTATGAAACAACCTGAACATTTTTATTAAACCACTTAATCCATACTTCAAACCAATCACGGATCAAAATCACGGATTATTTCAAAAAAGATCACGGACCCCCAAAAACGCCGTGATTGGCGTAATCCGTGATACGTGATTCGTAATCACGTCCATCCCTGAACACAACACAATTATTTCTTTATTCAATTTCTTAACAAAACTGTAAAGTATTAAAAAAAATTTCCCTATCGGCGCCTGTCGGCACCGTCAGACCCACCAACAACAAAATCCGAGGCTAGAAAAGGCTCCGGTCTTGGCTAAAATAGAAAAATTTTAAGAATTAAATTCGAGTATTTACGCGCCTAAAAAATATTCCTGCTAAATTCCTGCTTTTTGCATAGGCTAATTCTGCTTTTTCCTCCTTTTTCGGTTGCTAATTCTACTTTGTGGGGTTTACAGGTGGCCACCCTGATGACAACGCCAGAAAATTAAAAAACAAAAGTTCATAATTGTTTTTATTTAAATGATTTTTATTATTTAAAAAAATTATTTTAAAGCCTAATCTTTTTAATGTTTTCTTGAATTGTTGATTTAATAAATTAATAGATTTATTCCTTTTTTAATTAAAAATGAAGTGTTTTGAAAAGAACAAACAATGTAAATCTATCTTTATTTTTTTGATAAAAGCAATTTGTAAATTTTAAGATAAAAATTATTTTGTTATATAATATAAGTATATAAAACTCTACAATTGGTAGTTGGGTAAATTGTTATTTTGAGGATTTGCATTATTTAATTATTATTTATCATGGCAGTGGCATAAACAAGTTGACCTTTGGAGCATCTCGCATATATTCTCCGGCTTTTTGCAATGAAGGGCATCGTTGTCCATTAATTGAAGATTTCTGGAGCCAATGCAGTTAAATTCTTAGAGTTTAAACTCGTTTTGTCAGTTAATCATTTTTCAGGTTCCGTTATTCGAAAGTTTTAATTTTTTTGTTTATTTTAAATTTTTTAAGTAAATTAAATTTTTTTGTTTTTATTTTATATTTTTTAAGTAAATTACAAAATATTATTATTTTTTGACAAGTTGCTTGCGCCTTAATCTTGAATTTGCAGCACCCGCGCATAAAGTTATGTTAAGACATATTATTTCAGAGTATTAAATATTTTTGATAATTAGTAAATATTGTATAAAATATTTCATTTAATCCAAATGCTTTTTGATCAAGGTATTTTATCAGTGGTTCAAATATTTATTTATATTTATAGAGCCGGTTAAATAATAAAATTGTTTTGTTTTTTATGTTAAAATTTGATATTTTTAAAATTTATACCAGTTTATTCTATTCTATGAATAAATTATTTTTTAAAAAATGTAATTTTGTAGTTTCTATATTGGCGTGGTTTTCTAATGTTGTATTCTTCAATAATTTCTAGCATAATACTGCTGGCAAAAATTAAAATACATTTTGTCAATACATTATTTAGAACCTGACGTTTCAACTCTCTCATATTCTGACGAGGCCGAACAAACATTTACAAATTTAATAGTGATATTTTAAATTATATAAATAATTCAATGTTATATTCATAAATATTCATATTTAACTGTTTTTTATTCATTACTTTTTTCTTCAGCTGAAAACCTGGTTTCTTTTAGTTTAAATTTACTGTTAAAAATTTTTGGTCCGCAAATTGGGTTACTATTATAAATGCATTATGGTTAATGGAAGTTATGATACTTGGTCTGCTTCATTCAAGTTTTTTCCTGACTTGATGCAAATGCGCGTTATCATATCTTTTTTTGGCGTTTATTGATTTGTTTCCAGCTGTTTTATTTTTAAATTTATAATTCGAAGCATTCTTTAATCATTTACAATTATTTATTTATAAGTCGTTTTCGAAGGCCAACACGGCCATCAGGGAAGTAAACGTTAACACGCCGTGTTAAAACGTTGCTATCTTTTATTTTTGTTTATTAGTTATGTAATAATCACATTATTATTTTCCAGAATAAATATTAAATATTTCTTTGTAGGCGTTTGTTATAAATTCATAAGAGCCAAATATTGCATAAAGGTTTAAAACAAAGGTAACTCCTGCCACGTAAGTTATACGTTTGTCAAAGTGCAAGCTTTAGATTCCGCCCGAAATTGCGCGAATTTTTTCGAAGACTCTAACATGTAGATCGGCGTTCTTTTTTAAAAAACGTCCTTACTGCATGACCATGTCCGCTTCCATTCGAGCAGCAGCCAGGCCAAGTTTATCAAATTTTTGGGGTGTTTGTTATTTAGTTGACCTTGTTAACAAACCTAATGGAAAATTTAACCATTAAATTTAAAAATGTTTATTGTTTAAATGTATGCAATTATTTTGTAAAACAAAAAAAAAATTGAAATTTAAAATATTAGAATTAAATTTTTGTTGCTTTAAAAACTGCAATTAACCCCATCCCTAAAAATCGGCTAAATTTTTTAAAAATAATTTGTTAATTAAATAAATAATAAATTCAACTGATTATCAAACCAAGCAAAAATCTATGGCTAGGACACGGATGAAATGACTAGAGGCGCCTTAAATCGTCATAATTTGAAAATAAAAAATGTCTTTTTATGATTGTATTGCTTGCGCTTATTCTTGGTACTTGTACTTATAGTTTTTATTTAAATATTTTTTGAATGATTTAAAATAATTAGTTTTTTAATATATTTTTAATTGCATTTTTTATTGAATTACTTATCAGCATCTCCAATTCACTGCGTTTGCTGTGTCGCCTTGTGGTTTGTCGAAGAAGCTGCCGAGTTTTTTGAAGTGCAGACATGGCACAATAAATGTAAAAAACGATAGCGTAAAAAATCACTATGTCTTTAAAATTTTATCATAAATAAACCAGAACCAAATATATTTTTCATTAATTGATAAATTTGAATTATTTATATTTTTACAAATTTATTTGCTTCTATTCACTTAAACGATAATTGCATTTTAATGTTTTTTATGTTTAAATGGTATTTAATTTTATTAATGTTTAAAAAACTATTCAATAATCGTATTTAAATTTATAATTAAGCTAATTTAGCTATTGCAATGCTATGATTTTTATTATTTTTGTGTTGTTTATTCAAAATATTTTTTAATTAATGGTAATATTCAAGATTGAAATATTGTTATTATTTGAATTTTATAATAATTTAGCGTTGAATGATTTATCGTTTCATCAATTGATAAATTTGAATTATTTCTATTTTTGCTATTTTATTTGCATCTATTCACTTAAACGATTCTAAATGCATTTTAATTTTTTTTATGTTTAAATTGTATTTAACTTTATTAATGTCACAATATGTTCAATTATTGCAAACTTACGAGGAAATTTAAAATTAATTGCTTTCAAAATATTGGGCTCAAAACACGAAATTAACTGTCGCGGATTGTTACAAATATTTTTCAACAATTTTATGTTTTTATTTGCAACTTTTTGTAATGGCTCTTGGTCTTTGTGCATCCTTTTCCTCCATTTTCATTTATTGTATTCTCAAATTATTTTGAGTAATTAGCGCGTAGTTTGTTGAATATTGTCTAGCATTGGTTGAATCCGTTGTCGTCATTTTAACATGTTAAATATAAAATAACAAATTATCTTAATACAAATTTTATATATGCTTTTAAGATTATTCCAATTTTGTTAGTTTAAAGAATTTATTTAGATTTTTAAGGAATCATACTTGAATCGTGAATTTATTTTTTGATTCTGAGTCAGTTTTTTTAAATTTTTGTCATTTTAATGGTTATACAATCTTTTTTTTATAAATTTAATGTTTAGGGCATTTATTAAAACTTCAACATTAGGTTGGCAAATAAATTGGGTTGCAGGAATAATAAAAAGAAATTTGTAAAATATAAGTTGAATTTAAATATTTTGTAATTATGCAAATATGTATTTTTTTAATATTTTAAAGTAACTTTCACCTTGTCGGTATTCTTTTTTAAATAAATTAAGTGTATCTTTTAAACAATTTTTTTCAGTGTTTTCTCCAGCTTGGGTAAGTAATAATTTTAAATATATATAACTTATATAATATTTTGAAAACTCAACTTTTTCATCTTTTTTATATAATTTTATGTAAGAGTAGGTTGGTAAATCTTAATCTTACTCAGAAAATTTTTTCTGGGGTCATTTTAGGTTTTACTAAAAAATGACAAAAAAAGTAGACGCAAAAAGTAAAAATTGATTGTGTTGGTTGGAGGTAATGACCAATTGACTGAAGAATGCTGTGTGTGCATCCCCGCCCCCCGCCCCCCCCCCTCCCCCACTCTTCCCCCCTCCCCCTCCTCAAAAATCAATGAATTAGTTTGTGTGTGGGGCAAAGAGAACTCTAATTGCACAAAATGGCTAATAATCCGTTGACAGAAAATAATTGAAAAATGCTCGATTGAAAAAGAAAAATAATTAAATTATCATTTTTGAACTAAAATAATCATTCAATAGAAATGCAAATAAGTCACTTGGATGCTTTTATTAAATCGTGCATGAACTAAAATAATTCTGCTATCAGTCATTGCAATGTTAAAAAATAAAGTCAATTTTTTGAAAAAAGATTTTCAAAAACACTAATGTTTTAAATAAGGGCAAAGTCGCAAAGACTTAAACATTTGATCAAACAAATTAAATAACAAATTCATTGATAATATTTATTTTTATAAAGAATCCAATAAAATATTATGCAAAGCACTAATGTATCGACAAATTGAGACGAGAAAAAAAGTGATATCTATTAAATGTGTTTAACTTCATCTTAAACATTTTAGAATTGACATAAAATGAAGAAATTAGAAAAATTCAAAAAAATACTTATCTTATTCCAAATACTATCAAAAGGTGTTGAATACCTGTTTCTTTCTTTGCATAAGGAACGCGTAGCGGCTCAACTCAAAATAAAACCCAATTCAATATTACAATTAATTCGCTCAAAAAAGTATTAAAATTTTAAAATTAATGCGGTGTTGACAAAAAATTGATAAGATTATTGACATCAATAAAATCAAAAGTTTTAAACAAAATAAAGAAAGTAGAAACACGTGTGTGACTTAAAACAAAGATTTTTTTGTTGCCTCATAACACATAAGAAGTACCTACTTATTTGTCACACAAAATTTGGATATAAAAAAATCAGTGCCACAAATTTTGTTTATATTTATATAGTCAAGTAAAAAGCAGAAATTTAAAAATGTAAATTTAGGAAAAAATGTTCTAAGACGAAAGCGGTTTCGTCATAATTAAGGATTGCTTGCATAAAATACGATAAATCACAAAAAACATAAAGTATTTAGATTCCTACATGAAGGGATACAGGAGGCTATAGAAGAGGAAGAAGCGCAGGCAGAATTGCGCGGGAAAACTTAACAAACACGCAAGTGGAAAATATAAATCAAATACAAACCAACAAGAATAAAAATAAACAAATAATGTTAATAATATTAAAGTAAATTCTACTAAAAAATATAATAATGAAATGAAAAAAATAATAAAATGGTGCTTCATCTTTCTAATCTTTATAAAATTTTAAAAAGTTGTGATAAATTTAAAAAAACATTTTAATTCAGGCGGCGGCACATTGATGGATTTCATAAAAAAAGAATTTTAATGGACGGATTATCAGGGTATTTGATCAATTAATAAGAATTTGCTTTACACCAACTTTTAGCAGCTATTATCAATGAGGGGGAGCGAGCAACCAGTTATACTTTGACATGTTATCAAATAAACTTGAAATGTAAATTTTTAATTACAAAAATGCAGAAAAATGTGTTCAAATTTAAGTTAAAGTAAATTTAACATTTTAAAGATAAAGAGTATTTTCTTACGCTAATAAAACACAATACCAAAACAAAGTACAAAACTTTAAAAATTATCAAGTAAAAATCATGGCTAAAGTTGTTATTATCTGATTTACTAAAAATGTGAATTGTTCATTTCAAAAAATAGGGATTATACAGAAAAAACAAACACAAATTTTGTTTAAACCATCCAAACACAAAATATTAATCAAAAAACACATCGGATTTCAGTTAGGAGTTGAGGGCAGAATCAAACATTTGTTTTAAATAAATTGTTAATAAAACCAATCAAGTAAAAAACAGAGACTTTAAAGCACAGAATATTAAAATTTAATAAATTAAAGTTGGAAAATATTTTATTCAATATAATCCTGATCGTATTTAATACACTATTAATTAAAAATCCGAGCGAAAGAAGAAAGAAATGCGGAATAATACGGAAGTTTGTCTATTTAATCTTTGATTTCAATATGATGATCTTTAGTTACAATATTTTTTGGTGGGTCTTACATAACTCGATTTGAGATTTTGTGACAGATGGCAAATACTTAAGTATTGCAGGTTTGTTTTTGAATGTACTTAACAAATAACATTAAATCATCTAAAACTTCCCGGCGCCACATATCGTCGCCGACAAACTGCCTGCTATTCATAAAAAGCTTCAAAAAACTAATGTACTTTTAAAAAATATGTCCAGAATCCGGCATGCCGGACCCAAAAATATCCGGATCCGGCGAATTTCTTACTTTTCTAACATTTTTTTGCCTTCCTAAAGACCTAAATTTTTGATCTAATGTTTTAAGATGATAAATTTTAAAGCGGATTTAGTCCCTCTTAAAACGAAATGACTGTATTCAGTAAATTTCGAATTTGGTCGATCCATTCCGCATTTCGTATTTTTTGTATTTGTGTTCCGTATTTTTTTTGGGGGTTCCGTAATTTCAAATTCCATGTTCAATATTTTTTTTTGGATCCGTTTTCCGTTTTTTTTGTCACAGACTCTATGATATATCTGTTATCTGATCATTTATAATTTTGTATAAGCGCAGCACAATTTATTCGCAAGAAATTACGGGTTTATAATCATCATGGTACAACATTTTATATTTCAAATCACCTTTATAATTCGGAAATATTGAAAAATAATAAAAAAATTACTAAAATTTTACATAAAAAGAAATTTAGAAATACACAAAAAAACGCCTTCTTATGTTGGAATATTGGTTTTATGCCTTGGACGATACGTAATTTGGATGCTAGAGCCTAGAAAAAAGTATTTGTTTTAATTGTCAAAAAATACTGCCTTATTTAAAAGTAAGTAATTCCTTTTTGGTAATTTTTATTTTAAAATTATATACAAAAATCTATTTATAACTTATTAGTAAATGCAAGTGCAAGATGCCGATCAACAACAGAGTAAAATATTCAATTTTTTTTTTAATTTATCAACAGGCAAGATGTTTTAAAATCTTAACGCAAGAAATAACATATAATTCGTTTATAATAATGAAAACAACCCAAAGTCGGAAGTCATTTATTACACCACTAAAAAATACATGAAATTAAAAAATTAACGAAATGTTAAATTAAATGAAATAACAAAATGAGAAAGATAAATTCTTTGCAGAAAAATTATATTTTAATTTAAAATAACAAATTTAATACATTTCCACAACACTCAATCAAGCAAGCCAAATAAGGCGATAATGGATAAAATATCTTTTTAAAAGATACAAACAAAATTAAAAAAACAACATTGAAAGCTCACTTATTTAAAGCGCACAAAAAAACTTTGCATCATTTAAAAAACATTTTTATATGAAAATATTAAACTAATGGCAAGCTATTAAAAAACAATTTGGAATATTTTCTGCCCACGGCCAACATTTTTATCGGCAGGCTTTTTCAAAATCTTGTGTTTCTTTTCAAATTTACATCATTTCAATACTGATTGGAAAATTTACTTCTTATATAACAAATCAAAATTATTTGTTTAAAAATGTATAGAAAGATTTAATTCTCTGTTCAACTATTAATAAACTATTATAAAGACAAATAAAAGCATCAAGGAATCACACATTACGAATATGCAAAAATAATAAAAAGCACTACATTACACTCGCCCATCACCTTTTAACTTACTCACACGGTAACTATGGAGTCGTCATGCAAGGTGGCGCGCCAAAGTGGATTTATAATTGGCTTCTAAGCTGCCCTCAGCCTCAAATTGCCCGGTAATAAATGAACTGCTAATTATTTAATCTCAGATTTAAGCTTCAATCGACTCTCAGCTATAAAGGCGACTTTTCGTTCAGCAACTTACAGGAAGGCACAAAGCGTGGCTCGTTCAATCTGAATGCTTAAACAGTATATGTAAATAATGGATAAACAAAAATCAGAAAATTGATAACAATGAGAAACAAAGGGGCATATGAGATTAAGTTATTGAAAAATATACAATTAAACCTCTTAAAAAAATTTTAATTTAAAATCAGTTAGCTAAACAATACTTTAAAATGCATTCAATAATTAATTTAAACATTATTTGCAAAATCGATTTTATAGATAACGATGATAGGAGACGAATGAGTAAACAAAAAGCACTAAAACATACATGACATTTACGTAACGGTGTTGATGAGCTAACGCCATAACAGAGCTTATAATGCAAATACCAAAAACAAAAAAATTATTTTAAGTAAAAATTTCTTAATTAAAAAATATATTAAAAACCAAAGCATAGAGAATATATGTTAGAAAAAGTATAATGATTTGGGTTTAAACCAAAAAATTCTATTTTTTAAAGATTTATTTTAAAAAAAAGTTTGGTTCTGAATAAATATTTAATGACTTATTGGTGCAATGTAACGAATAAATCTAACTAAAAAAATGTAGTATAAAACTTTGTCAGTCGATAAAGACAGCGTTGGTCTATTTGGACAAAATAAAAAAACCTAAACAAATTTAAAAAAAAATTATTTCCGCCAACTATAAAATAATGAAAAAAATTTTTTATTACAATTTAAAAAAAATATCAATTAATTCTAAAGCACCAGCTAAATCTAAAAGAAAAGTTAATAAGATTTTGATTTTTATAAAAAACAACAACTAAAACTTAAATGTGCATCGATATTTGGTATCTAATCAATGTTATATTAAATTAAGAGTGCAAACTAACTGTGTATATTGTGTAGCAATTTTAATTAAAATTCCATTCAACATTCAAAAAAAATTTATAAACGCAAATTGAGATGTGCGTTTACCATTTTATTCTCGTTTTAAAGATTAAGATTTGGGTGGTAGTTTCAAAACCAAAAATAGACAACATCATTATATAATATATATTTATTTATAATGTAAGCAAACAACATCTCAATACGTTTTTCGGTCGGCTTTAAGCAACAGGGCTTTACGCGAAGGCGACTGATCAGACTCGCTGATCAGTCACGGTTGCTAAAACTACTTTAAACAAACGCTTAAAATTTAAAAAACATAGTTATTATTTTTACTCTTACCTCAACTTAGAAATTTTCAAAATAAAACTTTGCATTAATGACAGAATTTAATACCAACCACAAGTAAATTTTAAATATTTTAAATGGTATAACTTTCACAAAATTATATTATAAATATTTATAAAAATTTAAAGCAAAGATTTTATTTTTATAAATATTATTTATAATCTAAATTAAAAAATTAAGCAAAAAAGTAAATTAATAAAAATTTTCTGCCGGTATCGAGTATATTAATACTTTTGTGTAATTAGACAAATCAAACATTAAAAATGATTTATGAGATGAAAAATATGGGATAATAAAAAGGTTTAACCAAAATATCTTTTGAATAAATTTAAATAAATATGTAAATAATATATTTGGCAAAAATTAAAAGAGCCTTTGCAACTTCCAAAGCAAAAATTTAGGTGATTAATATATTTTAATTAGAAGTATATTGCTTATAATCGTTAATTTATGAAATAATTTTGCAGGATAACTATAAATTACTAATACAAAGTTAAAGTAAATAATTAAATCAATTAATTATTACGAAAGCAAATAAAAATCGTTGCAATATTAATTATAAAACATGGCTTATAAAATTGTTAGCGAAATAGTTTTTACAAAAAAAAATTTAAATTTGTTGTAAATTTACTTGCTGCTTTGCTAGTTAACATAAAAGATTCAATATTTACAACGAAAACAAATCATTAAATCAATCATTAATTCTTAGATACCAAAATAAGTACTGCACAAATGTGATTTTAAAATAACTTACTTTTGTTTTTTGTTAAAATTAATTAATATAAAATACAAATAAATAAAACTTTAAAAATATTATATTGCTTACACCTTTTGCAGGAAATGGCTGTCACACACTTGTGGCAAGCAGCCGTTCTTTTCGCGCTTTCTTAACGGCTTTTGAGTAAATGAAAACTTTTTTTTATTATATGATATCTTTCTTCTTTTATTGCTTAATAAATTTCAAAGTAATAATTTATGCTTTTTTATTTGATTATTATTAAAAACAGTAAGACGCTTTAAGTGACTTTTATAAATTTTTTGCATAGGTTTTGCATTAGAGTTGCCATCCTCAAATTCTGAGTTCGACCCCACTGATTTAATCCATCTTTCATTGTATTTTTGTTTAAAATAATTTTTAAATTAATTGATAAACTTTATTTCCTGCTTTAGTTTATACATACTATTTTTTCAAAAATCTAATGGTCAAATCGTAATTATGGTTTTGTGTCATTGTATCTTTTAGATTTCAAATCTTTATAATATTAATTTCTTTAATTAGTTATTATATGTCGGTTTAAGTATTCATTATAAGTTACACCTACATTTTTGATTGTTCTTTCCACGTGTATGTTAGCAAATTATGAATTTTTTAAAAAATTGTTTGTTTTTGAAGTTAAACAAATTTAACATGGTGCTGGACTGCAGTCCGCAAGGCGGTTTTTTCTTGTGCAAGGGTTTTCTTGTTTTTTTGTATCTTAAATTTTGTACTTATCTTTTCGCCATTTGCTCATTTTAATTAACAAGAAATTAAAATATTCGTTGCGGTTTTGGCCACAATTGGGTAATAGATAATTAATTCAATCACGTCTAAGAAATTTAGAAACAACTTGGCGAATTTGACATCCTATATACCATAGATATTTTTTTCAAGGAGTTGACAGACACAATGCGCTTCATTTATATTTATATTTATATTTTTGTTTATTGTTTTTATTTGTTCCAATATAAATTGTTTGAGTTTTCACTAAGTTTTATAAATGAATTCTGTAGCAATTAAAAGGTGGCTTAAAAATAACTCAAACCAAGTTTCGTGCTTATCCGATTGTAATAAATTTTAAGTTGTAGTTTGAACTAACTTTTATAAAATTTTTATACCCTTTCAAAATCCTGACCGGCATCCACCGCATGCTTAGTGTCCCGGCGAGACTAATAAATTATATGTAGAAAATTTTTATTGCTATTGCAATATAATACATTATTAACATTATTCATTTGTATAGGTAACTAAAAAATTTTTAAATATTAAAAAAGTATTCATACTTCATTTAATTAATCCCCACTTCCGGCCATAATAGTTATTAGCCGTTGATTTGATTTTTACGTAGGTATTTTTTTAATAAATTAAATTTTGTCTTTTCTGTGATTAAAAAGGTAACAATTACTATGTTATCGTAAGTTGTAAGCAACGTTCCTTTGCTGTAATATTTAATTAATTTCTCGAGTCAATTATTGACAAGAATATGGTTTATTTTTTTTAATTTGGTTTTAGTTAAATTATTAGTTTTAAGTTGCATAGTAAGTTAAATTTAACTAAACTGTGTGTATAAAAAGTGATTTATGTATTTCTATTTGATTGAATGGCCTCCTCCATTTTTGTAAGTAATATCTTTAAAAAAACTTTATATGTTTATTATTGTAAACTCTTTCGCACCTTGTGATGAGTTTACTCATTATTTTACACAATTTCTTATTATTTCAATCGCGGAAAAAAATCCTAAAAATAAACCCATCCGAGTTTTGCGCAGAATTTCTTGGTCGTCTATCTTTGATTTTATAACTTTTTGAAATTGAAGATTTAGTTTTTTTATTTATATCGAACAGGCAATCGCAAATTATTAAATTTTAGTTACATTTAATTTTTAGGAGTAAATTATACTATAGTTTATTGATTATTTTTTATTTGTTGATCAAGTTAGCTTTTTATAGTGAATAAGTCATTTAAAGTATAAAATAACAATTATATATTAGTTTCTTTGTAAAATAAATTTTTCTTGTTTCTTAACCCTGTATAATTTGTACGACTATAACAAAATCAAGTTAAAATAAACTAATTCTCATTTTTTAAATATTTATTTATTCAAATTTTGGCATCAGCATGTATTGCCGTTGAATATTCGAACGAAGATTTGCTTCAACAGAGTTTCAAAGATTTGTCAATTGGCAAAAAACGGCGAAGTTTGCCCAAAATAATTTTTCCCGGTTGTTTGTTCTTATTTTTATCAAACATAAAAGTTTTTATTAACGGTGTTTAATGGCTTTAGGCTTTAATATTGTTATTATTCCAATCAGTTACACAAATAACTAATTTCATTACTTAGCTTTAAATTCAAAAATAAAATATTTTTTACAAAAAAAACACTCTAATAATCTTATTTTGTTTTCTTTTTTAAACATAGAAAATATATACTTGTTTATCATTCTTATTTTTATAAATATTTATTTACTTTTAGTTTAAACTTTCTTCATTTAATAACTACTATGTTTAAACACAACATAATTATAAAAGAAACTATATCAATCAAATTTATACTTAATAATTTTTGGTGTGAATTGATATTTGCAAGTTATTTAAATGGTGTCATAGTATAAGTAGTTCAATAGGTATTTAAATTCCGTTTTATATCATATATCTGTAATTATATGTACTTAAAACTTTAGCTGATCCTTGTTTTATCAATATTTTTAGTCAGTATATTTAATTTTTTTAAATTATTAATGCTTATAAAATTCGTTTTGAAAATTGTTTAATTCGTTCCCGTGCAAATATTAGTTGAATTATCTCGCGTTTTTTTCAACACATTTGTACTAAACAAAATGCTTTTTATAAACATCGTTATAACATTCTGAATCGAAACCTTTAAATTTAGTAATTATCCCATGTTAAATTAAGGCAAATTAAAACAAAAAAAATAAATTGCAATTCAGATTCAATGAATGCTTGTAATCATCATTGATTTAATGTTGTTTTTGTTACATTAGTTTTTATTTTTTGTCCCATTAAAAAACAATTTATTTATTGACTTACATTTTCTTATTTTTAAAGGGGTTTTTTGTTCTTAATCTTGATTATTTTAGAGATCACGTCGTTAAAACGATTTTTTTATATTTACTTTTTACGTGCTTCCATTTGCTATTAATATTATTCAAACATTTCAAAATCTCATTATTTCTCAGTCTAATCTTTACCTGCAGTTTAATATGTATAATTTATCGAACCTTTCCATGATTCCGTCCGCAATTTAAGTTTATTGTATATTTATAAAAATCAATTACTTTTTACTTAATAAATTAGACTAATATCCAATTTTTTTAAATTGTAAAACAAACCAATGTTGTTTCCGTTGCTTTGTTATGATTTTTGCGATCGAAAAGTCGTTATATTTAGGTCACATGATAATATACTCAATCTTATTTTTATTTTCGGGATTGTATACAACATTTTTTTTAGATAGAGTTTGATTTTGATTTCTTATAAAATTTTAAATACATTAAAATTAAAGTATATGTTTATTTTTTGTGCAAATGAACGAATGCAGGCTGCTTTAATTTGATTACAACAATTATTGAATTTAATTCATTGTTTGCTATCTAATATAAACAATTTAATATTTATTTTTAATTATCGTTAGCGATCCGTGAACGGAATAAAATTTGTGATAAAAGAATTCTCGCTTTTTTTGCTACAAGTATAGTTTGACAAATTTTGTTTGTTTAGTTTCTTTAAAAATGAATTCTTCAATTAACTTTTAACGTTATTATGATATTTATTGAATTTAAATGTTTTACAACCACCATTTGTCCCTATATCCTCTTAAGTGTAACCTACCAATTTGAATTGCAACAAAAAAAAATATTCAAATTTTTGATTTGTTTACATATTGCATATAATATCGTTTTTTGGTTTAGTTTTCGCGGCGAGTTTATAGTGAAATATAATAAAATTTTACTATACATTCTTTAGATTAGTAACAAATTAATAAAAATCAATAATTTTTCTCTTTTGATTTTGTTAAATTTTTTACTAATGAAATTCGGCGCTACTATTAGGCATTTTTTATATATTCTGTTAAATAACTTTATTTTATTTTAATTGGTACTTAATAATTTTTGGTTTAAATAATTCGAGGCGGTTCCGCCTTCACATTTTGTGTTGAAGTTGAGCATGAAACCACGTAGGCTTCGCGTAGTTTTTGTACATATATTTTATAAGTGAGGGGGGGAGCAATTTATTTCAAATAATTTAAAAAGTTATCATTTTTTTTAAATAGTCGGTGAGTTCGGCCAACCATAAAAATAAAAAAACCAAAAAGTTGTAAATGCCGCCCAAAAATATTCACGCTAAAAATTTTAGAAATTATTTACTCTACTACACAGACTCACCGAAAATCATAAAAAATGACTTCCATAGTCGGGGTTCGAACCCCAGCCTAAATTCCGATGAATTCAGGACAGGATCAGGATTGATTTGCCGGATCAGAATCAAGATATGAAAATGACCAGGATCGAGATTTGCCAGGCGAGATTTGCCAGGATCAAAATCCTGGGTTTTCAGGATATCCTGATCCTGCTGTTTCAGAAAATACAAGTAGTCCGTCCGGATCAGGAGTCTTAGTAAATCCTGGCAGGACTCCTGTCCTATCCGGGCTCTAATGATAGAGGACACGGATAAAATTATTTTTATTTATTGCTGTTATAATGTTATAATCTTAATTAGGTAAAATATTTTTATATCTTTAAAGCTAAAGATTTGATCAAAGATCTGAATACTTTCTTTTAATATATTGTGTAATTAAATATAAATATGTTAATTTTTAAAATCCACTCTTGACATGCGACTCTGTCTTTGATCTTTTAAACAATATTGGTTTGTTTTGGTTTATCTAATTTACTTACAATCTATCAATGAGTGATTCAAAAAATATCATTTTTAATCAAAATGAATTGTTTCATACGTCTTAAAAAAAATAAATTTTTTGAACAAAATTGTCTACAACTTTTTGAGTTTCATAAGAACAGTTTTTTAACTAAAAAATGCTGTCAAAATTTTTATTTTTATTTTAATAAAATGAAGAACAACTGTTGAATATGCATTAATTAAAGAAAGTTTCGTTTGGCCCTTGTCATTCCGACATAAAATACTCTTTTTTCTTCTAATTGATCTTCACTGTATTTTTGGTCATCAATTTTCCGCTTCTAAGCTGTTCGATAGGCTTCTTTGTATAAATATGATATGTCTGGTCGCTCTCACGGGGCTGATATCAAAGCAATTTATTTCAAATAATTTTTAAAGTCCCCATTATTGTTTTGTCGCTTGATCTATCTTGAAGATCAGCAAAAATATTATTTATAACTTCATAAACGGTTTTAAATTTTCTAAATTCTAATATCAGGATAACATTTAAACTCTTTATAGCAAAAAAAAAGGTTATTATTAAGTGAACCTATGAAGAGCATCAAAATTGTCACAGAAGGCACAATAAATTTTAAATTTTTTGTAAAATTGACTAAACCTTTGTGATTTTTTAAAAATACAATTTTTTTTGGATAATCCTGCTTCTACTTGGGAGGGGTCCGAGAAAATTTTTTTCTGAAGACAAGATTGGTTAAGAAAATTGTCCTAAACAAAAAGGGAGCCCTCAACTAGAGCCCGACTTGGACCTTGGATCATTTTAGCCCCAACATTTCTGCTGGAGCAAAGTTTTGAGTTTCGGCGTACCCGGTTATCGGTTAACCGGGATTTTGAAATTACCGGTACTGAAAACGTTACTCTTTAAATTAAAAAGTTTTGGTGATAGTTTTATTCTGTTCATTTTGTTGTTTTAGTTTATTTCTCACTCTTATTTTATTTTAATACGTTTTTAGTTTACGTCCTTTATTCATTTGTTTTTATGAAATTCTCCACTTCTCCGATAGATCTTATTCTTAGTAAATGATTGTCTTTCATTTTTTTTAAATTTATTTTTACACCTTGAAATTATTTTATAATTCATTTTTGTCTAATCTGAAAATATTCTGCAGAGAGCGATTCTGCGCTAATGGTTATTTATTAAAATAATTGTAAAAATGCTTCAAATACAAAACAACCCAAAACCAAAAAAACCCAAGACTTTTGGTCTGTAATACAACATATTGATAGCTAAATACATAAATAAATTTGAAAAACTTGATTTAAATATGGAATAAGTGAAATCTCGAACCTACCAAAATAATTTTTTGTAGTGTTTAAACATATTACGGAATAGTTTATTAAAACTGTGTAGCCTTTTGATGTATTGTGAACTTTTTTGAATTATTATTTGTATTTTTTATAATTATTTGAACTTTGTTTTTGTATGTATTTGCCTTTTTAAATTTATTTAACGTTATAATTCCGACAATTTTAGCTATTGCAGTGCCATGTTTCGTTATTAATTCGCGGTGGTGGTGCTTATTCTCCCTGCTTGGACATCCGGCGCTTCGATTTTAAACTTTGCCCATACTTTGTATAATTACTTTTCTGTAATTAAAGCCAATGTAATTTATCATGTTTATAATTCTGGTGGAGTCACGATGTATTAATAAATAATTAATTTTAAATCGCATAACTTTTGATTAAACTTTTAATATCCTTGTATATCATAACAATGTCTTGCTTTTCAGATCATTTATTTCAATTCATTCTTTAAACATTGGAAATTTATTAAATGTTTATAAAAATTATAATTACTCATTCATTTTCTTCATGTTATTTCAATACGTTTATTTATTTTTACTTTGATTGGAATTTATTATTACGTGGTCTCAATTTGGGTAATTGGCAGGCGCACCGCCTATAAAGGGCAGCAAACCCGCAATTAACTCCATCAATATTTCGGTTTGTGCTATTAATCTAGTATCAATAATGTATTTTGGTAACTAATTATTTTAAAATTTTATGGGAATGATTTAAATAATCTTTCTCTTGCAATGGAAAGATTTAGAATAATTTCTTCTTCCTCAGGGATTACCACAACTGATTAGAATTTAAATGGTTTGTTCGAGTTTTGATTATGTTGTTTGCCATTTTTTATATTTTTATTATTTTGTTTTTTTATTAATTGGTTTCCCTTCTTTGGTGTCTTTTCGTTTTCTTCAGGCTTTGAATTTTACTAAGCACGTTAACGTAATTGTCATGCTTAAACTATTTTATTTTATTTGTTTTGAATTATTTTGATTTTACAATACGTTCGAGCTAATACGTAAAGTTTCGGGATTTATTTTGTAAATCGACTGCTGTTCTGAGGTGACATTACTGTATATAATTTACAATTTAATGTAATAAAGCAATTTATATGTCCTTTACACATAATAATAAAAATAAAATTCTCATCACTTTTTTGTACTTTATATTGGTTGAATAGCTTTCGCAGCTAAAATCGATTTGATTAACGGTGGACTCCAAATAAATAAATCATAAATAATAAAATAATTCGTGCATTTTATTTTTTTGCTTTCAAGAAACAAATCAGAAAAACTGAAAAAATATTTTTGCGCAACGTCCGCCTCTGGTAATTGGCTTGACAGCTTTCTAGTCCACTGAGCAACATTAATCGCTAAAGGGCAATTAAATAAGGAGACTTTAATTAAGAAACCGTTTATTATATATATATTAATTGATTAAATATTTAATTTTTTTCATTAAGTTAATTATTATTATTTCAATCCGTTTATTATTTTTTACTTTGATTGTAATTTCTTGTTACGTGGTTTCACATTTGGGTAATTCAATTTAACGGTATAATTCAAGTTCTGAAACTCTTAATTGATCCCAAGTGCGTTCAATTATTATAGGTTATTTAGTGCATTATATAAAGTCTATTAAATTAAATTAATTTTTGAAATTATATTCCGTGAAATATATTCTCCACTTCAATGTTAACAAGAGGACAAAAACTCCACAATTAACTCCATCAATTTTCTGTTTGTAATCAATTCAATGTATTTTGGTAACTAATTATTTTAAATTTTATAGGAATGATTTAAATAATCTTTCTCTTGCAATGGAAAGATTTACGATAATTTCTTCTTCCTCAAGGATTTGAACTCGCAGTCCGCTGGTGTGTGTGTGTGTGTGTGTAGCGATAATTAATTTTCTTAATTAAGCTGGAACTGCTTCCTTTGGGTAATTAAACTTTTAAATGATTGCGAAAGTTACTTTGCCCACGACAATTATGTAAATATGTTTAACGTTGTCATTTGGCATTGCTAGATTTTTATTTTAGCTCCTTTTTTAATTTATCTGATAAGCATCTAAATTATATTATTATTTTTCGACATTTACTTTGATATTTAATTCGTTGTTCTAGGCTTCTTGGAATAGCTTCTAGCTCGTTGTCTTAAAGCGTCCCTTTTAGTGTGATTAAGCTGCAACTCCTTCATTCTGATACGCCACATTTACACGCGTATACTACTAAGCTGAGTAATGTATTATTTTTAAAACATAATTTTTAAAGTCAATTAAAAAATTATAATGAATAAATATTTGATTAATCAAATTTGTATTTTAAAAATCCTGAAACTTCCGCGTGAAGCCCCATTAATATAACTTTATTTTTGTTATGTGAATTTGACTTTTATTTGGGTATATTTATCTTTCATTACAATTTATTTTATAACAATTTAAATTTTGGTATTTAATTCTATTACAACGTGTTATTAATATGTCATATGCAAATTCACATTTTGCATTTGCTCGATATTTCCTACGATATTGTAGAATCTCAACAATGATTACTCATCCCGCGGATGAATCTGCACTAGAACTATATATACAAACAAAAGTTCTACAGAAATACAAAAAAAGAATTAATAAACAAAAAAAACAGACAAAAAACTATCATTTTTACTCAGCTTGCGGATTGTTACTTGAGCAAAGTGCACTGACTTAAAATAACATCCGCAGAATGCCACATCCCTTCGCGCGACTAAACTTTTATTTCGTCTAGGCTTGTAAATATTTTTAATTTCAATAATAATATTTTTTATAAACTAATAATTTTTCACGAGTTGCATCGGAATTCTTAAATAGAAAGTAATACGAAGTTTGGCCATTTCATTAATTACCTTAATTGACACAGATATCGCACTAAAGAGTGATAAAATAAAGCATTTAATGTTTAATTTTAACATCCAAATATAGGATCCTCGAGTTTTGATTAATTATTCTTTCAAGTTGTTTAAATAAATTAACTTTTTTATATTGAATATTAGGTTTGTTTTCATCTTATATCAAGAATTATTTTGTACAAGTCTATTCTCGTTTTTAGTGGAGTTTCAAACTTTTTTTTTAAAATCTTGTCGTGAATAAGACCTTCTTTGCATATATGACAACAGTTTTGTTCTTTCTTCGTAAATTTATTATTAACAACATTTAAGCCGCTATTTGGTTTTGTAGCATTCGTTAAAAAAAATTTTATATTAAAGTACTATTTTTTTTAATATTTATTTTAGCATTATTTCGTTATTTTATAATATTTTGTACTCTTCTATGGTGGCTCCAGCAAAATTACCTTCGAGAAAATTGACAGACGTTATGTTATTTTTGAGCACATTTTTGGTCGGTAGGACTAGTACAAGAAGATAAAGATTTTAGTATAGATGAGAGTAGGTTATTCTTAATTTGAAATATTATAATTATATATTTCAAATTAATAATTTTAAGAGGTTTTTTTCAATATGTTTCTAAGGTTCTCAAACGTTTGTTTTTTGTTCTTTTTATTTTAGTTATTGATTTTGGAAATACAATTTTATTATATTTGTGTGAATATTTGAAAAATTCATAACTTTGTTCAACTTTGGATGATCCCAATTATTTTTGTTTTATAAAATACAAAAAAATCAGCTTCATCTTTTTTTTAAAGAACTATTAAGCTTTTTAGAATTTACGACTGCAATTGTTTGTGCTGATTTTTTGTTAGAAATTTTTATTTTGTTTCTTAATTTGTGATTTTGTGTTTAACTGTTTTTGATAGTTTTAATAAAATATATTTTATTTATATTGCTTTATAAATTTACTTTTATATATATAATATTTACTTAAATAATTATGAACGTTAATATAAATAAATTTTTTCCATTACTGTATTAATTTATTTGCTTAAATCTAGAATTCCTATACTTTTTATATAAGATTTCTTTATTCTTCACTAAAGAGTTTGAATAAGAGAATTAAATTTTCTGTTTCATGCATTGGGTTTATTTTCGAGGATTATTTTTATGTTTTTGCTACATTTATATTAGCATTTTAAAAGTTTTTTTTTGCTTGTTTGCAAATGTCGATTATTATTTGTTTATAAATCAAATTATTAAAAATAATTAATATTTGCTAGATTGTTTTTTTATCAGATGGCATATTCGTGTTCAGCACCATCAATTTGGTCGCTTTGCTGTAAAAGTTTGTTGGAGATTGTTTCAACCGTCCTTTACAGCCTTGCCCGTGTATTCGCCACATTTTGAAAAAGGCTTCAGTGTCGCTTGCTTCGACAGAAATCGTTGGTGCAGTTTTAATTATTTAGTTTTAACATCATCAAACAAATTTTCGTATTACTGATAAATTTAAGTTTATTAACATATTTGTCGCATTGTATTGACATTCATTTAAGTCAATCTTAAATCGTTCATGATTGGCGAGGTACTGCTTTCATTACGTTCCAAGTATTTACAAACAATTTTAATATATTTTAAAATCTATGTCTGTTTCTGGTATAAATGGATGTAGAGTATATTTTGACTTTGTTTGTTTAGTTTCATTAAAAAATTAATGCTTTATTTCACTTTTAACATTATTATTATATTTATTGCAAACTCCCTTATCTTATGGCGTTCTCAGGGCGTGCTTCTCTTTTTTAATTATCTTTTATTTTTTTCATAAATCTTAATAAAATCGAAACAGTTGTGGGGATTGATCGAGCTCATTACGCAACGGTAGATTTAAGTTTTGAAAGCATGATCACGGGGTTTTATTCCTTTATTGAACAATTAAATGATGGATAACTTTTATTTTTACATTAAACCCGTTTTTACGGGCACATTCATCACAGATAAATTTTACTTTCCATTCAACCTTTAAAGAAAAATCTTTTTTAATATTGAATCCTTCTTGTGTTAATAAAGATTTTACATTGATTTACTTCTTTTACTAGTTTATCTTTTGTCAACAAAGATTAAATTTCATATTTTTAAAGAATACATTTTGTAATTTGTATAGAAAATATTATTCTCACCTTTTTTATGTTGATAATTGAAGTCTGTCTCTGTTGTATAAAAGTTAATTTTGAATTAATAATTTTTTGTTATTTTAATTTAAAAATTAAATAATTGTTTATTTTTTTTTAATAATATATTTAATTATGAAAATTAGATTTTAATTTATTATTCTTTAAACCAATTTATAGTATGAGCTTTATTTTTCTTTAGGTAACAGCTGTTGGCGAAAATCGTCACTCGTGACAACAACAGGGCCATGAATATATGAAGGCGCCTCAACAAACAGTACGAGGCCTTCTCATTACAAACTTTTGGGGAGACGAGTTTTGAGCGCATGTAGATGATAATTGACGATATAAAACCAACTGAGTTGATCACGCTTTTACCCCTCATAAAAAAAACTGATTGAGGATGGTGGGCAAAATAATTTGTTATTTTATTTTTTATAAATATACCTTTTGGTTTTATTTGACTAATTGTCTATTGCTGTATGCCTTGAGCATTAATATTTTGTCATATTAAAAAGAGAAATTTATTAAAATATTAATTTTTATCTGATCATTTTGCCGTAAATCGTTTAAATCTTAAATGGTTCAACTTTTTTGTTAAAAGCTTTTTCGTGAATTTAAGTAAATTCGTTAATTCATTTTGTTCTCATTATAACGCAAACGGCATATTACTTGCACTGCTAAAAGTATTTTTCGATAACACAGCTTTTTCAGAATTATACTAAATTTAATGGATATGCTTTATAATAATAAATAAATTCTTTTTTGCTATCAATTTACTTATTATAACAAAAACTTTACTGAATTGAAAATTTATATTTTTATTTATTTTTGGTTTTATTTGTATAAATTTACTTGTAATTGTATAAAAAGTTGAAATAGGTAAGCAAGCATTTTATGCATATTGTTGAGTTCTTTGTGGTGATTTTTAAAATAAGGTCAAAATTTTAATAATTTATTTCTGTGTATATTTTTGTATTTAGTTTAGCGATTATAATATATTAATTTTAACTTTTCTTCATAACTCTTTTGAATTAATAAAAGTTCTAAAACTTTTTATAATTTTTTTGCAATTAAAGAAGCAAAGTCTTGATGAAAGTTGAAAAAAGTAGGTTACAGTTGATTTATATCTAACTCATTTGGTTAAGTTTAATTTTCAATTCGTTTTATTCCCGTTTTAAATTATAGTTTTTGATCAATTTTCTGCTTTGTAAAATAACTAAACTTAAGTAATTGAATTTGGATAATTTTATTTGCTTTTTTGTATACTTTATTTGTAAAATGTGATCTTTTTGTTTATTATGTTTAAAGTTTTATCATAAACGCTCATATTAGGCACAGTTAAATATCTTTTTAATTATATTTACAGATAAAAGTATTGGTTTTCGTCTTATTTTCTTACTCTCAACAGATTTTTAATTATAATATAAAAAACATTGCATATATCAGCTTTAATTCAGTATGACCGTATTACTTCAACGGATGACGACAGAAAGCGCTCTTCACATTTCGATTAATATAAATGAGTAAATATTTGCATAATAATTCATTTTATATTGTTGTAAATATTTCAATAGGTAGGCATGTAAATTATTTGTTTTGCAATTAATTTAGTTGAATTTGTTTTAAGGATGAACCGTTTTAGTTTCTTTTAATCTTTCGAATGCTTTTATTTTACAAATATAAAATTTTATTAAAATCAATTTATAGGCGAAATCCACAATGCAAGATGTATTTGTTATTTTGTTTTATTTTTAAATAGTTGATCAATCAATAATTAGCAGCAAATACAAAAAAGATGTATTCATATAATTAATTTTATTACCTTTTAAATTCGGAAGGATAAAATGCTAAGCGAATTATAATACTTATTCATTTGGGATTCATATAAAAGAATCTTTGAGCTTTCGAAAAATTGTTTGAATTTGGATATGAACATTAAAATTAGTTTAAAAGAAAGGCATAGATTCTATGTCAACGAAAACCCATGAACGACCCTTTTGTCAATAAACTCAGTTTTTTACTTAGTTTTAGAATACGCCGGACTCTAGTGACCACACCAACAGCAATGGCCATTGACGGCAAAAAAAAACGAATTAATATTGAACGAATTGTTGGAAAACATACATTAACATTCTAAAAGGTAAAATATAATTTTATATAATATATTTAAAAATGCTTCTACAGCAATGTAAAGTTGTATTGCTCCATGTTAATTGAGGTCTCGACTAATTAGCTAAATGTATTTTATGTAATTTATCGGCAATGCTAATTCTGAATACTAATAATAACGTTAACTAATCAATAGTATCAGACCCAGCAATTTTCTTAGCTGGTAAAAATAATATGACTAAATAATTTTAGGTGTTAAATTATAATAAGTCCGAATTTTCTTGACTAACTCCTCCAAATTAAAGGCTAAAAACGTGGAAATAAAAATGGGATTGAATATGGCATCTTTGTGCCAGCCGGTCTTGACTGACAGATTTTATCGGTTTGTCCAAGCAGGGGAACTTTTTATTTGATTCATTTTTTTGTTAGAAATTGTGCCGCGTGAAACAGAGATTCTCTAGGTGGCGAGATGTTCTAATGACATGAGAAATTAATGCCGAAATAAGGGTAGTTAGGTTTTCCAACGATATTTTATGATTATTCGGTAATAATGTTCTTTATAGTTAAGCATATTAATAAAATTTGATTTTTTATTAAATTGGTCTATACGATAAAGATGAATATTTATTTATACTGAGTGATTTTTTATCTTAAATTTATTTAAAACGCAAGTATAGTTCAACAATTATTTTTAGGGGAATTTATCATCTACGATAGACAGTATGTATATATTTTTTGTTTTTAATAGACTAGCAAAAATTAACTTTATAAATTCTATCGGATTCCAGGTTTTCAGCTCCATTAAATAAGTTTAGTAATTCCTTTTGTTGAAATATTACTTATTTGATTTAGAACAAATTTAAACCCATTTTGATATGTGTTGGAATGTTACTTTTGAGATTTTTTTGTTTTGCGTTCACAAAAAACATATATTGACTTTTAATTAAATGATTCGAATTAATTAACAATGAGAAAAAATAAATATAATCAACCATTAATATATTAACAATAAATCTTGTAAAAGTTTATGAAATATTTAAATTTTGTTTATAAATTATTTCATTATTGTTTTTTTTATGTTCTTTTTGGGGTGTGATAAATATCTTTCACTTTGGCCACAGGGACGAATCGATGTCAGGTGTTTATAAAATTTGCTTATATCTTTTTCCGTGGCAAATATTTTCCTCCTACACAAATAGCATATGAGACGTTCTCCCAACAAAGTGATGAAACGGCTTCACCTGGTGCATCGGGTACGCGTTTTGAAGGTAATGCCGACGATCTATTCTTGATTTCTTGCCCTAAGTAATAGTTCGTGTGCACCTTTCATTATTTCATTTTATAATAAAATTTAATTAATTTGATTTGGCCAGTACGTTTGAAGTTTATGGTATTTATTATTAATGGAAGCTTCACGAAGCTAAAAAAGTATTTCTACATATTTACGTTAAAATATTCTTTTGTGCCAATTTTATGGTCAGGTTTTATTTATATACTGTTGGATATATTTTAATTTTTTAGAGTTTATGTTTTGTTATTAAAAGAAAAAATAGATTTTCTCTAAAGTCGGTAGCCCAGAAATATTAAATTTTAAATATATTTTCTTTTTATTACCTTCGTCATCGTGTGTGCAATCACGAAGAAGCCGGTTTCGAATATTGAGGCGAAGGCAATTATCTGGATCAGGGCCGAATGCACCCGACAGGTGTGACCAACTTCTTGACCTCCTATAAAAAGCGACATTTTGTTTATCAATTTTATTAGATATAATATTCATTGTAAACAAAAAGTTGAGCATTTTTCACCTATTTTATTTATTTGCGGTTGAAACAATTTTTATTTTTGCGTATTTAAAATATAATTTACAAGGTTGTTCTAATATATTTTCATTCAACCTTATTTTTAGATTATCTTCAATTGAGCTATTTATTGCATAAGTATGTTCCGAATTTGGTAATAAATATTTTAATAAATCATTTACAAGTCACCATGTGTCGCCTGCAATTACGATTATTTTATATGCAGGCTAAGCAATTGTTTGGAGCTTTGCCCAGCGATAAATACCTTTTGTTTTTTGAATGCAAAAGCGGAAGAGCCAACGGCTTTTTGGCACAATAAGCATCATATTGGTGTCTGGTGTATTGAATATAATACTTTATTTTAGACCTTCCATACCCATGATTAATGATAATTTATATTTGTTAAACATGCGTATTTCATTTCGTATTTAATATAATCCCAACTTGAGACATTTTCAAGTTGTCTATTTAAAGCGTTTTTTGAGATTGAATTATCCCATATAAAAGATGTAGTTAATTATTGGTTTAACAATTACGCAAAAATAGCGCACTTCACTTGTGACGGACGTCATTTGTTGTTTCTATGTTAATGATCATAAAAGTTGCTGTTTTTCAATCTTGTCGAAAATTAGTTTATCTATAAAATGAAAACTTTTGTTAATGGTTGTTAGATATTCGTTTTTCCATTTCTGTTATTGCAAGTAGGTGCCGCAGTTCTTGATTTAATGGGTAGTTTGTTTACTCATAAAATTAAAAAATTTTAGTCAATGCCACCTGGTCATTTAATATGGTCGATTTTTTCTTTTTGCAATATTTTGAATAATTTTAGTTCTATTTGTATTTATAATTCGTTACTATAAAATTGATATGATAGTGTTTTCATGAGATTTATTTTATTTTTTTGTTATGTTAAGCCAATGTTAAAAGATTTACAATTTATATTATAATTAAAACGTGTTTTTAACTAAATGTTCGTTATTTTTTTGCTAAAAAAACTTTTTCTTATTAGCATTTTGAAAAATATTTACAAATTTTAAACAATAAATTGTAAATGTGTGTTTGTTTAATAATTAATTTTAATTTTATTGCAAAATCTTAGCGCGAGAGCAAACAGCCGCTTTAATTTGTTGTGGCAAAATTTCTTGTTTGTAATCTTTAGAGAATGTTTTTAAATAATCTATTTTTTAAAATTAAAATTACGGCGAGTTACGTCCCTGCCAGGGTCGCCATTTTAGGATTTGGTGCGTATGTATTGTGGTGCGATTTACACCTTGCCACCAATTTGTGAGACCATTTCTTTATTTTTTTTAAATATTTTATTTTACATAATTTTTAGTGGTATTATTTTTAATCTTCTTTACCTATTAAATTCGACAAGTTTATCGCTTTCGCGATTTATTTTTTTGTTTGCAATTCTATGTTTTTTGAATTTTTGTAGATTTGTTATTATAATATTTAATTTCAAGCATTATATATTTTAAATTTAATGATTTTTTTTACTTTTTTAAATGTTTTAAGCTTTTCCATTATTGCATGAATAATTATTAAAGATGTAATTCAAGTAATGTTCATGCTGTTGCTTTTAGATAAATGCTCTTGAATTTTGTTATATTACTGTCATCTATTATGGTGCTATAATCTATTAAATTATGATCATTTATTTTTAATTGTTTTATAATTTAGCTTTTGCAATGCCATGATTGTTATTGTTTGCTGTTGTTTTATCAAAAGTATTTTTTAATTTATGGTAATATTTAATAAGAAATTTTATTTACAAACTTAAATTTTATAAGAATTTAGCGTTGAATGATTTATCAGTGGCGTTTAGAGAATTAAATTCAATTAACAAACTTTTATATTTAAGTTTTAATTAGCAGACAAAAAATTCTTGACGCGAAATTTCGAACTGCACCGCTTCACGCATGAGCTCGTTATTTGCACGCAGCCGCCTGGCAACAATGATCCTGTAGTCCCTCACGTCCGCGTTTGGATCGTTGCACATGAATTATATTTTTTGATCCCGCGAGCATGTTGAAAACCGCCATAACTTCTCCCTTTTAGCGCTAAAATTATTTTATGTAATTTTTTAAACCAAATACATAAATAGTGTTATTTATTTTAGATAGCCAGAGTTTATTATTTTTATTTTTAGAACCAATTAACATCTAATATTTTACATCTTAGATCGCGTTTTGTAAAACATTTTTATCCTTTTAATTTATGTTTATTTTACTCGACAATACTGCTGCTTTTATATTATATTTTTTTAATAACAAATTATTTTATTTTTTCATGACTTTATACAGTAGTTTTTGTTAAGATATTATCCCATTGTTATTTCACACAATGTTATTACATATTTTAGGAATTTTTGGTATTGTTGAAAGTATTTTCTCCATCTGTCCATTGGTGTAAATGCTGTGCCTCATCAAATACCATGTCGTTATCACAAACAATTGTCTCACGCCCTTCCGCAGCCAATGGCTTAAGTAACCCATTTCGCTCCTTTCCTATACGCACCCAAATTTGCATATTTAAATTAAAATATTCTTTCGTGCCAATTCTATGGTCTAAACAATATATTGTTGGGTATATTTTAATTTATTATAGTTTATGTTCATTCTCGATCGATGGTTCATCATGTCCAAATTTTTTTAAAGAATTTCAAACATCATTATTTAATATACTGTTATAAATTTTTCCTAACATTTTTTAATGACTTTTATATGATTGGCCAGGACGTTTGAAGTTTATGGTATTTATATTAATGGAAGCTTCACGAAGCTAAGAAAGTATTTCCACTCTTTTCCAGGCATAAAAATTATTATTTTTTCAGTTAATAAAAAAAGCATTTTGTGCGGTCTTATCAAGTCTTTAATGGAGAATAATGCCAGTATTTAAGAACATTATTTTGCTTTAACTTTAAATTATTTTTGTTTTTTTTTCTTCAAAAGAAATGATTAGTGATTATCACGTTCATCATTTTTTAAATCAAAATTTGCATATTTACCTTAAAATATTTTTTCGTGCCAATTTTATGGTCAGGTTTTATTTATTTACTGTTGGATATATTTTAATTTTTTATAGTTTATGTTATGTAATTAAAAGAAAAAATAGATTTCTCTAATTTTAAAAATTTCCTTAGTTCATCATTACCTTAAACTTTTATTTGTTATTAGAATTTTTGACTAAGGTTTTATATTAATATCAAACGGTAATCCGTGTCTTGCGCAAGCTTGTTTTTTAAACTCGGTAGCCCAAAAAGATTAATAAATTTTAAACATATTTTTCCTTTTTATTATTTACATTTTTTTTATTTTTTGTTTACATTAATGGTGGTCTAACAGAATAATTGTGTTTTTTATTGACTTGCTACATTGGAATAAAACTAAATTATATTCTGAATAATAATTTACTAAAATTAATAAACAAATTGTGGAACGAGCGTCCAGCACTAATTATTATAATAATTTTAGCTAAATTCTTTGTTAATAATTTGTAGTTTAAATCGATGTTATCCATTTACTCTTGTAAACCGCGATCCATGCAAAGCCTTTGTTGTCCCATAACTTGCCACTTCCATTTTTCCTATGTTTTGTACTATTTTATCGGTTTTCATCAAATTTTTATAATTGAATTTAACATTTTATTTAACAATTTTTATTATATAATATTCATTGTAAACAAAAAGTTGAGGATTACACCTATTTTATTTATTTGCTGTTGAAACATTTTTTATTTTTTTGTGTATTTAAAATATATTTACAAAGTTGTTCTAATATATATTTTCATTCAAACTTATTTTTAGATTTATCTTCAATTGAGTTATTTATTGCATAACGAATCTGGTAATAAATATATGTGTCGCCTGATGCACGGCTAAGCAATTTTTGGAGCTTTGCCCAGCGATAAATACCTTTTTTTTTGAATGCAAAAGCGGAAGAGCCAACGGCTTTTTGGCACAATAAGCATCATATTGGTGTCATTGAATATAATACTTTATTTTAGACATTCCATACTTATTTGTAAAATGAAAACTTTTGTTAATGGTTGTTAGATATTCTTTTTCAATTTTTGTTATTGCATTTTATATAGATTTTAAAATAATTGTTAGCTTAGATGTAGTTTAATATTTAAATAACATTATTTATATTTATAATTCGTTACATCTTAAGAATAATTAATATTTAATTTGATCTTTTTATCTAATGAGGTATTTAGAAAAAAATTTGAATTGTTTCCTTTTTATTAGATATTTTTCTTTATTACCACAGCATGGGGTCATGTATAAAAGTGATATGATAGTGTTTTCATGAGTTTTATTTTATTTTTTTGTTATGTTAAGCCAATTTAAGATATATAATTTATAATTATAATTAAAACGTCTTTAACTGATTGTTCGTATTATTTTGCAAATAAAAACATTAAAATCACGGCGAGTTCCGGCCATGCCAAGGGTCGGTATTTGATTGGGTTAAAGATGTAATTCATGTAATGTTCAAGCTGTTGCTTTTAGTATAAACTCTTGAATTTTGATATTATAATTTTTTACTGTCATCTATAAATGGCCATATAATACTTTTTTATTGGTCAGTTACTATTAAATTATGATTATTTATTTTTAATTGTTTACTGGGGCGTTTGTTATTTTATTTTTTCTAGTCATTTATCACTCTTAAGCCTGAAAAGTCAACAACGCGGGTCGTGACTCTTTCAAGGGTCTCGACATTCATGTCTTTGCTTGAGCTCATATTTTATTACACTGTTTTTTATTCTTCACTTAAAAAGTGGTCTTTTTTAGTTTTAAATTTACCAGATAGTTTTATATTTATAGTTGAATTTTTTTAGATTTATTTATTTTGCTGACATTCTCATGTACAAAAACGCAAGTGGTGATTCATGCTGAATATGCCGCAAAAGTCGTTTTCTAAGCTTGTGCAATTTTCTTTTAAATGGATTTTAATAACATGTGATTTAAATTAAAACTTTTTATTAAGTTGAATAATATATACGAAATGTTATGTTTATCAAAGAACGAAGTTAGAGTAATATAATTCTAATTTTCTATTAAGGTTTGTGTTAAGTTAATTAAAAATATTAGCTGTTTTTTCGTTTTAATATTTTTGATTATATTTAGGCACACGGTAGGGGAGACGCTTTTCTGCGTCACAGCTCCCCAGCCTTTTCTGCTCAGTTGCGCGGTTGCTCCGAGCCTTTTCTGCTTCGTTGGCAGCCGGGGGTATGTCATTGATGGGATTAATACGGTATGATAGTATTTACGGTTTATATTTATTCTTAGAAAATAACATTTATATTAAAGAACCAACCTTATTGATAGTGTAATTAATAATCGATTTTCGTTATTCTTTAATTTTCTGAATTCATGATTTATTTATTTGATCCTTTCTCATGTGTTACAAATAGAATTTTATATAAATTTTGAGTGAATAAGATTTCAACATTTTTTGCTTTTAATAAATAATTTTATATGTTTGTTTATATTCTTGTAATTTTTCAAATTTTAGGCTACGGGGACAACTCGCCTACTTGTATTTTTGTGAATAAAAATAAATTGTTTTGATCTCTACTTTTGAATTCTACCTTGAACAGCAACATTTAAAATTAAATACATTTTCCCTTTTTAATCATACTAAAAAGTTTTAATTTTTTAATAAACCTTTTATCATTTAACAATTTTTTATTATTTGAATGTAAACTATAGCAAATAATTAATATTTATTATACTGCTTTGTGTTTTGTGGAGCTTATTAAACAGATTTTTATAACTTTATAGTTTATTGTCAAATTTTTATTGATTGGATAGAGAATTAAAATCTTATTGGTGCATAATTAATAAATTTAATCAAACTCTACATTTTTAAGTTTATTGTTCTACATCGATTAAAGATAGGTACTTGATTTGCATTATTATTATAAACATATTTTTCACGCCCGTTTTCGTTACTTCCTTTGATCCCGTAATTACTGTAATGCATTCGTCGTTCGGCATTTGACATAGTAGGACTTATATTTATTTGATCCCGCGAGCATGTTGAAAACCGCCATAATTCTCTTTTTTAGCGCTAAAATTAAGTACTTTTAAAACCAAATACATATACAGTGTTGTTTATTTTAGATAGCAAGAGACTTTATTATTTTATTTTTAGAATCATTTAACATCTAATATTTTAGAGATATAGATCGCGTTTTGTAATACATTTTTATCCTTTTTTAATTTAGGTTTATTTTAGTCGAAATACTGCTGCTTTTATATTGTATTTTTTAATAACAAATTATTTTAATTATAAAACACCTTAACGCGCGTGAAAATAAAATATTAATTATTTTTTTAAACAGCTCTTTATTTTGTCAATTGAAAAAAATTAATTGTCATTGCTAGTGCATTTAAACTTATAAAGAGAGGAATTAAATATATTGTTTATTATTTTATACAACTTTTGACTTTGTTAATTTTTTTACTTTAATTTGACTCTTCTTTTTTGTGGCTTTTAGCAACAATGTTATATTGTCTTCCCGTGTTTTGGCTTATCTTCTTAAAAATTTATATGTATTACTTTTTTATTTCGATTCCCTTAAAAATCTTTAGAAAAGACAAATGTGGAGATGGAAAAATTTTCAAATTTAAAATTCAGGTAGAATTTGCAGTTGTTAACTATTTTCGTAGTTCAATTTATGTTAATTACTTCAAAAATAGAAGTTGTTCTCAACACTCAAAAGTTATAAATAAAAATTATTAAAAAAAATTTCTGTATAATTAGTAAAAAAAAAGAAAGAAGAATATCAATGTAAATCACAAATAACAGAAATTACAGCCGAATTCGGTTTTCTGCACAGAATTAACATTCTTTTTACGAAGAAAATTGTTCTGGAATAGAAAAAAAATTCCAACAGCCCAATCTTTTGATTGGGCTGTTGGGATAAATACGATTAGTGACAACTCACACTTTATGCGATGCATATTTTTTTATAAAGAAAATTAATTTTTAGGTGGTGCATTTTCAATTTATTCGTTGAGAGATTTGTGGGGAAAGGGAGCTTTTGATAAAAAAAAACTAGGGTTGTGCACGGTCGGTTAACCGAACCAAAAACCGGGGGTCGTAAAACCAGTCTAACCGAAAAACCGGTACCCCCGGTGTTCCGGTTTCTGGTGTAAAAACAAAAAAAAACCCTTAGGATGACATTTTTCTGTGTATTTTATTGAGAAAATAAAATTGTAATAAAATGATTCTTCAATTTATAAATTCAGTTTGCAACAACATACTTTGTTTGAAAATTGCGAAAGTAATTGTGTTGCTTGCCGAAAATTGTTAACATAAGAGGTCCGGCGGTGCCGATGGCCGCCGGCGGAAAATTTTTTTGAAATTTTTAGTACTTTCAGGGAAATTTGTAATTTTAGGATCCATTTTCTTAACAAAATTGATTTTTGGTCACCTTTTTTTAATTCGAAATTGTTCGCCTGATTATTTTTTTGTGTAAGAACAACCTTTAGTCCCTCTCGGCGTTGGTATTTTAATATAAACATTTTTAAAATTTGGTAAAGATATCATATTTATTATTTTAAAATTTTATTCTCTCGATGTTTAATGTTTTTTATCATTTTTAAGTTTGATTGTAGCTCATCATCTGATTACCAGGTTTACACAATCACTGTCTTTTTTAATTTTTCAACTTGGTATTTACTTCACGATTGTTTTTATTTTTAAAGCAATGCAAGTATATATGCTTTATTGAACTCCGTTTATATATTTAATTTATTCTTGTATTTTTACACAGCCATTACTTAGTTTTTGCAAATTTAATTTTTAATTAAACAAAAATTTGTTCAAAATTTTTAAAAATTTAAATGGTAGTTGTGTAAATTATTATTTTAAAGATTTGCATTATTTAATTATTATGTATCATGCCAGTGGCATAAACAAGTTCGTTAAAATCTCTGGAGCACCCAGCATTCCTGTCGTAGTCCCAATTTTTGCAATGAAGCGCATTGTTGTCCATTAATTGGAGATTTCTGTAGCCTATACATTAAATTCTTAGAGTTTTAAACTCGTTTTGTCAGGTAATCATTTTCCAGGTTCCGTTCGATGCAAGTTTTAATATTTTTGTTTATTTTATATTTTTTAAGGAAACTTGTAAAATATTATTATTTTTTATTTTTTGACAAGTTGCAGCACCCGAGCTAGCTTTCTTTCAATATCAGCGTCAGGCTGCTCTTTTTATTGGGATCCTTCCGACATTTACGCAGCTTAAAACACATAAAATTAGTTGTTATTTTAAAATTATAATGTTCGAAATCACAACATCATCTTTGATAGAGGCACGAGTTGTCCATATGCGCCAGATTTTACCACCCTAGAAATGCTTGAACTGTCAAGGCGAACTTTGACTTGGTGACCAGGATATCAATGTAAATCATGGTTTTTAAAAAAGATATTTTTGGGTTTAAACTTTTATTTTAATGGGAAAGTTTTTAATATTTATTAATGCTATTTATATTTTTGCTCGTTATTACATTTAATCGAACCATTCCCTGATAGTTTATAAATTGGCGTTTTCGAAACAGTTACGTAAAGTTATGTTAAGTCATATTATTTAGGAGTATTAAATATTTTGGGTTGTATTTTAACTTTGCAATTACTATAGAGTCGGTTGAATAATAAAATTGTTTTGTTTTTTATGTTGCACTGATATTTTTAAATTTAACAGTTTATTCAATTCTATGAATAAATTTTTAAACAATGTAATTTAGTAGTTGCTATATTGGCGTGGTTTTAAATGTAATGGTTCAATAATTTCTAGCATAATACTGCTGGCAAAAATTAAATATACATTTTGTCAATATATTATTTTAGGACCTGAGGTACCTGCTCGCTCATATTCTGACGAGGCCGAACAAACATTTATGAAATTTAATAGTGATATTTTAAATGATATAAATAATTCAATGCTATATTCAATTTAACTGTTTTTTATTATTACTTTTTTTACCTGAAATCCTGGTTTCTTTTAGTTTTAAATTTACTATTAAAATTTAAATGGACTTATGTTTTAATATTTATCGTAGAATTTGTTTTAGATATTTTGATTTATTTTCTTCTTAGTTGACGTTAAACCTTTTATTGTTATGCAAAATCTGCTCTATCAGCAGGTATAAAATTGTCTCCACGAGTTATTATCATTGCTTTTTAATAATTTCCAAATTTTCATTTTTGGTCCGCAAATTGGGTTACTATTATAAATGCATTATGGTTAATGGAAGTTATGAAACTTGGTATGCTTCATTCAAGTTTTTTCCTGACTTGATGCTACTAATGCGCGTTATCATTTCTTTTTTGGCATTTATTGATTTGTTACCAGATGTTTTATTTTTATATTTATAATTCGAAACATCTTTTAATCATTTACAATTATTTATTTATAAATTAGTTTTTGAGTAACCAAGTATTGCCCATCAGGGAAGTAAACGTTAACACGCCGTGTTAAAACGTAGCTATCTTTTATTTTTGTTTAGTAGTTATTTAATAATCACATTATTATTTTCCAGAATAAATATTAAACATTTCTTTGTAGGCGTTTGTTATAAATTCATAAGAGCCAAATATTGCATTTACTATTAGTTGTTAATATTACTGTTTTTTTTATTTTCGTATAAAAATTAGATAATTCGAAGACTCTAATATGTAGATCGGTGTTCTTTTTTTAAAAAAACGCACTTACTGCATGATCATGTCCGCTTCCATTCGAGCAGCAGCCAGGCCAAAGTTTATCAAATTTTTAGGCTGTTTGTTATTTAGTTATTTTAACTTTGGACCATTGACTATTTTCTCCAATTACTTTTGAATAAGAAAAAAATTAGAAAATCATAAAAAGGCATTTATTTGTTAAATTTATTGACATGCCTTTTAGTCATTTCATCCTTGGAGAGCAAATGAAATTGTTGTTGATATTTGTCTTGAAGTCGAATCAAATATAGTGTCTGTTGTTTATATTTATTTGTTTATTTATTATTTTTGAATTAATGCTTTTATCCAAACCATAAGTTTATATGAAAAGATCAACATTTAAAATGCTTTTGTGTACTTTAATTTTTCTTATTTTGTTTGTTTATTATTACATCCATTATTATTTATCAATTTTTATCGATATTTGTAATAAAATTTGATGTGAAATATATCTTCTTGTCAGAAGAGTCTATATTTTCTTAATTAGTCAATTATCATTTTTTTGGGGCTCCGGACATCGTCTGCGCCGTATTGAAATCCTTTAATTTATTTTACAATGTTATTACATTTTTTTATTTTTACTGCATTTTGAAAAAATTTTTTAATTAATCCAAATAATTATAAGTTTTTATTTAAAAGTTTTTTGAATAATCTGAACAATTTTTTATTATTTGAATGTAAACTATAGCAAATAATTAATATTTATTATAATGCTTTGTGTTTTTTGGAGCTTATTAAACAGATTTTTATAACTTTATAGTTTATTGTCAAATTTTTATTGACTGGATAGAGAATTAAAATTTTATTAGTGTATAATTAATAAATTTAATCAAATTCTACATTTAAGTTTATTGTTCTACATCGATTAAAGATAGGTACTTGATTTGCATTATTATTATAAACATATTTTTATGCACGTTTTCGTTACTTGCTTCGATCCCGTTTGTCTCGTAATAACAATTCGTCGGTCGGCATTTGACATAGTAGATTTATATTTTTTTGATCCCGCGAGCATGTTGAAAATCGCTTAACTTTTCTTTTTTATTGCTAAAATTATGTAATTTTTTATAGTGTTGTTTATTTTAGACAGCCAGAGACTTTATTTTTTATTTTGAACCAATTTAACATCTAATATTTTAGATCATAGATCGCGTTTTTTGTAATACATTTTTATCCTTTTAATTTATGTTTATTTTTTATAGTCCAAAATACTGCTGCTTTTATATTGTATTTGTTTAATAAAAAATTTATTTTATTTATAAAACACTTTAACGCGCCTGAAAATAAATATTATTATTTTTTTTGAACAGCTCTTTATTTTTTCAATTGGAAAAAATTTAATGAAATAATTTGAATAATTGCCATTGCTAGTGCATTCAAATTATAAGGATGAGGAATTATATTTTTTTATTTATACTACTTTTGATTTTGTTAATTTATTTTGCTTTAATTTCCAAGACTGCTTTTTTTTATGTTAAAATTCGATATTTTTAAAAAAATGTAATTTTGTAGTTTCTATATTGGCGTGGTTTTAAATGTATTGTTTTATTCTTCAATAATTTCTAGCATTATACTGCTGGCAAAAATTAAAATACATTATTTTAGGACCTGAAGTTTGCAATCTCTCATATTTTGACGAAGCCGAACAATTCATTTATGAAATTTAATAGTGATATTTTAAAATTATATAAATAATTCAATGTTATATTCATAAACTGTTTTTTTATTCATTACTTTTTTCTTTACCTGAAAATCTGGTTTGTCGGTTTTTGAATTTTTGACTTAATTTGTTAAGAGATTTGCAGCTAAAATGGCACGATTTGAACGAATTTTTGATGTTTGTTCTATTTATTTTTGCGTTCTTATTAAAAAAATTTTTTATTTTCTTTTGATTTTTTGATTTTAAATCAAGAATTTTTTATAAACACATTTAATCTGTCTTCCAAAAATGTACAGAATGATTTTCAAAGCAAATTTATTGCATATTTTGGCATTATTTTCCTAATTTTTTTAAAATTGTTCTTAACACAAAATTGTTCTACTATTATTGAATAGCTCTCACTAATATAGTTTTAAACTATTTTTTTATTAATATCGACGTTAATTACACAAATTTTCTCCAGCACGTATTTTTCAATTGGAAGAATGAACATCTTCATAGTTGCAATTTTTTGTTTACAAACCCGAATAGTTTTTAAATTTATTCCGAGATTTATTTCATCGAATCGGTAATTAGCGAACCCGTTGAACTTTCATTTGCTCTTAACTGAAAACCACTTCAAAAATGAAGATTTTGCAATTCTCGAAAAAAAGTGGGTTGTGTCAATTTTATAGATTAAAAACTAACTTTTAGATTCACCAAATATTTTTTAGCAAGAATAGTTAAATGAGTGGATAAGATATTATTTCTGATAATCGATGGTAAAGTAATTAAAGTTTCAGTTTGTAATACTTACTGAAGTATTTAACACAAACAGAATTAATTTTATTCATTTTTTTGTTGAACTACGTCAATAATTGTAGTTGTTTATACTGAAGACGATTTTTTTATTGTATTTTGAAAAAAAACAATTTAAATTCTTTTTAACACAGTAGTCACTATTCTCTGTTTAGTATTCGCATTAGTAAACAGTTGTTAAGTATTTCCTACATAATCGTTCATTTAATGGAATAATTGCTTAGTAATATTTCAATATAATTTGTCTTTATCTCAAACTTGATAATAAATAAAATACTCGATGCAGAAGAGGCAGCGTAATCAAGGCTATAAAAATATTTTAAATATTATTTATTAATTTTTTGGTGAAGATATCATCTTAGCAGAACCAGTAAAAAAAGTCCGAGAGCTGTACAGCTAATAATAGACGGTTAGTTATATATGTTTTATTTAATTTCTTTATATTCGGCAAGAAAACATATAGTCGCCACCTTTTTGAGACCTGGTTTGTTGCGTAGGCTCTTTAGTATTTTTCGGTGTAAATTAATTTTGAATTTGTTAAGATTTTACTATTAGTTGTTAATATTACTGTTTTTTATTTGCGTATAAAAATAGATAATTTTTTAAATATAAATTATTCTTAAATTTTCATTTGTTTTTATTTAATCACTGTCTAAGTGCAAGTTTTAGCGCCCGAAATTAAGCGAATTTTTTTCCTCTAACATGTAGATCGGCGTTTTTTTGCTTTTTAACTGTATATAAGCTTTTACATTATTTAATGAATAATTAATTATTGTGGTAAAATTTAAATCATGGTATGTTCTAGCTGTTGCTTATTGTATAAAGCTCTTTTAATTTTGAATTATAATTTATTACTGTCATCTATATATGGTGATATAATACTTTTTTATTGGTCAGTGTTTCTATTAAATTATGATCATTTTTTTTTATCTGTTTGATTTATAGGTCTCGACGTTGTCTAATTGTCTTTGCTTCAGCTCATATTTTATTTACTGTTTTTTATTCTTTACTTGAAAAGTGGTCTCTTTTAGTTTTAATTTGCCATTTGAAATTTAAATGATAGTTTTAATATTTATTATTTAATTTCAAGCATTATATTATTTGGCATCGATTTTGGTTTTAAATGGATTTTAATCAAATGCGACTTAATTTACACTTTTTATTCGGTTGAATAATATATACGAAATGTTATAGTTTATCAAAGAACGACGTTCCGGGTGATTATAATTCTAATATTTTATTGAGGTTTAGTTAAGTTGAATTAAGAAATATTAGAATGTTCTTTCGTTTTACGGGAATGTCATTGCTGGGATTTATTACGGTATGGTAATATTTAAGTTTGTATTTATTATTTGGAAAATAACATTTATATTAAAAACTTTACACCCACCCTTATTGATAGTGTAATTTAATAACTGATTTTCGTTATTATTTCATTTTCTGAATTCTTGATTTGAATTTATTTGATCCTTTCTCATGTGTTACAAATAGATATAAATTTTGAGTGAATAAGAGATTTCTACCTTTTTTGCTTTTAATAATTGAATTTTATATGTTTGTTATATTCTTGAAAGTGAAAAATATGTTTATAATAATAATCCAAATCAAGTACCTTTAATCTATATAGAACAATAAAACTTAAAAATGTAGAGTTTGATTAAATTTATTAATTATGCAGCAATCAGATTTTAATTCTCTATCCAATCAATCAAAAGTTTTACAATAAACTATAAAGTTATAAAAATCTGTCCAGTAAGCTCGACAATACACAAAGCAGTATTATAAATATTAATTATTTGCTATATTTTACATTTAAATAATAAAAAATTGTTAAATGATAAAAGCTTTATTAAAAAATTAAAACTTTTTTAAATGATTAAAAAGGGAAAAAATTAATTTCATTTTGTTTGTTGCCGTTCAAGGTAGAATTCAAGGTGGAGATCAAAACAATTTATTTTTATTCACTAAAATACAAGTAGCCGAGTTGTCTCCGTTGCCTAAAATTTAAAAATTTCAAGAATATAACAAACATATAAAATTCAATTATTAAAAGCAAAAAAGGTAGAAATCTCTTATTTACTCAAAATTTATATCTATTTGTAACACATGAGAAAGGATCAAATAAATTCAAATCAAGAATTCAGAAAATTAAATAATAACGAAAATCAATTATTAAATTACACTATCAATAAGGGTGGGTGTAAAGTTTTTAATATAAATGTTATTTTCCAAATAATAAATACAAACTTAAATATTACCATACCGTAATAAATCCCAGCAATGACATTCCCGTAAAACGAAAGAACATTCTAATATTTCTTAATTCAACTTAACTAAACCTCAATAAAATATTAGAATTATAATCACCCGGAACGTCGTTCTTTGATAAACTATAACATTTCGTATATATTATTCAACCGAATAAAAAGTGTAAATTAAATCGCATTTGATTAAAATCCATTTAAAACCAAAATCGATGCCAAATAATATAATGCTTGAAATTAAATAATAAATATTAAAACTATCATTTAAATTTCAAATGGCAAATTAAAACTAAAAGAGACCACTTTTCAAGTAAAGAATAAAAAACAGTAAATAAAATATGAGCTGAAGCAAAGACAATTAGACAACGTCGAGACCTATAAATCAAACAGATAAAAAAAAAATGATCATAATTTAATAGAAACACTGACCAATAAAAAAGTATTATATCACCATATATAGATGACAGTAATAAATTATAATTCAAAATTAAAAGAGCTTTATACTTCATCATATGCTTCTGTGTCAAAAGTTTTTTTTTTTAAATCTTAATTTAATTCTGCCGCAGTCGTGCTCTTTTGTTCACTCTTTGAGTAGAAATTTTTTTGTATGATAATAAATGATTAGTTATTATGCAAAAATTTTTTTTAAATTCTTACTTTACATTAAATTAAGCATGTATCATAATTTCAAGTTTAATTTTACCAATAAATTTTAAACATTGTTTTTAGCTCTTCAAATGATTTAAAATATTGTTTTTTATTTTTAGTGTAAAATATTATTAATAGTTGGTAGTTTATCATTTGACAAGCAAAACACCGACACTACGCTGGAGGAGAACATGATGGACAAGACGTCCCTATAAAAATTTTCTAATTTGTGCAATTTTCATTTTAAATGGATTTTAATAACATGGATTTAATTTCACATTTTATTAAGTTGAATAATAATACTATATGTTATGTTTATCAAAGAACGAAGTTCCGGGTTATATAATTCTAATTTCCATTGAGGTTTGTGTAAAGTAAATTTAAAATATTAGAACCTGTTTTTTCGTTTTATTATTTTTGGTTATATTTAGGCAAACGACAGGGGAGGCGCTTCTTTAACGCTCCCAGCCTTTTCTCGTCCGTTGGATGGGTTTCTCCCTGTGTAAATCCTCTTGAATTTATAATTTATTACTGTCATCGATATATGGATTTGTTGCAATTGGCTGATCAATTGCAATGTTTATCTTAATTAATTATTTTATTTTTGAAGCTTCATACATTTATCGCTTGGATTAAAATAAGTTATTACTTCTGTTTCATTTTAATTTTATTCGGTTGAAAATCATTATTTTATTTAAATAGCAAAGTTTAATTGATTTATTTATAGTTGGACCTTGAAGATGCTTTCGGTGTTAGAATTCCCCAACCGCCGATTGTGGATTATTCCGAAACCTTAAGGTTTATAAAATTGTAAATACTTTCTTATTCATTAAGTTTTTATTCGGATTTGTTAACAATGGTATTCGTTGTCAACACCTCCAGTCGCGTTTTGTAATACATTTTTATCCTTTTAATTTATGTTTATTCTTTTTATAGTCGACAATACTGCTGCTTTTATATTGTATTTGTTTTAATTAAAAACACTTTAACGCGCCTGAAACTAAATATTAAACATCTCTCTATTCAATTGGAAAAAATTTAGTGAAATAATTTCAATAATTGTCATTGCTAGTGCATTTAAACTTATAAAGATGCGGAAATATTTTTTTATTATTTTTATACAACTTTTGATTTTGTTAATTTTTTTACTTTTATGACTTTTCTCCTGTGGCTTCTAACAACAATGTTATATTGTCTTCCCGTGTTTTGGATTAACAACTTTTGTCCTCATAAAAATTTATATGTATTAATTTAATCGCAAATGTTTTCGATTTGAATTTTAATTTTATGAATACATTTTTTATTCGGTTCCCTAAAAATCTTTAGAAAAGACAAATGTAGAGATGGAAAAATTTTCAAATTTAAAATTCAGGTAGAATTTGCAAATGTTGACTAATTTTCGTAGTTTATGTTAAACTTATTAACAGGTCTAAAATTTTTAGGGTCGAAAAATCTCAAAATACTATCTTAATAGGTGAGAAAAAAGTAGAAATATAGGAGTTGTTCTCAACAACTCAAAATAAATAAAAATTATGAAAAAAAAATCTGTATAATTAGTAAAAAATGATAAAAAATTGTAATGAAAGTTGAATATCAATGTAAATCTCAAATAACAGAATACAGCCGTACACAGTTTTCTGCACAGCATTAACCCTCTTAATTACGAAGAAAATTGTTCTGCAATAGAAAAAAAATTCCAACATTCCAATCTTTTGATTGCAATTGAAATACTAGTGCTGCACGAGACCCAAAATTTCTCGATACTCGAGACTCGAGCCCGAGCCCGATACTTTACCTCGAGACTCGAGCCGGAGCCCGTGACCCAAAAAACCCGAGACTTTTCTCGACACTAATAAATTCGATCAGTGACAACTCACACTTTATGCGATGAATATTTTTTATCAAGTTTTACATATATACTTTTAGTTGATGAATTTTTTAAGAAAATTTTTTCTTTGGAACCCTAGATTTGAAGCAATTTTTAAGAAAGTGGGCAGGCACGTATTTAGGTTTTGCCATGGGGTTATCGAAAAAAAACTAATTTTTATGTGGTGCATTTTCCATTTATTCGTTGAGAGATTTGTGGGGGGATGGGGCTTCTTTTGATTTTGTTAATTTTTTTACTTTAATTTGACTTTTTTTCTTTTGTGGCTTCTAGCAACAATGTTATATTGTCTTCACGTGTTGGTTCAAATATTTATTTATATTTAGGAGTCGGTTGAATAATAAAATTGTTTTGTTTTTTATGTTAAAATTTGATATTTTTAAAATTTATACCAGTTTATTCTATTCTATCAATAAATTATTTTTTAAAAAAATGTAATTTTGCTGATGAACCCGCCTCTCATATTCTACGAGGTCGAATTTTTAAAGATTTGATTTAATATTAATGTAATTTTTTTTCTTTGACAAACCGGCGTATATGTTGTTTGAAGTCTAGCATCTATTAGCAATTGATTTTGTGTAATTAATTATCTAGGTACCTTTTGAAATCTTGGTATTTCGCTTATCGTTATTTGAAAAAATATTGATTTTCATCTCGCACAATAATCTAAATGAAATTTTTTCATTTATTTCAAATGTTAATTATTAAATGCTTATATTGTTTATTAATTCGAATTTTAATAAATTTAAATTTTAGGAATAATAAATTTTAGATATTTGTAATATTCTAACAACGCATTTGTTAAATCAACTGCGTAATCAAACACCATTAAATGTTAGATTCTAATTCTGTTATATATGAAGTTTAATAAAAATGTATATGTTTTTTGTATTATTTATATTTTTGAGCACATAATCCGTTAGTATTAGAAATTCCTTTAAATTATTTTACATACACTCTAGTATCATATATTACAAGTAAAACGTATATTATTTATATTGATTAAAAGTTTTTAGTTTTTTTGCTTAGAAAATAATCAAGCATAATGTAATTTGATGATTTAATGTTCATTTCATCTTATATATTAAGTTTATTTTAAATTTAGATAAAAAACGTTGCAGATACAGTTCGTGACTTCAACCCATTTAATGCTGAGGGACAAAATTTTTAAAATTTTGAGTACTTGGCACTTATCCAAGCTAACTGGCACTTTTTTACATCAAGATTATATAATCCTTTTTGAATTAATATTATTTCAAAATTGTGGTTTAAAATTGCAGTTAAATTTTTCTATATTATTGTTTTAATTTTTTTACTAGAATATATTTTATTAATTTTCATTAAGTTGTTTCTTTATTTTTTGTTTTCAGCCATGGAAGAGCGTCGCAACACTGCTTTCCACGAAGCAGGGCACGCGGTGGTTTCGTTCCGGCTCGCATCTGCAGATCAGCCGGTATACCTTTTCGCATCATACGGCATAAATTTACCGTAGTTTATTCGAACTTTTTATTGGTTTATATTATGGAATATATTAATAAAGATAAATTATATTTATTAAAGAAATTAATTTATCTAACTTTAGCTCAAAAATTTAGCGTATCGACTTTTAATTCTTGTTCTTAATTGTGTTAAGTCGATCAGTTGTTGAACAACCAAGAAATGTTTTTTTAAATGTTTGCTCGTCAATTTTGGCTTAATAGGCAAAGATTTAACATATATGTAATAATTTTGCTTATTTCTGCTTTCGCAAAAGATTTTAAATTTTTGAGTAAAAATTTTGAATTTAAATATAATATTAAATATCAATGTTTTGCACACCTTGAGCAAGTCCACGGCAATTTGGATGCATCAAAATTCTTTTCAAGCTTTGCATTACATTCATTGGGAAATTAGTGCAAATATATAAGAATAATATTAGCATTAAAGAAAAAAAATATGGATCATATGTCCGTCCCAAAGTCAAAATCACTCAAACCCACTTTATTTGTTTTTTGGACGCAAAAACGATTAATCAATTAAAAAAATGCACGGCACAATTATCAAACTGATTTAAAATAGTGCTAAGTGATTTGGAAGTAGGTAAAACGCTTTAAAATCATAAATGCAAAAATTTTGGTTGGTTAGAATTTTAACGATAATTTTATACTTAAAAGGTAAAAATATTTGTTAAAATATGCCGGGCCCGTGTTTAAATTTTAGCAAGTTTATTTTGATTTTGACAAATGTTTGATGTTTAATTTTTGGGGCTGATTTCCCGTTTTTACTGCATTTTTGTTGTGCTTTCTTGAATGGGAGTGGTCCGGCCACAGGGGATCCAAAAGTGTCAGTTGTAAGTAATTGTTTGCTTTTTTAATTTATTTATTCATTTTAACAAAATAATTCGGAGTAGCATACCGTATATGTATACTGTTTTAATCCAAATGTTTCATTATTTTTCAACCTCCTCAGAAAGGATAATATTATCGACATTTATTTTTCATTGTTTGACGATATTTACATCTATCGCGAATTTTTTTCATTTCACTTAATATGCATACTTCAGCTGGGGGGCTGCACTCCCCGAAAAAAATTTGTGAGAAAAAAACTAGAGGGAGTAAGGACCCTTTTGTTTCGATAAATTTGTCACGCTGCGAAAAATAACATGCCAAAAAAATGCTGCTTGCAAAGCTAAGAATAAATATAAATTAATTAACATGTTCGTATTAATAATGAAGTTAATGATTTTTTTAATATTACATTTAGTTATCCTTAGATAATTAGTATTATAAAATAATTCATTGCTTCCAAACTGCTTTTTGATCAAGGTATTTTATCACAAATATTTATTTATATTTATGGTCGGTTGAATAATAAAATTATTTTGGTTTTTATGTTAAAATTTGATATTTTAAAAATTTATACCAGTTTATTCTATTCTATGAATTAATTATTTTTAAAAAAAATGTAATTTTGTAGTTTCTATATTGGCGTGGTTTTAAATGTAATGTTGTATTCTTCAATTAGCATAATACTGCTGGCAAAAATTAAAATACATTTTGTCAATATATTATTTTAGGACCTGAGGTACCCGCTCGCTCATATTCTGACGAGGCCGAACAAACATTTATGAATTTAATAGTGATATTTTAAATGATATAAATAATTCAATGTTATATTCAATTTAACTGTTTTTTATTATTACTTTTTTTTACCTGAAATCCTGGTTTCTTTATATTAACATCAAATGAATTAATTTATCTAATATTTGAGAAAATTCTTTATTATTCTAGGCTTTATCTACACATTCATCTATAGAATCGTCTTTGATGAATTTAATTTTCACTTTTTAGCTCAAAAATTAAGCGTATCAAATTTTAATTCTTGTTCTTAATTGTGTTAAGTGAGTGACCACTTCGATCAGTTTGTTGAACAGCCAAAAAATGTTTCTTTAAATGCTCGTCAATTTTGGCTTAATAGTAAAGATTTAATATGTATGTAATAATTTTAGTTATTTCTGCTTCGCAAAGATTTTAAATTTTTGAGTAAAAAATTACTAGTAATTATTCGGAAAGAAAATTACTTATATGATTTTTGTTTAATTGGTGTATTATTTATAATATTAATATTTTTTTGATAAAAGCATAATTTGTTAAATTTTAAGATAAAAATCAATTTGTTATTTCGTTATTTAATCTTTGGAGCACCCAGCATTCCTGTCGTAGTCCCAATTTTTGCAATGAAGGGCATTGTTGTCCATTAATTGGAGATTTCTGGAGCCTATGCAGTTAAATTCTTAGAGTTTAAACTCGTTTTGTCAGGTAATCATTTCCCAGGTTCCGATATTCGATGCGCTTTAATTTTTTTTGTTAATTTTTATATTTTTTAAGGAAAATTGTAAAATATTATTATTTTTTATTTTTTGACAAGTTGCAGCACCCGAGCTATCTTTGTTTCATTAACAGCGTCAGGCTACTCTTTTTAGGATCCTTCCGACATTTGCGCAGCTCAAAAAACATAAAATTAGTTGTTAGATTTTAAAATTATAATGTTCGAAATCACAACATCATCTTTGATGAGACACGAGTTGTCCATATGCGCCAGGTTTAACCACCCTAGAAATGCTTGAACTGTGGAATCGAACTTTGACACATGGATGGATATCAATGTAAATCATGGTTTTTAAAAAGATTTTTTTGGGTTTAAACTTGATTTTAATGGAAAAGTTTTTAACATTATTAATGCTATTTATATTTTTGCTCGTTATTACATTTAATCGAACCATTCCCTGATAGTTTATAAATTGGCGTTTTCGAAACATGTTAAGTCATATTATTTCGGAGTATTAAATATTTTGGGTTGTATCTTATTTAATTTATTGGCTTTGTCATTCCAAGAGATAAAATATTTGTAAATTTTTAAATTCTTTTATTAATTTTAATGATTGAATATAAAAAATTATTTTGTTGGGACATTTTTTTTTGAAAGCCAAACTTTGTTTTTCGTATTTGAAATTATAAAATCAGCAGTTTGTATAATTTTATCTGTAATTTTTATTTTGTATTTTTGTCTAATTTGGAAATATTAGATGTGGTCTTTATAATTCAATGTTATATTTATATTTAACTGTTTTTTATTCATTACTTTTTTTACCTGAAACCCTGGTTTCTTTTAGTTTTAAATTTACTATTAAAATTTAAATGGACTTATATGTTTTTTGTTGGTTGTTTTAATATTTATTGTAGAATTGTTTTAGAAATTAATATTTTGATTTATTTTTTCTTAGTTGACGTTGAACCTTTTATTGTTATGCAAAATCTGCTCTATCAGCAGGTATAAAATTGTCTCCACGAATTATTATCATTGCTTTTTAATAATTTCCAAATTTTCACTTTTGGTCCGCAAATTGGGTTACTATTATAAATGCATAACTTTTCAAAATATGGTTATGGAAGTTATGAAACTTGGTCTGTTTCATTCAAGTTTTTTCTTGACTTGATGCTAATGCGTGTTATCATATCTTTTTTTTGGCGTTCTCGGGCGAAGACTTGTGTGCAAAGGGTAAAGAAAGCAATGGTGCGGAGATCGTAGAATTTGTTTAGAAATTAATATATTTTGATTTATTTTTCTTAGTTGACGTTGAACCTTTTATGCAAAAACTGCTCTATCAACAGCTATAAAATTGACTCCACGAGTTATTACTTTTTAATAATTTCCAAATTTTCATTTTTGGTCCGCAAATTGTGTTACTATTATAAAAGCATTATGGTTAATGGAAGTTATGATACTTGGTCTGTTTCATTCAAATTTTCTTGACTTGATGCTAATGCGCGTTATCATATCTTTTTTGGCGTTTATTGATTTGTTACCAGCTGTTTTATTTTTAAATTTATAATTCGAAACATTCTTTTAATCATTTACAATTATTTATTTATAAATTAGTTTTTGATTAAGTCATAAATTTATTATTAAAATTATGTATTCGAAAGCCAACACATAAGTAACCAAGTATTGGCCATCAGGGAAGTAAACGTTAGCACGCCGTGTTAAAACGTTGCTATTATTTTGTTTATTAGTTATGTAATAATCACATTATTATTTTCCAGAATAAATATTAATTATTTCTTTGTAGGCGTTTGTTATAAATTCATAAGAGCCAAATATTGCATAAAAGTTTAAAACAAAGGTAACTCCTGCCACGAAAGTTATATGTACCTCGGGCGAAGAGTTGTGTGCAAAGGGTAAGAATGCAATGATCGGAGGCTCTTTATCATCCATCTATTTTCGGTGTAAATTAATATTTAAATTTGTAAAAATTTTACTATTAGTTGTTAATATTACTGTTTTTTTCGTATAAAAATTAGATAATTTTTTTAATATATAAATTATTCTTAAATTTTCATCTGTTTTTTATTTAATCACTGTCAAAGTACAAGCTTTAGCTCCCGAAATTGCGCGAATTTTTTCGAAGACTCTAACATGTAGATCGGCGTTGTTTTTTTAAAAAAACGCACTTACTGCATGATCATGTCTGCTTCCATTCGAGCAGCAGCCAGGCCAAAGTTTATCAAATTTTTAGGGTGTTTGTTATTTAGTTATTTTAACTTTGGACCATTGACTATTTTGTCCAATTAATTTTGAATAAGAAAAAATTCGAAATCATAAAAAGACATTTTTTTATTGGCCAAATTATGATGATTTAAGGCGCCTTAGTCTCAATTTTTATATTTAATTTACTTGGTTTGAAGAAATAAATTGTATCCATTAGAGTTGTCGTGAATGGCTTTTGATTTTAAGTCGAATCAAATATAGTGTCTGTTGTTTATATTTATTTGTTTATTTTTTTATTTTTGAATTAATGATTTTATCCAAGCCATAGATTTTTTGTTTGGTTTAAAAATCAGTTGAATTTATTATTTATTTAATTAACAAATAATTTTAAAAAATTAAGTCCATTTTTAGGGATGTATTTACGGGTTAATGCACTTTTTATCAAAAATTTCAATCCTAATATTTTAAATTTTAAATTTCAAATTTTTTTTGTTTTACAAAATAATTGCATACATTTAAACAGTAAACATTTTTAAATTTATCAATATTTTACAACTTGGTTAAATTTTTTTATTAGGTTTGTTTACAAGGTCAGTTTAAAACTTTCGAATTTTAATATTTATAAGTACATATCTATTGGTATAGTATTGCTTGCGCTTATTCTTGGCACTTGTACTTATAAGTTTTTATTTAATTATTTTTGAATGATTTAGAATAATTTGTTTTTTAATATATTTTTAATTGCATTTTTATTGAATGACTTATCGGCATCTCCAACTCACTGCGTTTGCTCAGGTTTTATCGCTATGTACAGATTCAAAATCGTTGGTCCTAAAATTGATACTGTTATTGTTGAAATAAGCTTGTAAGCTTTAAACTTTTTTTATAAAAGTGCAATACTACGTTATATTTACTTGTAAAGATTGGCTTTTATTCTTATGCAATTTTCATTAAATTTGGCTCGATTTCTCAAGAATTTTTTATTTAATATTAAGCCAATATTGAGAAGTCATAATAAGTTTGCCAAGCAGGATCAAACATATAAAGAAAATCGATTTAAATTTCAATTACCTATGTCGGCGAGCCAGTTTCGCGGGTTAGGACTTGTTTTATTTGTTTATAATGTACAATTTAACACCAACTTTGTAACAAGTGAAAAAACATGCCATTTTAGATCTTTCTTCTTAAATCGTACAAGAAAATAAGGGCATAACATGACTCGACCGTTGTACAAGGGTCCAAAATTTGAATAGTGTCAACCATAATGTTTTTATTAGTTTATGAATAAAAATGTATAAGGACAAATTTTAAAATTCTTTTTGAAATATGATATTGTTGCAAAATATTACGTTAAGCTGATTTTGTTGCATTTAAATGATTCTCAACCTCTTTTTCTTCACTTTTTTCTCTATTTTTCATTCTATATATAGTTTGTTCTGTGAACCGAATCGACGTGACCGGCGTGGGAGGTGGCACCACTATCCCAACCGCAGTCGCTATTGGTAAATTTTAGGGTAAGAGGGGACCGGGACCAGTACTGAAATGGTCAATTTTTCCCATTTTGGTACTGAAATTTTGGTCCCGGTTTTTCAAGATTGCTTTAAAATCCCCTTATAATGGTCCCGGTTTTTTACCAAGCATTTTTTTTCTTGTTTTTGTCCAGTAGTCCCGGTTTTTTTTGACCGGGACCAAATTTAGTACCGGTCCCGGTTTTTCCAAAAAGTCCCGGTTTCGTCCTACCCTAGTAAATTTTTACCGTTGTTTACAGCCGTAAATTTTACTGTTTCAAACAATTTAACTGATCTTGCGTTTAATGGTTGTTATCCCGGATCAATTTAGCCATAGGGGGGCCCTATTATTCAAGATTACTTAAATATATAAAATTAAAGTGCCTCCGTGTTTTTTAAAAGATATTTTTTTATTGGTGGAATAAAATTTCATCAATTCATAACATTCATCATAATCGGTAAATGGAAGCCAAGCTTAAAAGAATCTAGTACAAAAATAGGCTTAGACTCAAACCCAAAAAACTTTGGTCAATCAAAAAAAGACCAACAAGATTTTTGGTTTTTGGGTCCGTCCGGATAATTTTTACTGGTCATTTTTTATTGCTAAATGGTGGTCATATGAAACGATTGTTAAAATTACAAATTTTCAAGAATTTTGAAGTGATATCTCAAAAACTCGTATAAATGGCGTAATTGATTTTTGGAATATATAATACGCTACAAATCAAACCAATTAGAAGAATTTGCAATTTTATGGCTTACTCAAAGCCCTTACTTGGTTTTTAATGTCGGTGCTGGGCAGGGATTAAAAAAACAACTAAAGTCCTAAAATTAAGGAAAGAGCGAAATTTTTTACTAATTTCTTTTTAATAAATTTTGGATATGAATATTATTCGATGTTGTGCCTTATTTCTTACAAAGTAAGGAAAATTAGCATTTTTAAATTGTAAAATTTATTAATTAAAGTTGTAGTATGATGCCTTGTACTTGAAATTGTTCAACACTAATTAGTTTTATTAAATACAATATTGTTTGGCAATTAAATAAATTTTCTACTAAATCGATTTGTTTGAAATTCCCGCCATTAGACTAATATCTATTCTTTAAATTGGCATATTTTTAATCTTTAAAATACAAAATTAATTGAAAGAATTGAAAAACTTTTTTAGGTGCTTTCTTATATATATTCTTATACATTTACAGCGACGTATTATTCCACGTCCATGCCGTTACTTTAAGCGAATTGATCAATTTAACAAACATATATAGGTACATATTAAATCTTAGATTTTTCAGTATTCAATTTAATTTAAATATCCATAAAGACATAATTTTATTAAAGTTTACCATTGTTTATTTTAACAACATTTTAGGTTTTTTTAGGTAGAATACTGCTTCATGCTTCGCGGCAAATGTTCGTAGCCACTTCCCTTTTGTGGTTTTTAAATTGTGCATTGCTCTTTTCTTTATTTTTATTTGTTAACCTCTAATCTAATCCTTTTTAAGAATTTTATATTTTTACTAAATTTAAATTATTGGATAATCATAATATTTTTTGTTTGTACAAATTAAGGGTGCATTGTAACGAAGCCAATTCGAATTCGCCTTTCTGTATTATTTTAACTTTTATTATATAATTTGCAATTTCAGATGAGAAAGCAGTAGTAATATTTCTTAATAAAATATTTTGTTTAATTGGGATTAAAGTAATAGATTAAATGGGGGACTTCTTTTACTGGAAAGATAATGTTTATATTCTATGAACTTTCTTGTAAATCTAATACACTCCTTCTTGTTATTAATTATTTTCCTAAATAATTATTGACATTCGCTAATTTTAATTTATTAGATGAAACAATAAAACGTTTTATCATGTATTATAAATGTTTCTATTAAAAATAACTTTTTTTAATTCAACCAAAAAAAAGATGTCATTTACAAGCGTTAATTAAGAATAATCATTGAAAAATCTAGGGGCTTAATCCGGTTCTTGTAGGTTATGCGTCAACAATTTTTTTTTTCGTCGAATTTTGCCATTAAATCGTTGTAATGTCGGTTGAATTCGATGAAATTCTGCAAATTGTTGAATTCATGCCACCAAACTGATATTCCTTGTCTGCGCAATACGAATAAAAAAAATTATTAAAAAAGAGGTTTTTTTAATCGTTCGAATTTTGGTCGGGAGAAATTGGTCAAAATGCAAGTCATTCGGAATCTACGACCCCGAAAACCTCTAGAAACACTTTTTTATCAACTTTGAACAAAAATGTTTTTTTTTTGTTGACACATACCCACAAGAACCCTTAATCCGTTTATTAAAGATCTATGTGAAAAAACGGTAAAAATCTGGGGTTTATAGTTTTTGGACTTTTGAAAAAAATGTTTAGCTTTGACTTAAAATAGCTTTTAAAACTAAAGCTTTTGATTGCATATTGTTTGTTTGTCCCATAATTAATACTTTTAGTAATGGACGCCAACTATTTATTGTATGGGAAATGAATGAGTGGTGTTGGTTATGAGGAGAAGGATATGTGCTCTGTGCCAATCGAAGGATGGAATATTAACAATTAGACAGAGAACGTGGGTGTGCGGGGGGGGGGGGAGAAAGCAAAGTGAGAGCAGAGAAAAAGGTGGAAAAGAAAGCAAAATAGGTAAATGAGAGCAGAGCGAGAAGAGAGAAGAGAAGAGAAAGCAAAATATTTTAGAGAGATAGGGGGGAGGAAAAGAAAGCACGAAAGGACTAGCAGAGAAAGAGTGGAAACAAAAGCAAGATATGAGAACAGAGAAAGCAAAATGATGACGGAAGAGAAGGGGGGGGGGGGAGTGTAAGCAAAATAAAGGCGAGGAACAGAAATAAGAAAAAAAAATCAAAATGATAAGGGCAGAGAAAGGGGAAGGCTTATTTTCTTGCATTTACTTTATGAAATGAATATTTTTCAACATGCGAAATTCAACATGTCGGCCCTCTTCGGAGGAATAACGCAGAGCTTCGCTTTAAAAAAAGCAATTTTGTGAGAATTTGGCTATTTGTCGCGTTAGAAAGGTTTTTTGCAGAAAAGATTTAATGTTCTCGAGGGATTTTTGCTCCCAATTTTTCTCCCGAATTTACTCCTTTTTCAGTGTATTTTGGGTTTTCTGATCTCCGTGAAGAAGATGTCTGATCAACTTGGTGCAGTTTTTTTTTTGTTCAGTATCAAAGTTAAAATTTGGGTCAATACGGAAAAAACAATTTTACTTTTCCAAATTTTTATTTGTGAATCGTAAAATCATAATGGAGTGCCTCGGCTTGGTAAAAATACTCGAAATTTTGGTTAACACCCGAACCCAAAAATAGTTAGGATTTTGAATAAAGTAATTTGTTCAAACATTTTTCCAAAATCCGACCTTTAGGTGTGTATTTTTTCGAAATTTAGGGCAATTATCCAATCGAAACCCCAAAATACCCGAAATTTTGGCTCATACCCGAACCCAACCCAAAATTTCTCCCTTCCCTGATCGGGAGCAGGACAACCCAAAGCCGAAGCTCGAAACAAAGCCCAATTATTCAAAGCACGAAGTTCGAAGCCCAAAATAACCCGAAGTTTCGCGAAGCTCAAAGCCGAAGTGCGTGTTCAGCTCAGCCAATTGCTGAATAAAAATTCTTTAGGTTGTTAGTGCATCAAATATTATAGACACTTCATGTAAAGCCATCTTTTCAATTTCTTGCAATAATAAATCATAGAAAAAACATTGCTGCATTTCATATTCGTTCACTCCATCAGTTTAATTATTTCACAATAAAATAATTTTGTAATTGATCTGTTCAAATTTTATTGAGTTTAAAATTTTTGAGCTTATACATTTTTATTTGTATGGAGTATATGAGACAGTGAGGTATTGTTTTTATTCATATAATGAATTAAGCGTCTATTTTTAAAGATATCTGTGTATTTTTTTAAAATAATATGCCTTAATTTGTGAAAATTATGGTAAGATTCTTAAATTTTTTCTTTCAAAAAATTTCATTTAATAATTCTAAAAATTATGTTTTACTTATCTTTTAAGTCATTTTTTTGTTGTTTAATTTTAAAAATATTTATGATTAAAATTCAGTTTAAAATTTCTTTGTAATAGAATTGAACGTGCTTATTTATTATATCAATTATCCGATGGTTTATAAATGAATGTTTAAGAAAAATCTTGTGAAATTATTTTGTTACAATTTAATTACTTTTAGCAAATATTTTGTTACCTTGCTCTGAAGTGTTTTAAAATATTCAAACGTATAAAAAATAAAATAAAAATGATAATAATAACACTCAGCAACTTATTTGGATACATTTAACAAATATGTATATGTTATAGATATTAAACATCGACCTTATTAACAACAACCAATAATACAATACATCTTACGATTAAATTAATAGCAAAAAGCTTATATAAATAACGAAAAAAGGACAAAAAAATGGTTGACGAGTTTTAGGTGAACGAATGTAAAAGGGCAATACCGTAAACTCTCTTGTTATCCCATAAGTGGGTTTATTTTTTAACTTACTAAGAGCGTGGGGAATTAATAGAAAGTGCGGGATTATTAGCGTGTGCGGGATTACATTCAAATTGTTTGGCGATATGTTCACCCTCTCCCGAAAATTTTTTTGTGAAAAAACCATTGAGGGGAGGGAATCCGCTTGTTTGCAAAATTTGTTATTTATAGACCAATTTTCTTAACAATTCCATCAAAAATCAAAAAATTTTCCCGGCGGCGCCTATCGGCACCGCCGACCCCCTCCCATTTCTAAAAAACATCAAAAAAAAGTGCCATTTTTTTAAATTTTGCAATTCGATTTTCCGTCGCCGTTGCCGTGGCCCGCAGAAGATTCATCGAAGCATGTTGTTGCATATTAATTAATTCAAGGTTTATTATATAGTTTTAATATAATATAATTAGTATCAAAAAATTTCTTTCATTGATTTTAATTTTATATTCATTCATTTTTCAAACAACCTATATTTGATAGCTCTAATAAACAAATTAACAGTAGATTTTTTATTCCTCACAAAAAATTGAAAACTTCCGTATGCTGATTATTCTTTAACCTTTTAAGATATTGGACCAATTAATCAATTATATTGAGTTTTTATTTAATTTTTTAAGCTCATTTTGCATAGTTTTTTAGATTAATGTTTGTATTCATTTAATTTAAAAGTTTTAATTTAATGCTATTTGTTGCAATTGACTGATCAACTGCAATGTTTATCTTAATTAAATATTTTATTTTTGAGCTTCCTACATTTATTGCTTGGATTAAATAAATTATTACTTTTAATAAATAAAGCATCATTAATTAAAATCGAGCGCTTGTTTTTTGTATAATTTCGGCATAAGATCAGCAGCAAGAAGTTGTACACCAGAGCTTTTATAAGATTTGCATACAACTTAACAACTTCATTATATCATCTTCTGTTTCATTTTCATTTTATTCGTTTGATTTCATTATTTTAGTTAAATAGCAAAGTTTACTTGATTTATTTATAGTTGGACCTTGAAGACGCTTTTCGGTGTTAGAATCCTCCAACCTCCAATTGTGGATGATTCCGAAACCTTAAGGTTTATAAAATTGTTGAAACTTACTTATCATTAAATTTTAGATTTGATTTTAATTTTATTTGAATATTTCCATGTCACTTCGCATAAATAAAACTATCATTGTTGGAATCTTAGCCGCACAGATCCTGAATTAAATTTTTCATTTTTATAATTTATATATGTTTTATTCTTTTTGATACAATAAGGAAGAATAAAATCAAATTTTCAATAATTTAATTATTAATTACATGTTATTAATAGTTTAATTGACAACGTTAACAATTTTCTCAATTATATGATTGCATTCAAAAACAAAAAACTTAGTTAAATTTTTTAAACTTTCAAAAATTAATTGTAAAAAAATTTTAAGTTCATCATTTTATTTAGTGCATATTACATTATTTTTCCATTTTTTATTAAAACTATCATGTTTTAATTGTATATCCATGAAAATCAAACATAATTTTAGATTTAATTTAATTTGTGTTTGTTTATATGAAATTACTTTAAAGGACTTTTTTAAGTTACGTTTTTAGATACTTCGTTTAATCTGTGTCTAGATGAAGACAAACAAGTATAAAGAAGTAGTGAAGTTGTGTTAAATATAATTAACACTTTTTTGTAGTTGGAGTCACCAAAAACTGTTGGGAAATTGATTCTAAAATTGATCAAACCAGCAAATTTCTTTTTTTTTATTTATTACAAAAAATAAAAACATTTGAACATTTAAAATTTAACAATGCTTTAAGCAGCAATCTCAATATTCTTTCGGTAACACACTCAGAATAACTATTAAATGGCTTGGCCTCATTCTTTTCTCTATTGCGTTGCTGCCATTTTTTAAATTTTATGTTTTTTATTTTAAACTGATTGGCAGATTCAGCCGTAAATTGTTTTATAAACGGATAAAATTATTTTTTTATTAATCTTTTATTTCATTTACTGAAACATATTTAATTATCTTTCTGTTATTAATTCTTAGCTATTTAATAAGTTAAACCACAAATACTGCTGGTTTATCCAGCTTTAGATTTTTGAAAAGAATTTTAAAATTAGCCATTTCTTGTTTTTATCAACATCGACAAAATTTTTTTTGAATATCTTTAAAATTTAAATTGATTTTTAGAATTGTTGAAATTTTTTCAAATCAAATGAACATTTAATTTGTCTATTGTTATGTGTGTGTTTAGAAGTTTACAAAATTTAATGTACCAAAGCGCTAAGGAATGTCCGGTTTCGTGGACTGCGGTCTTATTGTTGGTTTTGGTTTTTGTAGTATTATTAATTAAATTTTTAATATTTTTGCTTCAATTTAGACTACTAATCTGTATTAATTAAGTGTTTCATTTCTTTACTCATGTTTGTAGATTTTCATTAATTTCTCCTTTTTTAACTTTTTATTAAATTCAAATTAATAAATATTGTCGTTGTATTCGCTTTTTATTTATTTGAGTAAACGCGTTTCATTTTTATTCCTTTGTTAATGCAAAATATTTCACGTTGATTATTGTGTATCGTAAAATTAACAAAACGGCAATATTATAGACTGCGATTTATTGGCTACAACTTTTATTTATTTTTTAATCGTTTTTGCACTTTTTTTTATTTTATTTGCCATTTTACTCTGAATATAAAATCCTAAAATTAAAAAACAGATAAAAGTTGGATTTCCTGATCCAGAAGTTGGTTTTTGAACATAAAGTGATTGAATTGTTGTAGGAAACTAGCAAATTTTGGCTTTATTTTAACACTTTTTACTTTCATTTTAGGTCAAATGATATTTTTTGATATTTTGATCTTAAATATCTTGTTTTTTGTCCTCTTTTTCCTCAGCAAAGCTTAATGACTTTAATAATTTATTTATACCAGTCCTTTTTTTTATTTGTTTAACGATATATTTATTACTGCGTTTGTTTTTTGTTATTTTTCTGGCTCCTCTTGAAGTTTTAGTTTAAATTTCATTTTGTCCTTGAAATTAACAAATATAATTATTCCAGATTTTTTTATAATTATATTATTATTAATAGTTAATCTGATGTAAGATTTTGAAAACTTGTGTTAAGCGATGCACGCATTTTAATTGATTTTAAATAAGTATTTTTCATGCGTATTTACTACACTGCCAAATTTTAATTTATTAACATAAGTTGAAGCATTATGTTTAAAGAACAAAAAATAAAAAGAAAAATGTTTTTGTTGTGACACTTGGTTTGATTGATTGATTACTCTAACTATTTGGTTATCTTTTAGTTTTTTTTCGATATTATCTATACAATTATGTTATTATTAGATATGGGTTAAATAGTTCAAATTAAAATCAAATATTAAATGTACGGAAAATTTTTTTTGGCTATCTGTTATATTAATTTATTTAGTTCATTTAAATGTCAGCTCTTTTGTAGTTTTATATAAAAATAATTTTAATATTTTTTATAATTTACGTTTTATTTATTAGATCAAAGTTTTTAGTAGATTAAATAAGTTTCTTCTTTTAATGTAAGGTAATATAATTAATTTATTATTCAATAAATTTCTCATATTGGTGGCACTTTAATAAACTTATGATTTTGTAAAGGTCTGTTTTAATTTAAATGATTAATAACATTTGAATAAAAGTGTGTATAAAGTTTTTTTTGTTTAATTTTGTTAAAAGAATAGTTTTTGTCTTTATTTTAACTTTAATTTTACTCTAAATATTTTGTACTATTTAAGACATTATTTGATTTTATATTTATTGAGTATATTTTAATATTAAATTATTTTTGTGAATTTTTTATAAATTGCCACACACAAATTAGTGAGCTGTTTGGGTGCCGTATTTCCTTTTCCGTAGCAAATATAATGGTTACTAAAACAGCAGTACCGTAGGGAATTGGGGACGGCGATTTATTCTCATTTGTCAGGGGGGGGAAAGCGAACTGATTATTGAGGTTCGAAGCCCGTAAAAGTCGCTTTCGTTCCTCTTTTTCCCCGGAAATGTACTGTCCGAGATGACCGTATCTTTTTACAAGTTTAATTATTTTTTCGTTAATGAATAATAATATAGTTAATTTTTGTATAATATATAAATAAGCATTATTGTTGGTCTATACAAAAGTATTTGGTAGCATAAATTAATGATTTATAATTATCGTATTTTTTACAATTAATATACTTTATTAATATGGTAACATTTTGATTCAATAAATATTCTAAATTTTATTTTTTGAAATTATCGAATTCGGTAGTACAAAAGTAATTTAATAAATTTTTAATACTTTTCTATAGAATAAAGTTAACATAATTTTGAAGAATTTAATTAATTTAAAATCGTTCCAAATTAAAAATTTCCCGAGTGAAATTTAGTCCAAAATTCTAATCGATGATGTATTGGACAAATTGCACTTACTAGTGAAGGCTGAGCCCTAAATTTAATGAAACGTGACCCCGAGACTCGAGCATTTACCCCCAAAAATTTGTTTTATTCAGGGGCAAACTAGGGTTGCGCCCCGACTTAAGAGATTTAATATACGGTATTTTGTGAAGATTGTGATGAAAATGCTAAAAATTGGTTGTGATTTTTTAAAATTACAAAACAAAAGGGTCACCCTATGGTGTTTTTTCTTAGATTTTATTAAAAATGCCTTCAAAAAATAGAAATATTTTTTAATTTTTAAAAATTGTTTCCTTTTCGAACCAAGTTTATTAAAAAAGGAAAAAATCATTTACACAGTCGGGGTTTGACCCACAACCCTGGCACTCAAAATCACACACCATTATGCCAGCAAGGAAAAAATAAAAAGAATTTAAAAAATTTTCACTAGAGAAACTTGAACCTTTATCAAATATATTACCCAATCAGGTTTAACTGTTCAATTGTACCCTGTTCTAGTTGATTCAATCTTTTAAATTTAATTTATTCATTATTGTTTGATTAGGCTCATTGTGCTCATCAGCCATTGAAAAATTAAATCTCAACTATAACATTTCTTAGAAATTTTATTGCATTAAAGGCATTGATGGTGTTACTATATAAATAAAATTTAGATTTATCTTTATTCTGTGTTTGCTGTACAATTTTAATGTTTGACTAGAAGGATAATCATAAAATATTTTCAATTAATTTTGATTATAATTTTAGTTCAATTCAACATTTAATTTTTCAGTGCATATTTATTATTAATAGTTTTGTTGGCAAATCATTGAATTTATAACGTAAATGTTAATGTAATAGGTCTAGGAAGCGATTGACGATAAATTGGTGTATATGGCAAATCAGTTCAATGGCTTTTTCGCGAAAGTGGGTTTAAGATTTGGTCTCGTGCTCCCGAATTCCAAATTTTTTGTTTTCGTTCACACGGTTTTCATTTTTTCAAATATTTTTCCCAGATTTCGCGCTTTTAAAAAAATTATATTTTATTTGTTAATTTGTTTTTTAATTTTAAAAGGTTGAAACATTAGTTATTATCATTAATTTTTCAGTTAATATATTTTTTTAGTGACAAGGTATTTTTTATTCGTTTTAGATGATAAAATATTTTACTCCTTAATTTTTTTATTCGAATTTTAATATTTTTAATAACCTTTTAAGCATGGTAACGAAGTTGAATCGGCTTCATAATAATGAATATATATTTGTTATTTTTATTTAAGTATTTTTGAAAATTTATATTGGTTTAATCTGCTTATTTCGCAGCACTAATTATTTAAAATAATTTTAGAAATATATTTTTTTAGTTTTAATCTATTTTATCTACTTACTCTTGTAAGTGTATGTTTAAATATTATTGTCAATTTTAAATGTTTTCTTCGAAATGGTGATGAGTAGAAGATACGTTGGTTTAAATACCGCGTTTATCTTCAATTAAGTATTATTGCTTAATACTCATATATATTTTAAGTAATTTTTTAACTTCGGCAAATTACTTTGAATTATTTAAGTTATAATATTTTTGTTATTGAATCCTTAATACTTTATTTTTGACATCACATACCCATGAAGCTCGCACGCGTTTGGTTAGGGTACAACAATACCAATTGCGAGATCGCAGAGAGACAGGTTTTTATATTTTTATTAATATACTAATTATTTTGAAACTTCGCGTGCATCCCTATGTAGTTGTTGTCGTCTGCAATTTTGGTTTTTTTATTTATAGATTTACTTATTTATTTTGTTTTATTCAAACGAATCTGCTTTTAATTCATTCTTAACTTTTTAAAATGTAAACCACATTAAATATGGGTAATCTTATTAAAAATTTCACATAAGTCGTGTCTGGAGACTAAAATCAGTTTCAGATGTTGTTTAAAAGGTTGAATTATACTACCTTTAAAATAATATTGTTTTGTTTTGTTTTTATTAATTGTTCATTTACATATCAAGACAACACAATTTGCTTTATTTATATTTAATAGCTATTTAAATTAAGACTTAATTGTTTTATAATCGCTTCAAATTTGTTTTTTGATGAAAAATATTATTTATTAATTTTAATTTTAAAGTTTTTTACACTACAGAAGTTTCTTATTTTTGGATAAATCCAATCGGGCATTTTTTACATTCAGTTCAAATGAAACTTTACCCGAAGTTGATTTTGTGGTTGTTGGAAAAATGTACGGCTGCATTTTGATTATTTACCTAATATCATTTTACAAATACTCAAAATAATCACTTCCATTATTGTTTTTTATTTATATTAACTCATATTGAATAGTCTATCCTCCTTTTCATTTAGAATTTAAATGTATATATTTGCATTTTTGAATCGAATATTATTTATTTATTTTCTATTTGCAAATAATAATAAAGTTTATTTTTGAAGGATGTTGGTAAATTTTGAATGTCGATTTAAAAGGAATGGCAAAATCCTTGGGTGTTTATTATTGATTATGTGTTCCAAAGTTGACACAGTCAATTAAGATGTTTTGTAGTAATAGGTAATATCCTTTCCAAATTTGAGAAAATTCACTTGCAATTAAATCTAAGATGGTGTCAGGTTTTTCTTAAAATTTTCTTTTAAAGAATATCTTGAAACACACGCCCTTAGAGATGGTTGATTTTAATATATTTTTTATTTATTAAAACATTTTTAAGTTTTTGTACCTCTCCGATTGAAAGTAATTTTATTATCTACTTATCTTTTATTTTATTGATATATTACAAATTTATCGTCATTTATAGCTTATTTATGTAGGTGCCGAGTTTATGATTTCTAATGGGTACTTTGTTTACTCATAAAGTTAAAAAATTTTAGTCAATGCCATTTTGACGAATAAACGCGTTACAAACCTTCTTGTTGATTCATTATATAAATGTTTTACTTTAATGCCCAAATATATGATCGGATTCGCACAGTCTGGTTCTTCATAATACCATTCTTCCGTGTTGAATCCGATTCCGGCATGGGAGTGCGTGCCGGGAGCCCTTAACCATTATACAATCTGCTTAATATTAATTAATTCCAAATTAATCACGCATTATATATTTTAAAGTATTCTTATATTTAAGAAAAAGATTTTTTTGTTTTTCTTAAAATCTGTTTAAGCTTTTCCATTATTTCATGAATAATTAATTATTGTTTTAAAAATTTAAATCATGTAATGTTCTAGCTGTTGCTTATTGTATAAATGCTCTTTAATTTTGATATTATAATTTATTACTTTGATCTATTTATGGTGATATTATACTTTTTTATTGGTCATTTTCTATTAAATTATGATAATTTCATTAGGCTGGACCAAACTTGAATGTTTTTAGATATATAAAATATTTTAAATGAAGAAATTTTGTATTTATATGTAGTCATTTTTTTTTTTGAATTGTGCATATAAAAGTGTTGTTACATAATCTTGAAACAATTAAATTTAAATAATTCAATTGTTGATTTATTTGTTATTTTAGTATACATGCCTTTTCTTCCATACATCATAAATAAATAATTGCTTAAATTTTAAAAAATAATATTAATTTATAATTTAAATTTTCTTTTTGGTTTTTTTAAAATTTAATGAATGTTTTATAAATTAACTTTTTTGGAGACTTTAAACCTCGGCTTATAAAGTAATTCATTTTTGCTTCTTATATTGTTTAAATTCATTCTCAAACGCTTTTGATGAAAATTAGGGTAGAGGGCAAATGATATGTGTTCTGTTGGGGATGGCGTCGTTTGTGTTGGGAAGGTGGGGGGAGAGAGTGAAATCGATGAATGAATTGTTGGGCGAAGAGGGAATTTGTGGTTTTTAAAAATAATCCAATTTCATATTCATAGTTTGCTGTGTTTTTTCATGAAGTTGGATTTTTTAGTTTCAAATTTTCTATTTATACATTTAAATGGACTTAGCTTTTTGTTTTTTTTTAATTTAATGGATATTTCGTAAATTATTTTTTTAAAAATATTATTTTTTAATTGGCGTTGAACCTTGGCTTATAAAGCAATTCATTTTTTCGAACGCTTTTGATGAAAATTAATACAAATGGCATAAAAAGGCCAAAGATTTTATTTTAATAATAGCATTCAATTAAATAAAAATAGCTAATGTGTAGTCTTTTCTTTTTGGGAAATTTTGTTCAATTACCTGAAATAAACACATTCAAAGGGGGGGGGGGGGGGTGACGGTCGGGCTCAGTTTGGCGCGGCTCAGTTTGGCGCCGACGTGTTTGAAACCTTATAACTTTTTGTTTGTTTGATCAAACCAAGCATTTTTGGTATCATTCGAAATCACTATGTCTGTAGATGCTATAATAGAAAAGAGCTAAGCGATTCGACTTAAACAAAGGAAGTTATGAGTCACCGCGCTAAACTGTCACGAAAAATGGCAATTTCACACATTTTAAGCTATAACTTTTTTTCAAAAAGACGAATCGGTTAGCTTTAGCTTGATCAAAGGTTCAGCCTACTAAGAGCTTTTGTATTATACCAATTTTGTTTGATTTGCTTTCCTAATAACTATGTTGTGACTGATAGCGCCAAAACGAGCGGATCCTGGGAGGTGAAGTAGGGGGCAAATGATATGTGTTCTGTTGGGGATGGCGTCGTTTTGTGTTGGGGGAGAGGGGGAGGGGGGGAGGGTGCGTGAAATCGATGAATGAATTGTTGGGCGAAGTGCTTTTTGTTTTATGTTGGTATTCTCCAAAGTTTTTTATTTTTTTCATGAAAATCAAAAAAAATTTTGGGTTAAACTTTAGTTCTTATTTTATTATGGAACTACAAAAAAAGGTTAAACACCTTTCTTTATTTTTTAAAAGTGCATTAATGCGCCTTAGCTTTTCCGGCCCATTGCATTGTTAAATCGGCATGAAAATAAGCATTTTAAGTTAGTATGCAGCTTTTTTCCATTATTTTGGTCGCTTTTTAAAATATTTTTGGTCTAACAGTTTAATTTATACTTTGATATTTCGCTTTAACCATTATTGTTATAGATGAGGTCTATTCATAACCTCATTAACTTTAGTTTTCTTATTTATACCATTTAAATTTTAACATTAAAAAACATCTTCAAAAAAAATTCTTAAAAACCCTTCAAAAAGAAGTACCAAATTTTTTAATTTTGACCATTGGTGCCTTTGAAAAACAGCGCTCGGAAGCAACATCCATGAATAAATCAATTTATTAATATTTGGATTCTGGTCACTTGCTTTATTGAAGAACCGACCAGGCTTCGAGGTGCTGTCTCAGGATGCATCATTGCTTGTTCCTTAAGCTGTCTTTAAAAACAAAATGTTCAATAAAAGGAAATGATTTATCCTTGCAATTTTATGGGAACTCACAATATGACTCGGAACTGTTTTCCATCCAAGTTTAACTACAATGATTATTATCAATCTTTTTAATAAATATAAAAATAAATCCGACATTTAATTCACTTTTTGGTTTTTGTTTTAAATTTAAATCATTTGCTCAAAAAAATTAAATATATTTTATTAAATTTTTTGCTTGTTTGTATTACAATCATTTTTGAATAAAACTGCATTTTATTGATAGCTATTAAAAATATAAACATTTTTTTATATAAAAACCACAGAGAAATGAAGCATGTTTAATGCCATATACTTGTACACATGTAGAACTTGCTTTTGATTGTGCGACATGATTGAGTTACATAGTTTTGAATTAAAAAGTTTTATTTGTTATACTTTTATAATCTATTAAGAAATAATTTATTTTCCATTTGTCAGATTGGCGAACCAACAATTATGGCTGACCTTTATTTTTTAATTAAAATTTATATATTTCAAGCCCCTTTTGATTTTGTTAATATTTAAAGTAACTTTCTTAATTTGTTCTGAATTACTGTGCAGAAAAGCACAGGCTAAACCAAATTGAGTCAAATCATGATCGGCGTTATTTTGAAAAGCATACTTATAATATTTCATTTTCTGCATTTTGTTATTATTTTTAATCATTTTTTTGAAACTTCACAATAATTTGAGATACTTTATTAATTCGAATAATTGTAGATAAGTTTCTTTTTTTAAGAGTTAGTTTTATTGCGCACGGAGAATTGAGCACCAGCAAAAAAAAAAGAAGAATTTCGCACCAAGATTTGCGCACTAGGGATCAAAATTTTTGAAAAAATTTTATACAAAATTGTCTAAATTATGTTATTTGATGCGCTGATTGAACTCATGAGCTCAGGGTAGCTTAGAGTCTAACGAACCCCAAGGCTTACTTAATTTTATTTTCTATTGACGAATTCGTAATCAGCGTATATCAAATAACACTATTTCGAAAATGTTGACTAAAAGGGCCGCCCCTATTGAATTTTTTTTCACGGTGCGCAATTCTCCGTGCGCAATTCGTCGAAAACTGTCGGTGCGCAATTCTCCAGTGCGCAAATCAAATAGGGGTTACTCTTTCATTAAGAGATTTATATTTGGAATTATTTTGGATAGAATAAATTTGTACCTGAATAAACCTTGGATTTAAAAAGTTTAATAGAGTTTTTGTATTAATTATACCTAATTTTACAAAGTTTTTGTTTTTAAATTAAATTTTTTTCGTCCAGTTTGAAAAAAGGGAGCCTTTCACCCGTTCCAGTGTTCTAAATCTACGGTGGGCCATCCACCTTCGGCTTTGACATGGCACTAGCATTAAATAATAAACTAGTTGTTTAATTCAAATGAATAAGTTGGAAGTATTTGCTATAATTAATTTATTTTTTTAGTTTTTTATACTAATAATTATAATTTTGAGAGATTTCGCCAGAAATTTGTCGATTCCACTGAATAAATACCTATAAATAGATTATAGGTTTATCGATAAATTCAATTAGTTTAAATTCTTATTTATATAATGCTCGTAGATTTGCATTGAATTATGGCTGTTTAATATAAACTCAATTTGAGTGGTCCATTAGTACGTAACATTTTGGGGTTTCTGTTTGTTTTTTTATTTATTCTATTTAATTATCATGGCTAAAAGTCAAACAATATTTGAATGGATCCAATATAAATATAACATTTTTTTATTTGCAACTCAATGTTTTATGAGCGCTGTGTCAGACCGATTTTAATTCTGCGAGTTAATAAAATGTATTTTTGTTTATTTCTTTTTAAGCAATATTCCAAATTACGTTGTCGTCCTTTCTGGCATCTGGTTGTGGTATGACGAAGAGGCGGCAGAGTTTTTTGAAGTGTAGAGATGACATAATAAATGTAAAAAACGACAGCGTAAAAATCACTATGTCTTTAAAATAATTATCATAAATCCGAACCAAATATGTTTTCATTTAATTTATAAAGTTGAATTTTTTTCTATTTTTGTAATCTATTCACTTAAACTAATGTTTTTTTATGTTTAAATGGTATTTAAATTTATTAATGTCTAAAATACTCTCAATGTATTTAAATTTATCATTAAACTAATTTAGCTATTGCAATGCCATGATTTTTATTATTTTTGGGTTGTTTATTCAAAGTATTTTTTAATTGATGGTAATATTTAAGATTAAAATATTGTTATTATTGAATATTATAATAATTTAGCGTTGAATGATTTATTGGTGGCATTTAGCGTAAAATAAAATTCGATTAATAAACTTTTCTATTTAAGTTTTGATAAAATTTAGCAGTCAAAAATATTTATTTTAATTTCTTACTGGGTTTCTTTTTTCAGTTTCTTGTTGTAAATGTTGGATTGTTTATCGATTGTGCTTAAATATTTGAATTTTTTTGCAAAAAATATTTTATTTTTATCAAGGTTTAATGGGTTTTAATGAAGTGTGATTTGTTTTTTATTTTTTTGGGTTATCCGATTAATAAAATTTGAATCTTGTGCTGACATTCTGCATGTATAGCTGCGAAGGTGGCGATTTGTTTTGTGCGATTTTCATTTTAAATGGATTTTAATAAAATGTGATTTAATTCACACTTTTTATTCAGTTGAATAATGCGAAATGCTATAGTATATCAAAGAACGACGTTCCGTGTAATTTATAATTATAATTTTTTTATTCAGGGTTTGGGTCGAGTTAAATTACGAAATATAGAAGCTGTTCTTTCTTTTATTATAATATTTACGTTTATATTTATTCATAGAAAATAACGTGCTGGGTCGTTTCGTAAAAACTGCCACCATGGGCGTTTCGTAAATTCGCCATCAAGGGGCGTTTCGTAAATGCGCCATTATGGGCGTTTCGTAAATTCGCCAGGGCGTTTCGTAAATCTGCCATTATGGGCGTTTCGTAAATCTGCCACTATGGGCGTTTCGTAAATTCGCCATCAAGGGGCGTTTCGTAAATCTGCCATTATGGGCGTTTCGTAAATCTGCCACTATGGGCGTTTCGTAAATTCGCCACTATTATATATATAAATATATACACATTTTTATCGAACGAAAGGAATTAAAATTTTATTAACAAATATATAAAAATATAATTCAGAAAGATGTAGGTAGTAAATTTTCCATTATCCTTTCTATTCAATTTGCCTTCCCTTTGAATTGCTCTCCAAAAATTCGAACTGACCAACATAAAAAACTCTAAACGATAAATTCATGTTAATTTAATTGACTAAATTCGTCCAATTTTCCCAATAAATCTCCGCGTGTTTTTATTTCTTTCTTAAAATACAGCTCAAGATGCAAATTCTTCAAAACTAATGCCACAAATTAAAATTTGCTGTGCAGATAACATTAAAGTTACTAAAAATGTAATCGCCTTCATCGTCGAGAGCGGAATAGGTGAATAAATTATTGTGAGGCTTTCAATTTATTTATCTGATCTGACGTTTACAAAATTATTTTGATCGATGAAAAATGTGTATGCACTTAATATATACATGTATATTATATTAATATATAGTGGCAGATTTGTCTGATCTGAATTTTACAAAATTATTTTGATCGATAAAAATGTGTATTAGTGCAGATTTGTCTGATCTGAAGTTTACAAAATTATTTTGATCGATAAAAATGTGTATTAGTGCAGATTTGTCTGATCTGAAGTTTACAAAACTATTTTGATCGATAAAAATGTGTATCCACTTAATATATACATGTATATTATATTAATATATAGTGGCAGATTTGTCTGATCTGAAGTTTACAAAATTATTTTGATCGATAAAAATGTGTATCCACTTAATATATACATGTATATTATATTAATATATAGTGGCAGATTTGTCTGATCTGAAGTTTACAAAATTATTTTGATCGATAAAAATGTGTATCCACTTAATATATACATGTATATTATATTAATATATAGTGGCAGATTTGTCTGATCTGAAGTTTACAAAATTATTTTGATCGATAAAAATGTGTATCCACTTAATATATACATGTTTATTATATTAATATAATAGTGACAGATTTACGAAACGCCCATAATGGCAGATTTACGAAACGCCCTGGCGAATTTACGAAACGCCCATAGTGGCAGATTTACGAAACGCCCATAGTGGCAGATTTACGAAACGCCCATAATGGCAGATTTACGAAACGACCTGGCGAATTTACGAAACGCCCATGGTGGCAGATTTTACGAAACGACCTAGCACCGAAAATAACATATATATTAACAACTTTTTTCACCCATACTTATTGATAGTGTGATTTAATATTCGATTTTCGTTATTATATAATTTTCTGAATTCGTGATTTGAATTACTAAAAAATTTTAATTTTTTTAATAAAGCTTTTATCATTTAACAATTTATTTAAATGTAAACTATAGCAAATAATCAGGTCACTTGTTTGAGTGATTGATTAACCTAACTATTTGGTTATCTTTTAGTTTTTCGATATTTATCTATACAATTATGTTATTATCATATATGTGTTAAGTGATTCTATTAAAATCAAATATTAAATGTACTGAAATTTTTTTTTTATATCTGTTATATCAATCTACATGCACAACAATGAGGGTGCTGTCCAGCCAACGTCACACCTTGTTCAAAAGCGCTCTTTCTGCTTGTTTTTAAGTCGGCAGCCCAGAATTAAACATTCCTTTTTATTATTTACATTTTTTTTATTTTTTGTTTACATTAATGGTGGTCTAACAGAATAATTGTGTTTTTTTATTGACTTGCTACATTGGAATAAAACTAAAATTATATTCTGAATAATAATTTACTAAATTAATGAACAAATTGTGGAACGAGCGTCCAGCCTAATTATTAAAATAATTTTATAATTTTTTTTTTTTGTTAATATTGGTAGGTTTAATCGATGTTACCCATTTTCTCTTGTAAACCGCGATAAATTTTAAACATATTTTTCCTTTTTATTATTTACATTTTTTTATTTTTTGTTTACATTAATGGTGGTCTAACAGAATAATTGTGTTTTTTATTGACTTGCTACATTGGAATAAAACTAAATTATAGCAAAGCCTTTGTTGTCCCATAACTTGCCACTTCCATTTTTCCTATGTTTTGTACTATTTTATCGGTTTTCATCAAATTTTTATCATTGAATTTAACATTTTGGTTATCAATTTTATTGATATAATATTCATTATAATTAAAAACTTAAGGATTTCACCTATTTTATTTATTTGCTGTTGAAAATTTTTATTTTTGCGTATTTAAAATATAATTTACAACGTTGTTCTAATCTTTTTATTAACCTTATTTTTAGATTTATCTTCAATTAAGTTATTTATTGTCTGGTAATAAATATTTTAATAAATCATTTACAAGTCACTATGACATGGATAAATGACCGGTCTATCTAAACAAATTCTTAGCTTTTGGTTTTTTATATTGTTTTAGAAGCGTTCTTATTCATATTATATATGTTGGCACAATAAGCATCAAATGAATTGCTATAAATATTTATTAATTATACAGATAATACGCATATATATTTTAAGTAATTTTTTAAATTCGGCACAATTTCTTTAAATTATTTAAGTTATAATATCCGTGTTATTGAATCCTTAATACTTTATTTCGCACGCGTTTGGGTAGGGTACAACAATACAATTACGAGCTGGAGATCGCAGCGAGAATGTAATGACATTCAATTTTATTTGGCGTAACGTATATTTAAAAATTAAAAAATTAAATTTGCCAAAAAAGTCCAATAATTAGGGGTGCAAACCGCCGGATTGTACCCGATTATCGGTTAACCGGCATTTTGAAGTCCCGGTTTTCGTAAACGGGTTCTTAACCATTTCACCGGTACTGTCCAACCCTAATTATGAAGTTATAGGTACATTAAATTAATAAAGAAACCCCAACACTTTTTTTTGAAATTAACCCAGTTATTCTCTTTCCAATGTTATTCAATGGAAAATAAGGCAGAAGCAGTAATTTTTAACATTTTTTTAATAAAATTGCGCAATATTCCGACGGTTTTTGAATTTTCAAAAATACAAGTTTTGTTCAGGATTTTTTTTGGATCTCAAAGAATTGCTCTCCAACAATTTTCGGGGAATTGCTATCGGAGAATTTCTCAGCATCAAAAAAAGAGGAGTATTGCTCTCGAAGAATTGCTAACCAACACGGAGATTGCTCACTGTGAAATATAGTGATTTTCTTTTTACTTTTAAACACATTTCCCAAGCCTAGGGTGCTTAGGTCCAAGCCTAACGAACCCCAAGTCTCTAACTTTTCCCCTGTTATTCTATTACCCAGGTACTGAAGTATTTACTTTAAGCCAAAATATCCATTTTGGCCAAGTTTAAGTGGTTCAAAAACTGGTTCAAACTCATTTCCTAAAAGTTTTAGAAGCGATCAGTGTATCATTTATGCAGTTTTGGAGTGGGGCGTTCACTACAGTTTATCCTTTCTTTTTTTCACGGTGAGCAATTCTCCGTGTTGGTGAGCAATTCTTCGAGCAATTCTCCGAAAATGTCGGAGAGCAATTCTCCAGTGAGCAGCTCTGTAGACTTTGTCCGTCCGTCCGTCCTTTCTTTCATTTTGTCTCTCAAATTATGAAATTTTTTATAAAATTTTGATCATTGCTTAGAAGAACCTCTTTTAAATTAATTAAAGTTAATAATCATGTTTTTGGATTTTTCATGTGTGTGGTTTATCTTTTATCTACAACAGTCTTTCTTTAAATAAAGATTACAACATTAAGCTTTATGCGATCAAAAATTTTATGTTTATTATAAACAATAGACATTTGTTTACAATTTTTAAAATAAAATAGCCATTATAGTTGTTGTCTCCTTCGATTTTAGTTTTTTTTTAATTATATATTTGCTTATTTATTTTGTTTTATTCAAATTAATCTGTTTTTAATTCATTCTTTTGGTGAGTTAACAATTTACAAATATATTAATGACCAAGTTAACTTTTTAAATGTAACCCACACTAAATATGAGTAATCTTATTAAAAATTCACATAAGCCGTGCCTGGATGTCTAACTTGGGGCATTGTTGACGGTTGCGATGGGTGTTGTTTGAAAGGTTGAATAATACTTTACCTTTTTGTTAATATTGTTTTGTTATTGTTTTCATTAACTTATCAAGGCAACACAATTTGCTTTCAATACACATTAAAATGTTTCATCAAATCCAAAGTCGATAATTTTCACATTGTTAAGCAAATGGTAATATTGTGAGTCTTTATGTCGTGTGGAGATAATGGGTGTTACGTCTTAAGTGCGAAAATAATTGATAACTCAACATCGAGTTGTAAAAGAAATTATTGAGAGTTTTTTATTGCTGGATTATTACATTATAATTTTGTTTTATAGCAAATTTTTTGAAGTTTAGCATTTTTATTCACAGTTTTTTATTTAAATATTTTTCCAAAATGAAATTATTATCTTATTTTTGTTAAAATTGGCGAACAGTTTACCGGTGAAGCGATAGAATTTTGAAAAATCTTTTACAAATTTTAAACATAAATTGTAAATGTGTGCTTGTTTAATAATTAAATTATTTTAATTTTATCGAAAATTTTAATTTACTGTTGGCAAAATTTCTTGTTTGTAAGCTTTTTTGATATGGTTATTTTGGCATTTTGAGTTATAAGATTTTTAATTTATATATTTAATCTTTGTATCCTTTTGATAAACAGTTTTTTTCAAATTTATTATAGAGCTATATTATTAAAATGTTGCATAGACTAAACATTTTGTTCAAGATGATGTTAGCGATTCATCGACAGCACGCAAGTTATTTTATCACAAGAAATGTTAGAATTATCTTCGCGTTCACAATTCTTAATATTTAAATGCGTTTTTTTGTCTATTTTTGCTTTACAAGTCTCATGGTTTTTAATTATATAACTTCGCAAGTATCAAGGGTCAATAACAGAATTACAACCGTACTCGGTTTTATGCATAGCATTAACCTTTTATTTATGAAAAAATTTATTCTGGAATAGTAAAAAATTCCAACAGCCCCATATTTATTTTAAAACATAATTTTTTACACAAAATTATTTTATTAAAATATCTTAGAGTTCAAAGCCTTTAAAGAAAGATTGACCCCATGGAGCTTTAGATACTTTCTGTTACTAAATACTTTTAAAAATTTAAAAGTTTTTATTTCAATTTATTGATTTATCATTTCCAGTTAAATAGTTTTAGTCCCAAATTTTTGGAGCAAGTCCTACAATTCTCGCTTATAAGAATAGGCTTTTAATTAATAATCTATTTGAATTTATGTTTATTTTTATTGTAATTTAGAATTTATTTGCTTTTATAGATTTTTTTGTTTGATGCATGTGTCTGTTTTAGCTGACAAAACAATAGATTTCACCTGACGGCGACTGTATGCTTCGGTGTTCGGCGCAAATGTGATATTGCTTGCAGCTACTACCAATGTTTTTGTTCTTTGTAGCTTGTGGCGTACTAAAATAAAAAAATGTTAAAATAAAGAAATCTAAAAAACCTTTTCAAATTTACTGTTTTGTTTTACACCTTGCTTTTTAAATTGGATTTATATTAAGCTTTAATTGTTTTTCTTTTATTATCCAATTATTTGTTATTTATTTGAAGAGCGTTTTATTGGTATTTTTAGTTTTTTCATCTTATGCTGTTGTGTCAAAAGTATGTTAATATTTTTACTACACTTTTTTTTAAAACTTTCTTGCGCAGTCGTGCTCTTAATAGTTGTTCTTCCACTAGAAAATTATTTTTTGTGTGATAATAAATTATTAGTTTTATGTAAGATTTTACAATTCTTACGTTACATTAAAAGCATGTATCATAATTCAAGTTTAATTTTACCAATAATTTTAAAAATTGTTTTTAGTTCCTTGAATGATTTAAAATATTATTTTATTTTTATTTTTAGTGTAAAACATTATTAATAGTTGGTAGTTTATCAAAATTATTAAATCGCTTAAATTTTAAAATTTAATATAAATTTATTTTAAATTTACAAATTTATGAAATCTTATTTGTCTCAAGATTAAAAATAATCCAATTTCATATTCATAGTTTGCTGTATTTTTTTTTCATGAAATTGGTTTCTTTTAGTTTCAAATTTTCTATTTAAAAAATTTAAATGGACTTAGCTTTTTTGTTTTTGGTTTTTTTTAAATTTAATGATGTTTTAGAAACTAATTTTTTTGAATTATTATTTTTAATTTGACGTTGAACCTCAGCTTATAAAGTAATTATTTTTTGCTTAAATCGCTTTTGATGTCCTTAGTTCAATTGGCATAAAACGGCCAACGATTTTATTTTAATATATAGTATTCAATTAAATAAAAAAAGAGCTAAATTGTAGTTTTTTTTGGGAATTTTGTTCAATTACCTGAAATAAACACATTCAAATGGGGGGGGGGGGGGGGAAGGTAGGTGAAGTGGAAGGCAAATGCTATGCGTTCTTCATTGGATTTTATATTCTCCAAATTTATTATATTTTTCATGAAAATCAAAAAATTCTTTTTGGGTAAAACTTTAGTTCTTTATTTTATTATGGAATTATTTATTCTTTATTTTACGAAATCCAAGTACACTAAAAATTTATCCAAAATCATTTAGGGCTTAAGCTTCCGATCCGAGTGCCGAATTGTCCGAGTACCGAATAGTGCAAAAAATATCAGAGTGTCGAAATTATGAGCGTCGAATGGTTCGATTGTCGAATAGTGCAAAAAATATTTGAGTGTCGACATCTAATTTTTTTGAGTGTACTGATCAATTTTCAGATTTCTTACCCTACTTTTTAAACAAATGAATTTTTTCAAACCCCGTACCCGAATTCGAACAATTTTTCGAAAAAACAATATTTTCCTAAAATCTTGTTGTTAAAAGCTTATCGTGTTGAAAATGTTTAAAACAGTACGCTCTTCTACCACAGGATTTAATTCGACCTTCAACCTCGATTTATTTTATTCGACCTTCGGCTTAAATTTGTTCTATTCGGCACTCGGTTTTGCACTATTCGGCACTCAGACTGTATTTAAAAATGGCTAGATTCGATGCAGACGGTACAAATAATTTTGTTATGTCCCCATTAAAAAATTTATGACAAAATAATTTAATTAATAATAATGTTAAAGTAGTTTAAGATATAAAATTTCATAGGAATTCCTTTTAAAGTAATTCACACATTTCTAAAAATTTACTTTTTGCAATGAAATTTTATTTTAAAACTTTATGATGTCTACGCTTTATTTAACAGCATGAGGTCGTTGGAAGAAGCAAATTTTTTCTGACAAATTATATGTTTTAATGTCCCAAATTCTCGAGTCGTGCATTGGGATCAATCGAAACATGAGCGTACAATTGAAGAGTGATTGTGCTACTTAGTTGTTTCGGAGGTATCTCATCGTTTTTGTAGCCTTTTTCTTTTACGTTTTTATTTTATGGGTTATATTGTTTTTTATTCTTACTTATTGTTTTATATATTTAATTAATATTTATAATCTATGTGATGTTGAAAAAATCTTTAAATTTTCAAAATACATATGGGCATTATTTTGTTATGCACTTGGTTTTTATGTTAAGTGTATGATTTATTAATCAAATAGGTGTTACTCTTTCATTAAGTGAATGAATATTTGGATAGAATAAGTTTGTAAAAATATTATTTAAATTACCGAATAAACCTTGGATTTAAAAAGTTTAATAGAGTTTTGGGATTATATTTTCCACATTTCAATTTAAGCCAACAATCAGCATAATATTTTTAGTTTGATAAGAATTTTTATATGTCCCTATAAACTCAATTTTGCGTAGTAAATTTTTCTATTAGAACGTTAATGTGGGCTTCGGTTTGTTTTTTTAATCATTCTGATTTTTTAATTATCATGGCTAAAAACCAAGCAATTTGAATGGGCCCAATATATTTAAATATATAACATTTTTTTATTTACAAAACATTGTTTTACGAGCGCTGTGTAAAATGTATTTTTGTTCATTTCTTTTTAAGCAATATTCCAAATTACGGTGTCGCCCGTATTGCATCACGAATGCGGACATGTCTTCGCCTTGTGGTTCGTCGAGGAAGCTGCTGAGTTTTTTGAAGTGCAGACATGGTATAATAAATGTAAAAAACGATAACGTAAAAAATCACTATGTCTTTAAAATATTTATCATAAATAAACCCGAACCAGATATTTTTTATTAATTTATAAAGTTGAATTATTTCTATTTTTGCAAGTTTATTTGCTTCTATTCACTTAAACGATACTAATTGCATTTCAATGTTTTTTTTTATTTAAATGCTATATAATTTTATTAATGTCTATCACTGCAAACTTACGAGGAATTATTTAAATTTAATTTTTATTTTTATTTCTAACTTTTTGAAATGGCTCTTGTTCTTTGTGCATATTTCTTCAATTTCCATTTATTCTATTAACAAATTATGTGTAATTAGCGCGTAGTTTGTTGAATATTGTCTAGTATTGGTTGAATCCGTTGTCGTCATTTTAACGTGTTAAATGTAAAACAACTGATTATATTTAATACAAATTTTATATATGCGCGTAAGATTATTTCAATTTTGTTAGTTTAAAGAATTTATTTATATTTTGGATTTTTAATAAATCATACTTAATATCGTTAATTCATTTTTTGATTCTGAATTTTATCGTATTTTGCTGATACGCGTTTTTAAAAACGCTGATCAACCTTTTAATATAGAATTTACTGCGATTTTTTTATTCAAATGATTTTCTTATTCTTTAAGGTAATCCTCAAAATAGATTTTAAATTTTTATTAGGTTGGCAAATAAATTGGCTTGCATAAATAATAAAAAGGAATTTGTAAAGATACTTATTAAAATAGAAAGTCACGTGCATTCAAATTTTTATTTTATTAATTGCATTAATTTTGATAAACACTGCTTATGTTGAATTGATATTTTAATTTTAAAAATTTATTTTCTGATAATATTTTAAGGTTTTCACATTGTCTGTATTCTTTTTTAAATAAATTAAGTGTTTTCTTTTAAACAATTTTCTTTGTGTTTTCTGTAGCTTAATTCATATTTTAAATATATTAACTTATATAATATTTTAAAACTCAACTTTTTCTCTTTGACAAAATTTATTATAGTTTACCATTTTTATTAATTATTTTTAGTATAATAATTCGGCATTTAAGTAGAATTCACAAATGGTTATTTGATTTGATTATCTTTTTTATATAATTTAAATGTAAGAGTAGGTTGGTAAATCTTAATCTTACTCAGAAAATTTTCTTTGGGTTCATTTTTAGCTTTACTAAAAAATGACAAAAAAAGTAGACGCAAAAAGTAAAAATTGATTGTGTTGGTTGGAGGTAATGAATGACCAATTGACTGAAGAATGCTGTGTGTGCATCCCCCCCCCCCCCACCTCCCCCTCCCCAAAAAATCAATGAATGGTTTGTGTGTGGGGCAAAGAGAACTCAAATTGCACAAAATGGATAATAATCCGTTGACAGAAAATAATTAACATCGTCCTGATTGAGTATGGACAGAAACTGTGCATAAACAGCAAAAAATTCTCAAACATTTGTAAGCTTTACTTTGTTGAAAAGTATTTGAAAAGAAAAATAATGAACTAAAATTAAATCATTCAATAGAAATGCAAATAATTCACTTGGATGCTTTTATTAAATCGTGCATGAACTAAAATGATTCTGCTATCAGTCAGTCATTCCAATGTTCAAAAATAAAGCAATAACAATAAATTAAATTATAATGTTTATTTAAAAAAATTAAATAAAAATTAACATATAACAAAAGCATCAACACATAAATATTAATTAAATTAGCAGTTTACAATTGAATTAATCCACAATCAAAATTTCTTCTGGAGATACATACTAGGCAAATAAAAAAATGAGCTTGATACCTCTCAAACTTCGTAAAGCAGGGTGGCTAACAAAAATTAGTTGCGCCACCGAAGTCGCCGCTTGTCGCTTGCACAGGCTAAAAATGTTTATTATAGATTTTTAAAATTTTAAAGACATCTTTATCAAAATTATCTTCAATGACTTCTTATTATCATTTATCGATGAAACGAGCAGGACACAGTTAACTCTTTTGAAACTCATCATTATTTAAACACATTAACTGAGACAAAGCTGAGTACAGTATTAATTGAATCTACTAATAAATTATAACATAAAATAGAAAACTTATTAAATAATATCTTCCAAACATAATTTTGTTTAAAAAGCTTACATAATTTTTAAAGTTTTTTGTATTAATATTGCTAAGCATAGAATATTTATTAAACCCTTCTTTTGGTTGCGGACAAATTTCCAGTTGAAGAGTTTGAATTGCAATGGAATCATCAATAAAATTAAAATGAATTATAACTAATTAATGATAAAAGATTGATCATCGACGTGATCTGCACGGCAGATATGCGATTGAAAACAAAGATCCATTTCCGTCAGTTGTCTGTTTTCAGCAATATTTGCAATATAATATACCAAAAGCGTAAAAATTAAATATATGTAAAAAATCAATACATTCAGTTTAAAAATTGGATTTGATTACTACCATAAAGAAATACAATTATTTTACAAAAAATTAATACCTAAATATTAATTAAGCTCCCTATATATTATATGATAAATGCTCGAAAACTCTGTCACAAAGCGGACGAAGAAGACACTGATTAAAACCAATTAAAATATCTTGATAAGACAATTTATGGATGAATCAAATTTGTATTAAAATTATTTCAACGTCCCATGTCAAAATCCAATATTTATTCCAAAAATCAGTAACAGAAAATCAAAAACAATTTTGCTTTGAATTTTTAAAAGTCCAAAATATGCAAAAAATAAAATATAATTCGCCAAAAAAATTATTAAAATTTCACCCCAACCGCTACTTTGACCCGACTCGCTACTTTTATCCCGACTCGCTACCTTTATCCCGACTCGCTACTTTTGTTCCAACTCGCTACTTTTGTCCCAACTCGCTACTTTTGTCCCAACTCGCTACTTTTGTCCCAACTCGCTACCCTTTTTTACTTTTCAAAAACCAAGATTTCCTTATAAATGATATACCATTCGATTCCACTCGATGAGACAAAACGAATGGTACTATTTTTAGGCTCGGGTAACAACCAAGAGCTGAATTATAGAGGTTTAAAGTTCACGAAAAAATGAAGAAAAATGAACCTCTTTGGACTAAGTTTTAGTTTTTGTTGTGGATCAATCTTAACAAATTTGGTTTCAATCGACAGCTCTCGATGAGACAAATCGATCGAGGGTGGGGCAAGTCGATCTGGCGCATAGCATGTGGTTTTCAAAAAAAATGAAAAGGGATTCGAAATGGACGAACCCCAACTCGCTACCTCGTGTGTTAAATAGAGAAATGCAAAAAGCGAGATAGTGTTACTCTATAAGAGAGCAGAGAAAAAGAGCAAGTCTAAAAAGTAGCGAGTTGGGTATTTACCTTCGAAATTCTGCGCTAACAACAATTTTCGTGTGTGGGCATTTCGCCGAGCGGACAATTCGCAGAGTGGACATTGAACGAAAAGGTCCCTCTCCCCCTATACTTTTTGGCCAGCTTAATTTGCTTGTAAATTTTCTTATAGTCGTTTCCGGCGCAAAACCTATAGTACAGAACGTGAAGTCGCTCGGCATCAACATTATTATTTGCTCTCTGTAGAACGTCTATGAATGCCCAAAGACCAAAATGATAGAAAAAAAACATTAGATTCAAAAGGTTCGGCTTTTCGGGAAAGTAGGAAATATTAAAGTTTTGGAGCCAATACGTAGGCTGTAGTGTGTCATTGTGATTTCTTAATATTTACAAAATAATAAATAATGGTTTTTAGCCAATGATTTAGTAGTTTTTTTGTTTTAAATGGTTTTTGAAAAGTAAAAAAGGGTAGCGAGTCGGGACAAAAGTAGCGAGTTGGGACAAAAGTAGCGAGTTGGGACAAAAGTAGCGAGTCGGGATAAAGGTAGCGAGTCGGGATAAAAGTAGCGAGTCGGGATAAAAGTAGCGAGTTGGGGTGTAGCGAGTTGGCAGGTAGCGAGTTGGGTATTTACCGTCCGTCCACAACTCGGTGGGCAACCAAATTGGCATCCTAAAATCCCAAAAATTCGTAAAATTGGCAATATGAGTAAGATTGCTAAAACCCCAAGAAAATTAATTGCTGACCCGCAAAGCTGAGTCCCATAGGAATGTTCCATTTCAATGGAAGTAATAAAATAAGTTAAAAGCTAAATTTGTTAATAATTTATTTTAGCAAATACTTACTTACTAAAAACCTCAACCCAAAAAAGTGCCAGATATTGATTAAAAGATTAGGTATTTCTACACTATATGGGAGTGGTTCGGATCCGAACAATTCATATACCAATCGACTCCTTTCATCGAGCTGAGCACGAATCTGCAAAAATTTTTCCGCGGAAACCATTTTGAAGAAAGTTATGGCCCCTCAAACATGGCCAAAAACCATAGGGGGGACCAAAATTATCTGAAAATATGTTATTTGATGTGCTGAGTCACGCGCGGACTTCTTCCGAAGCCCCGAGTCTCGCCCCGCCTACTAGCCGCCGTAGTCGAGTGTGCGGTACTTTGGCTGCTATTTTCCACCTTACTGTCTAACTTTTCCCCTATCGGGTTTTTAATGGTACTGAAATGTCCCTTTTACACTGGAACTCTGTCGGCCGGTATCCAAATGGCGTCTGATCGTGTCCCGACAGATTTAGATCGATTTGTCTCGCCGAGAGCTGTCGATTGATACCAAATTTGTGCAGATTGGTCTACAGAAAGATACAAAATTTTGGTAAAAAATCTCCATTTTTTTGCAATTTTTAAACCGTTAAAAACTAGTTTAAATGCTTTTCCGCGACAAAATTTTGATTGATCTATCGTTCTCAGCACCTAAGAAACCCTATAAAGGTGTTTTTAAGCGATTTTAATTTTTCACATATAAGCAAATTTTTCCAATCGCGGATATCCGTGGATAGGATACGGATATGAATACGTTGTATACCTGTTTCTTCGTGAGGAACGTAGCGGAGCAACTCAACATAAAAACCCAATCCATTATTACAATTAATTCGCCAAAAAAATATTAAAATTTATTAAAATTATTGCCATGATTGGAAAAAAATTGATAAAATTATTGAAACATCAATGAATCAAATGTTTTAAACAAAATAAAGAAGGTAGAAACATGTATTGACTTAAAACAAAGATTTTTGTGTTGCCCCATAACACATAAGAACTTCGTACCTATTTGTCACACAAATTATTTGGATATAAAATTAGTGCACCAATTTTTATATTATATAATCAAGTAAAAACAGATATTAAAAAAAAAGAAGTAAAATTTAGGAAAAAAGGTTGTTCCCTCAATTCCTTCCTTCATTCATTTCATCCCCATTCGATTAAATTATTTGGCGAAAATGAGTCTCAAAATGAGAGAGAATTTCATTTTGAAACAAAATTCTTATTTTTTATTTAAAAAACATTTCAACATAATTTGTAAATGCTCAACTTTAACCATATTTTTTATATTAAAGGAATTATACATCCGTTCGCTCGTTGAATACGCCTCTGTTGTTTGGAACCCCCCATACAAAGTGTTGTCAGCCAAAATAGAACGTCTTCAAAAGTTTTTCACTAGAAGAGCTCTCGCAAAATGTCATATCGCCAAATGCCCCCATTCAAAACGTCTTGCCGTGTTCAAACTTGAGTCCCTGGCGTTCCGTCGTCTCGTTAACGACTTATGTTTAATTCACAAAATATGTCACAATCACACACACATCAACCCCACAGATATTCTCAAATTCTCTGACCGTCCTAGTCGTAAACATCCATTCCAAATTTACAAAAATAAAAAGTCCCCCATCACCTCAAATCTCTTCGTTAATCGAAGTATTAATACCGTATTTCCTCTATTAGTAACCCATCCCCTATTTGAAACCCCCTTCTAATTGTAACCCCCCCCCTCGAGGGGGGTTTGAAAAATAGTAACCCCCCCTCTATTTGAAACCCCCCTCTAATTGTAACCCCCCCCAAGCTGTGAGTTTTAAACCAAAGTTTTTTTTCAGCCATACCATTTACGTATAAAATTTAGCGTTTTACTAATAAAGAATCTGATGCTCATATTCACAATGCTAACTATCTGTAGATAAATGGCTAGTAACAGATAAATCCGTGTTCACAATGCTATGGCTAGGGTATCCGTATTCTGAACAGCAAAATAATCCCTATGCGTAGCTCTATCCTTATAAGGATAGGGATAATTTACCTAGGATAGCTGCAGATAAAAATCCTTAGCCTCTTCCCGATGAGGATAATTCGTTGTTTATACATAATTTGCTTTGGTTGAAAAATGAAAAATACGAATTTGGGTTTAGGAAATAATTCGTATCAATTTAGACTCAACTAGATGAGCTGAGTCAAACAAAAAAAAGTTTGACCTTTTTCGATCAAAATTGATCAGGTTACGGTATGGCCTATTTTTAACAAAAATTTAATTTTGAATTTAGAAATTAAAATAAATAAATTTTATATAATAATTAGTTTAAAAGCTGAGCTAAATAAAAAAAAATAGTCCGTTTCTGATAAGAATTGAATTTTGAAGGCGAAATAGTGTGAAAAAGGGAGAGATATTGAGTAGAGATACAAAAGAAGCGAGTGATATAACGTGAACGACTAAGGAAAGTGAATACGGTTTTTAAGCTGTAGATTTTCAATTCGCAGATACCCCAGCTACAGCTAGATATCTGCAGATTTTAATCTTTAGCATTGTGAATATGAGCATGAGTGACGAAGATTCATTATGATTTTGTTGCAAATAAAATATTGTTGTGGCGTTTTTTCTTATTACAGAAATTTATTTATTTAAAAAATAATAAAAAAATTTAATTTATTAAATAATTTTTGAAAAACATATATTGAAAAATAGTAACCCACCCTCTATTTGAAACCCCCTTCTAATTGTACCCCCCCCCCCCCCCCCCTCGAGGGGGTTTGAACAATTGTAACCCATGGGTTACTAATAGAGGAAATACGGTAGATGGAATTGTCTCCCTCGCGATCTGGTATCTATAACGTACCCCCAAATTTCAAACCCAAACTCGCTCTATTTGTTAAAAGCTTCCCCGATCCAAACTCTCCTCTGCCCTAACAAAAATCCCAGACTCCCAAATGATTGTTGACACATTTTTACGTAAACCGCCCTCCATGTCCATCATGTCAGCGATTTGCATGTTATGCATTTCCTTTGATGTCGAATAAAATAAAATAAAGTTTCTCCATACAATTAATTATACATAAACCCTCTAAAAAATTAATTTTAAAAAATTGCACTTAAAAATCTTATCGAATAAAATATGCACAGTTATAAAAGTATAACAGACAAAAAAAACTTAATATATTTAAAATGTAAAATATAGTAATGTATATATTTTGGGTTGACATTTAATTATAACAAAATCAGTTGTTCGTTATATAAAATTCTATTTGTTTAAAAATTCTCAACTCTCCTTACGCTCGGATTTGGAGAATTCAAATAATTTAATTAATTTTATTAAGTTTCAGTTTTTGTGCTTTCAATTTTTATTATTTTTTAATAATCGTTAATTTTGATAATTTTAAGTATTTAAATTGATCACATGAAATGCACTTTTATAAATAATTGTATGGAATATTTTGTCTAAGATAACAACTTTCTCATTAGTTAAGTTTTTTTTATAATGAGGCTAGACACTAAAGAACTTAATATTTTAGTAGCATTCCATTTAAGAATTTATTCTTCTTTGAAAAAATACAAAATTTTTATTTAAATACTTTTGCATAGGGATCTGTATCATATCTCTCGTATCGTAATCGTAAATATCGAATTTAGAGCCATATTGTATCGTATCGTATTTCCGCTAATTTGACCTGACTTGGACCCCAGTAGGTATTTGTGTGCCCAAATTTGAAAATTTTGTTCTAATTATTAACAAAAATTTCAAATTGCTGAGCATATTTCCAATAATGCTTCGGCGCCGCCGGACCTCTACCATCCCTAAAATCTACGGAATTTTAATGGCTTTTTTCTCAAAAAAGCTTTAGTGGGCGGCACGCTCCCTGCCCCCCTGCATATGCGCCTGCCTAAAACCTTTTAAAAAATTACCTTATTTTAAATTTAGGTTGAAAATCTCCAAACAATTTAGTCAAAAATTTAAAATTTGCAAAAGCTACACGGATGGACAAACCGCAAAAAAATTTATTGCTAGAAAAGCAGGAAATTGTGAGTCACGCACTTATTTATCATTTTGCTTCTAGTCACTTATTCTTCCCCAATTAACAAAAAAAATTTTAAATGAATTTTTGAAAAACGTTACATCCTCATGAATTTTAGTTTCAAATTTTTAACAAAGGAATACCAATTTTTATAAAAATTTCTCCGGCAAATCCTATTGGCTCCACTTCATGTAAACCAACTTTTTTTTGAAAATATATGCTTAATTTTGCGAATATTTGGTTAATTTCATAATAAAAATCCCAAAAATATACTTTTTTTCGCATCTTGGTTCAAAAAAAAAAATATCGAAATATCGTTGCGAAGCCATAGTTTGTACTGCTCGAGGAACTCCCAACCGGATGAAAGTAACCAAAAAAAACTGACAATATTTAGGGATTTAAAGCGCGAAAATTTTGAGATTTTAGATCAGTTTAACACCATGGGGACTGCTAATTTACGGGACCTAATTTGTAAGCAACTCTTTAGCCGTTTTATAAGACGAATTTTCTGTTTGTCTGCGACGGCGTTTTGTTTGAACCTGTGAATTTTGGATGTCTCAATGGAGCAGATTTTTTTTGTTTATCTAAATATTATATTTTGCAGTGCACACGGCGGTTGGGCGTGTGTGCTGACTAGTGTTCGGCAAATGGCTTCGATCGATAAACGATACGATATTTCGATAAATTATCGTTATCGAAAATTATCGAAATATCCGAATTTTCTTCGATCGATAGTATCGCGATAATTATCGATATCGAATTTATCGTATCGTGCCGAACACTAGTGCTGACCCCGTCCTTCTCCATCTCCTCCCTTCACCATCAACAGACACTAAACGACGGCATTCATTGCACCCACCAAATGACGACGACGACGCCGCAATTCCCCCCGCCCCCCTCCCCAGTCCATCGAATGCACGGAATTGATTGAACATTCTACCAAATTAAAGCAAAATGCATATAAATATTGTACAGCCAGAATGACAACTTACCAAAAACATTTTTTTTGTTGTAATCTTTAGCCTAGCGCTATTTTGGCTTTTGTAGGAAATTTTGTGGGTTTCCTTTCTCTCTAAATTGGTTTTTCCTCAAAATTTTCCCAGCCTTCAGTTTGTTCTAATCATGTAAAGCGCAATTTATATTCATTTAAAAGTGTTGATCATAATAAAGACTTATTACATAAATATGACAATAAAGAAATTCTAAAAAAAACTAAGTATTTTTAGCTTTTTTAAAAATAAATACTCACAAAAAAATGTATAAATAAAAAGATTCAATCTAAAAATATAATAAAGTTTAATTAATTCTAATTAAGTAAAGCGCAATTTATTTCAATTTAAAAGCGTTGATCATAATAAAGACTTAATTTGGAATAAATTACATAAATATGACAATAAAAAAATTCAAAACAAAAAAATGTATAATGAAAAGATTCAATCTCAAAATATAATAAAGTTTAATTAATTCTAATTAAGTAAAGCGCAATTTATACCAATTTAAAAGGGTTACAAAGCGACTGAAACTTTTTCCTAATTTGGCAAAAATATTTTATCGATTCAACCAAACCATGATGTCGTGTTTGGCCAACACATTCATTGCTCTCAATATCTCTACGCTAGCAAAGCAAATCCAGCAGTTTCCAACGTTTTCATCGCATCGTTTTGGCTGGGCGGTAGAATTGGATGGTATATTGAACTTATTTTGAAATAAAATTACATAAAACGACAATAAGGAAATTCAAAAAATAAAACTAAGTATCTTTAGTAGTATTAAAAAATAAATACGCACAAAAAATCATGTAAAATAAAAAGATTAAATCTCTAAATATAATAAAGTTTAATTAATTCTAATCAAGTATAGCGACTGGCAATTCATGTTGGCCGAAACGAAAAAGGAGAAACAAACCCTCCTTATCCCTGCAGGTTTACGAGAGCTTTGCAAAATTAATCTCGGTTTTAGAGCAACGGATAGAACTAAATAAGACTAAGGCAAAAACTTTTATTTTAGACTAAAAAAGTATTAATTAATCTAGAAGACATGAAAAAAAAATCCTAAATTGGTAATTATAAAGCGCAAAAGCCTATGAATGTGCGGAATGCTCAACAATTTAATTTAATATACTTTATTCGAACTGCCGCGTTCTACTACAGCGGCGATGGAAACGTCAAAGAAATTTTTGGTTTTATTACAAATTAATAAATATTAAACTTATTGATACAGCAGAAGCCGTTTCATCACTCTGTTGGGAAAACTTCTCAATATACTATTTGTGTTGGAGGAAAATATTTGCCCCGCAAAAGGTGCAGAAAACTTATGTAAATAACCAAATCTTATAAATACCTGAAATAATTTAATAATATAAAATCATTTTGAGCTTAATTTACCGCAAAGGGATTAGAAATTGAGAGGAGCGAATTTTAATAAGAATCATTAAAAATTTTAACAATGCCATTTAAATTTAAAAATATGTACAAAAAATAAATGTTATTAATAAAAATAAGCGAAAAATGCAAAACTCAAGGAAAAAAGAATTTTCATGGATTTTTTCTTTATGCGCGCTAGCTGTCCGCTGAGGCCAAAGTGAAAGATATTTATTACACCCCAAAAATAACATAAAAAACAAAAATGAAATAAAATTGTAAAACAAAATTTAAATATATAAAATTCTCCAAGATTTATTGTCAATATTTAATGGGATTATATTTAGTTTTTCTCATTATTAATTAAATTGAATCATTTAATTAAAAGTCATTGTATGCTTTTTGTAAATGCAAAACAAAAAAATTCAAAAGTCACATTCCAACACATATGTATCAAAATGGGCTTAAATTTGTTCAAATTAAATAAGAATATTTCAACAAAAGGAATAGCTAAACTTATTTAATGTAGCTGAAAACAAAATAATTTCCGCTCAATAAATATTGGCAGAATACCCAAACAAAATGCAAGATAAAATATAATAATGAAATAAATATACGTAAAAAAGACCGTCTTACGCCAAATCAACACTTCAACGACAAAGATAATAATATTCAACTACCCAGAAATAACCAACCAGAGGGGCCTGCAGATTCACATTATAGAAAAGTTGTAAATTTAATATATTGAATAAAATAAAACATAAACATTTCTTACGTTTTTCATCGCTTAAATGCTTAGCCCTAGAAGCTTGTTTTTTAGTATTGTTTATGAAATGTACCAAAAACGTTTTTTTTGGTTGTAATCTTCTGTCTATTGTTGTAATTAAATTGTTTATTGTCAATGTAGGTAGACAACAGAAAATGATTATAAAAAGGCAAAAAAATCATGCTTTTTTCATTGCAAATCATATATTAAAAAGCATACGGCTTGCCAGGGGTACTGGAAATTTTTTGAGGAAAAAACGTTTAACCCACTTTATCGTCTCACAAAAAGAACGCATAGCCTAGCGCTATTTTGGCATTTGTAGGAAATTTTGTAGGTTTCCTTTCTCTCTAAATGGATTTTTCCTCTAAAATCTTTCCTAGCCTTCAGGCGTTTTCCCGTTTTATCGCCACATGGATTTTAGCATTGTTTAAAAATAAATATGCACAAAAAAAGATGTATAAATAAAAGATTCAATATCAAAATATAATAAAGTTTAATTGTTCTAATCAAGTATAGCGCAACTTATACCAATTTAAAAGTGTTGATCATAGAAGACTTATTTTGAACTGTTCAAATAGTAAAATATTAAAATGCTGAATTATATAAATATGAAAAAAAATAAATTCAAAAAATAAAAGTAAATATTGTATTTTTAGCATTATTTAAAAATAAATATGCACTAAAAAAGATGTATAAATAAAAAGATTCAAACTCAAAATTGAATTAGTTTAATTAATTCTAATTAAGTAAAGCGCAATTTATACCAATTTAAAAGCGTTGATCATAAGCGCCCATACAAAGCGACTGAATTTTTTTCCAAATTTGGCAAAAATATTTTTCAGCGAGTCAACCAAACCATGTTGTCGTGTTTGGCTAACACGTTCATGCCTTCAAAATCTCTTCGCTGTGTTCGGTAAATCCAGCAATTTCCAACGTTTTCATCGCATCGTTTGTCTGGGTGGTGGAATTGGATGCTATAATAAACGTATTTTGAAATAAAATTACCTAAATATGACAATAAAGAAATTCAAAAAATAAAACTAAATATTAAGCATTATTTAAAAATAAATATGCACAAAAAAAGATGTATAAATAAAAGATTCAATCTCAAAATATAATAAAGTTTAATTGTGCTAATCAAGTATAGTGCAACCTATACCAATTTAAAAATAATGCTTTGGTTTTTTACTTGTACAAATTAATTAAACTTATTTAGGAAAGGCAAAAGTAGTAATAACACACAAATAATATTAATTAAATTTTATTATAAAATGAAATAATAAAAGATGCACACGAAATATTACGTAAGGCAAGAAATAAAGAATAGATCGTCCCAAAACTCATTCGAATGAACCAAGCCGTTTCATCTCTCTGTTGGGAGAACTTCTCAATATGCTATTTGTGTAGGAGGAAACTATTTGCCACGCAAAAAGGTGCAGAAAAACTTATGTAATATAACCAAATTTTATTAATACCAATAATTATTTTATAAAAACATTTTGAGATTAATTTACCGCAAAAAATCTCAACCTCCCTCATTCATTTATTTTAAATGCACTGTTCGGTCCGGACTCGGGCAGTAGATCGGCCATCTATTCGACCCTGTGGCCAAAGTGAAAGATATTTATCACACCGCAAAAATAACATATAAAAAAACAATAATGAAATAAAATTGTAAACAAAATTAAAATATTAATAAACTTTTCCAAGATTTATTGTTAATATATTAATGGTTGATTAAATTTATTTTTCTCATTGTTAATCAATTTGACTCATTTAATTAAAAGTCATTGTATGCCTTTTGTGAATGCAAAACAAAAAAATCTCAAAAGTCACATTCCAACACATATCAAAATGTTCTTAAATTTGTTCAAATTAAATAAGAATATTTCAAACAAAAGTAGTAATAACTAAACTTATTTAATGGAGCTGAAAACCCAATAATTTCCGCTCAATAAATATGGGCAGAATACCTAAACAAATCAAAATAATACACTATAATACTAAAATTTTTAAAACATTGCAAATTGATTTTCGTATATTTAACAATCTCATTTGTAATTATAACAGACAATAACTATTATTGCTGCTGTTTTCTCATTTAAATCTCAAAAGTAAAATTTTCTCAAATCTAAATAATAAATATAAAACAAAAAATTTCAATTAAGCCAAATTTTTGCCCCAATCGCAAAATTGTAAATTAAACTATAAAAAATGCGACGTCTAAATATTTGTACATTTCGGTGGAACCTTTCCCCCCTCAGCAGAAGTGAAAAACTTCCCGAAATTCCGAAGCAAAATGCTTAATTTTGTGAAAATTTTGATGAAATTTCTTAACAAAAATCCCAAAATTTTTCCCGACGACACCTACACGCATTCATAATCAGGGTTCGCAGATGAAAATTTTTAAAAACATCATTTGGCTAGCAAAAAAGCATCATTTGGGACTAAAAAGCATCATTTTAAAAAACTTTGTTTAACCGGTAAATAGTGAATGTTAAATGTTCAAATGCCATATTTTTGATTATCCATGATCGATTTAAGCAATTTTTTGTTTGAAATTAACATTTGGTAAAATTCGGGGCTATCCATGATCGATTTAAGCAATTTTTGGTTGAAATTAACATTTGGTAAAACTCGGGGCACGAAGATCGAAATTGACTTTGATTTGGGCCAGTGATTTCACAGTCTCAACTTTCAATGAATAGCGGACATCCGTCCATTTTCTAAAATCATGGTTTTTTGCGCGCGGTTTTCCCAAATACTTTTTTTTAGTGGGGGGGGGGGGGGGGGGGGGGTTGGCGGTGCCGATAGGCGCCGTTTCGCATTTTTGACTTGATTTGTTAAGATTGCAAATAAATTTGCATAAGATGTTACGCCAAATATTCAAAATTTTTTTTAATTTTAGCGTCATTGACTTTCCAAAAACACCAAAAAGATGCTAAAGCATCAAATCTGCGAACCCTGTTCATAATATAATAAATCTTTACAAAACTCTTATCTGGTAGCAAAATCCTTTATTTCTGTTACCTTCGAATTTGTTTTCAAACATTTACTAAATTTTTGTATTATCGAAAAAAAAAATTTTTTGTTAAATTAGTGTAATTCGAATTTAAATAATTTATTTTTAGAATTATTCATAATGTTTTTCGAGCGAGTTGTTCCTTTTTATTTTATGTGATGTCTTTTCGATAAAAATACGCTTTAAATTGTTGATAATTATTTTATTATAATGTGTAAATCCTCTATTATTTATAAATTTTTTTTAGTTTATTAGAATGCGTTTAAATAAATAAATTATACAACACTATTTTGTTTATATTAAAAATTGGTAACAAAAGCTACAAAATAAAATATAATTCAAAAATTAAATTCAATTTCAAAAAAATACTGAAAGCTGAAATAAAATTAGTTTGGATAACCGCCGCTAATTCAAATTATATATAAAAACTTATTTAATACAATTTAAAAAAATATTAACAAACTTTAAAAAACTATTTACTTAACTGTAGACGGAACCCAGATGCGAATTCTTGATACATCCTGAATGAGATCAAAGTATAAATTTAAATGTTTTTGCTTTATATTTTTCATCTGGCATCAAATTTAAACTACAAATGAACAAAAAATCGCGATAAATCAAAAAAGAAAAGGGTAGATTACCTTTATTTTACAGTAAAGACAAATGCAAAATATACCCCTATATATATTTTTTCAAGCAACAGCATCCGGTAGTATGGGCAGCAAACGCCCAGCAAGTTTTTCGGTGGTTAATTACGGCGCAAAGCTATAATTTAATTACAAAGATGACAATTCAAAAAATGTTTTAATGGAATGTTGGCGTATTTAATAATTAATAAAATGAGATCAAACTCACTCTTGTAAAAATTTTGAAATAATCAAAAAAATTAATTTGCTTTCGCATGTTTAATTAAAATATTAATATTAAATATAATAGAAGTTTACGCAGCTTATCAAATATAATAAAGGAGCTGCTCCGTTGTATCATTGTTGGACCAGCAAGTGGTGCCCTGGACTGTTCAGGTATCTTCTTACCAAGAATTATAACTAGTGGTAGCAATAAAAATGTCTTCGGCAAAAACTGTTTTAAATCTGTAGCCAATAGTGAGTGGGCCGACAAAAAGGAACAGTTAAATTAAATCTTATTAAACAATTAAACTATAATCAGTTTTAAAGAAATGTTTATGTATTTATTAAACTCGTAAACATTTTTCCAATTAGCGATGCCGACTAACTAAAAACGTTTTATAATATTAAAAAAACAAATAAAGGGTAACTTAATTAGCGTAAACCTTTCAACCTTCCGATATTAAATACGGTTAAATATAAGGTTTGTTTTAAATTGAATACAAATAAACTTGTGATTCTTAAAAAATTACGATGTAAAGCGTTAAATATAACGGAAATAAAAAAATGCAAAGCGCTATTATGCTGCGTAATTAATAAATAAAAAATTATCAAGTTTATTATCAAATCTTTAAGCATGAAGTAGGATTAATCAAAAAATTAAAAAATATACAAATGTCTGTAAAAATTAAATACGTTAGTTGGTTAAGAAAGATAAAAATTCAATTTTCATTTTAACAAATTTCTAAGTAGATTATAAAATAAAAAAGATTTACCCATAACTAGGTTATGCAAGCCATGAAGTATAAAATACAAATCTTAAAATACGCATTAAAAATTGCCAAAAAAGATCATATTGCCAAAGACGTTTAATTTTTTTGGTTTAACATTTTTCATCAAATATTAAAAGTAGTAATGATCTAAATAAAACATTATGCCTTTTCAAACTACAAAATTGAATATGGTTTAGGCTTACGTTATACTAAAACAAAAAGCCACCGAAAAAATATCACAAGCAATTTACCGCAGAGGCCGATCACCGGCAATATGTGTAGTACGGGATTACCGTGCGAATTTTAAAGTAGCGTGTGATTACACGTTTAGCGCCATTTGGTTTACCCGTACCAAGCGATGTGGCTACCAAGCTCGAGTTAATGAACTAACCAAAAATGAGATAAAAACGTTAGAAACATTGTAATATTCTAACCCAATAAGATTTGCATTTATATGAAATAAAAAATAATCAAAAATTGAATCAATGAAATAATTTAAAAGATATTTATTTATTCAACCAAAAAATATAAAAAATTTCACTGTAATGCAATACAAAAAATTAAATTTACTCATGTTAATGAATGGAGTCTATTTGATTAACAAGCTATCTAAATTTTTTTTTAATAAACCTGAAATGGACTCGGTTAGGCCAATTTAAGCGGTCAAAAATATATGAATATCGGAAGCATCGAGTGCAAAAAAAAAATTGTTTTTAAAAACTAAAAATAAAAAAAGCAATTGGAACCCTCGTTTAAAAAATTAAAAAATGGCGGAAAATAATGATAAAAGGCGGACAACGCAAAATATAATTGGTGTTTAAAAGAATTTGAAATTAAATGTAAAGTAAAGTTTTTGGGACAAACAAAATGATTTACAATTTAGCCACAAAATAAATGCACGAAACGTTTGAAAAAGGCTTACTATATAAATATATTACTTTTTTAACTTTTACGTGATAAAATTAGAGATGCTTAACTAACTAATTATGAATAATTGGAATTTCATCTTCAATTTTATTCGAACGTTCAGTGTCACCGCGTGTCTGTTATCAAACGAACTAAATTAAATAAATAAATAATCCTCAAAATATTTGTAACAAATCACTTTAAATACGAAAATTTATAAATGCCAAAAACATTTAACATAACAACAAGGAGCCGTATCAAAAATATTTAAGCACTCGCTATAACCTCATTAATATTGAATAAAAATAAACAAATAATGTAAATAATGTTAAACTAAATTCTACTAAAAAAAAATAATTAAATGTTAAATAAAGAATGAATAAAACCTTTAAAATAAATCACACAAAAAAAAATATTTAGATCCCTATATAAAGGGATACAGGAGGCAATAGAAGAGGAAGCGCATGCAGAAATCGCGCGAGAAAAATTAACAAACGCGCAAGTGGACAATATAAATCAAATACAAAACCAACAAATACCGTTATTTGGAGAGATTTGATCAACCTTTTTCCGGTATCCAAATCTTCGAATATGATTTCGTCGTAAGAGAATGCTACGCTAACTTGGGACGACCTGGAAGAGTTCCATTGCCCATATGAGTCCGCTGGGTCTTACAGAGCAATCGTCAATACTTACCAATTAAAATAGACAGCGCCAGTTATTTAAATAAAAGCAGGCTTTAAAATAAAAATTTTTAAATATTTAATCTCATTCTTGCCGATGTGAACTTAGCAGAGAGGACCGTTACTAATCATCATGGTACAACATTATATATTTTAAATAATCTTTTATTATTCGGCAATATTGAAAAATGAAAATGAATCAAATTTAATTAAAATTCTAATAAAAAAATTACTAAAATTTTACATAAAAAGCAATTTTGAAATACAAAAAAAAAACGCTTTGTTATAATCTATTAACGTTTCAACTTAAAGCAAAACAGCGATTTGGTTGGCCGAAGATTATGGCAAAAAAGCTGCCGCATAGAAGCCAATGCATTTTGTGTGCTCAGGACGGACTTGCGACGTTTGGGAAGGGCTCTAAAATTTAATTAAGAACAGAATCAATCTGTGTTTAAAAGAAAAAGCAAAAAAATATTATAAAAATCTTTCAACTGCTGTGTTTCTTTTGTTCCAAAAGTGTCAATGCCAACGACGAAAAATTCTGAGGGCACGTTTGAATGTTTGGTTTTACGCCTTGGGCGATTCATAATTTGGATGCTAGAGCCTGAAAAAAGCATTGGTTTTAATTGTCAAAAAATACTGCCTTCTTTAAAATATATAAATTTCCAATTTGTAATTTTTTACTTAAAAAAAATCTATATACGAAAATATATACCTATTTATAACTTATTAGTCAATGCAAGTGCCATATGCATCAAGAAATTCAATTTTTTTTTAATTTATGACCATGCAAGATTGTTTTATATCCTCAAAATCTTAACTCAAGAAATAACAGATAATTCGTTTAAAATGATGAAAACAACCCAAAATCGGAAGGCATTATTACTAGGGTGTCCAAAAATATGTACTAAAATCTTGAAATATGTACATAAAATGAAAAAATATGCAAACGAATTTTTCCATACTCAATTAATGTTGCGCAGTAGATTGTTAAAGCATTCTTTTAACATTTATTTAAACGAAAAAGAAAACGATTAAAAAATAAAATAAAAATTTAAAAATCATGGTTATCCTAGTGAGAACCTAAAAACACAAGCAATAACTTGTGTACTCTTTGTGTGAACTGTAACAAAATATAAAGTTATCAAGCAAGCCAAATAGGGCGATGATTATTAATGGATAATATTTTTTCAAAAGATAAAACAAAATTAAAAAAACAAATGCTTAAACAGAAAAATGCCATTGAAAGTTCACTTATTTTAAGGGCACAAAAGAACTCTGCATCATTTAAAAAAATAAAACTTCATATTTTATATAAATATATTAAACTAATGACAAGCTATTAAAAAACATTACGGAATATTTTCTGCCCAGAGCCAACATTTTTATCGGCAGTCTTTTTCAAAATCTTGTGTTTTATTTCAAATTTACATCATTTCAATACTGATTGGAAAATTTGCTTCTTATATAGAGCAAATCAAAATTATTTATTTTAAATGTAATATAATAGGACAACAAATAAAAAATAATTAATATTAAATTTGCAAACTGCTTAATAAAATGAAAGGGCAATGTGGCGCGGCAAAGTAGATTTATAGTTGGCTCAAATCGCCCTCAGCCTCAAGTTGCCCGGTAATAAATGGACTGCTAATTATTTTCTTAAGCTTTAATCGACTCTCAGCTTGCTAAACAATACATTAAAAATTACTTAAAGAAATAATTAAAAATATAATAAAAACCAAAAGCATAGAGAACTTTAAAAGCGTTGATCATAAGCGCCCATACAAAGCGACTGAATCTTTTTCCAAATTTGGCAAAAATATTTTTCAGCGAGTCAACCAAACCTTGATGTCGTGTTTGGCTAACACGTTCATGCTTTCAAAATCTCTTCGGTGTGTTCAGCAAATCCAGCAATTTCCAATGGCATCGTTTTGGCTGGTTGGTGGAATTGGATGCTATAATAAAGACTTATTTTGAAATAAAATTACATAAATATGACAATAAAGAAATTCAAAAAATAAAACTATGTCTCTTTAGTAGTATTTAAAAATAAATACGCACAAAAAACATGTCTAAATAAAAAGATTCAACCTCAAAATATAATAAACTTTAATTGTTCTAATCAAGTATGCGCAATTTATACAAATCTTAAAGCGTTTATCATAATAAAACATATTTTGAAATAAATTATAATTACATAAATATGACAATAAAGAAATTCAAAAAATAAAACTAAGTATTTAATGAGTATAGTGACTGGCAATTCACGTTAGCCGAACGCATGAACAAATGAACAAGGAGAAACTAACGCGTCATATCCCTGCAGGTTTACGAGAGCTATGCAAAATTAATATCTATCTCGGTTTTAGACCAACATACAGAACTAAATAAGACTAAGGCAAAAACTTTTATCAGACAAAAAAAGAAGTTATGAAATACAAAATCATAAATTGTTAAATAAGGCGCAAAAGCCAATTATGAATGTGCGGAATGCTCAATAAATTTTATTTAATATACTTTATTCGAACTTCCGCGTTCTACTACAGCGGCGATGGGCAACTATAGATTATAAAACGTCAAAGAAATTTTTGGTTTTATTACAAATTAATAAATATTAAATTTATTGATCCACCGTTTCATTTCTCTGTTGAGAAAACTTCCCAATATGCTATTTGTGTTTGAGGAAAATATTTGCCCCGCAAAAGGTGCATAAAACCTATGTAATAACCAAATCTTATAAATACGTGAAATAATTTAATATATACAATCAGTTTGACCTTAATTTACCGCAAAGGGATTAAAAAACACGGCATTCAAGTTATGACGGGAAGTAAACAAATAAAGTAAGAAAATACCGAGAGGAGCGAATTTTAATAAGAATAATTAAAAATTTTAACAATGCCATTTAAATTTAAAAATATGTACAAAAAATAAATGTTATTAATAAAAATAAGCGAAAAATGCGAAACTCAAGGAAAAAAGAATTTTCATGGATTTTTTCTTTATGCGCGCTAGCTGTCCGCTGAGGCCAAAGTGAAAGATATTTATTACACCCCAAATACATAAAAAACAAAAATGAAATAAAATTGTAAAACAAAATTTAAATATTTCATAAAATTTTCCAAGATTTATTGTCAATATTTAATGGGATTATATTTATTTTTTCTCATTATTAATTAAATTGAATCATTTAATTAAAAGTCATTGTATGCTTTTTGTAAATGCAAAACAAAAAAATTCAAAAACATTCCAACACATATGTATCAAAATGGGCTTATGTTCAAATTCAAATAAGTAATATTTCATCTAAAGGAATAACTAAACTTATTTAAACATGCACAAAAAAAGATGTATAAATAAAAGATTCAATCTTAAAATATAATAAAGTTTAATTGTGCTAATCAAGTATAGTGCAACCTATACCAATTTAAAAATAATGCTTTGGTTTTTTACTTGTACAAATTAATTAAACTTATTTAGGAAAGGCAAAAGTAGTAATAACACACAAATAATATTAATTAAATTTTATTATAAAATGAAATAATAAAAGATACACACGAAATATTACGTAAGGCAAGAAATAAAGAATAGATCGTCCCAAAACTCATTCGAATGAACCAAGCCGTTTCATCTCTCTGTTGGGAGAACTTCTCAATATGCTATTTGTGTAGGAGGAAACTATTTGCCACGCAAAAAGGTGCAGAAAAACTTATGTAATATAACCAAATTTTATTAATACCAATAATAATTTAATATATAAAAACATTTTGAGATTAATTTACCGCAAAAAAAATCTCAACCTCCCTCATTCATTTATTTTAAATGCACTGTTCGGTCCGGATTCGTCCCTGTGGCCAAAGTGAAAGATATTTATCACACCGCAAAAATAACATATAAAAAAACAATAATGAAATAAAATTATAAACAAAATTAAAATATTAATAAACTTTTCCAAGATTTATTGTTAATATATTAATGGTTGATTATATTTATTTTTCTCATTGTTAATTAATTTGACTCATTTAATTAAAAGCCATTGTATGCCTTTTGTGAATGCAAAACAAAAAAATATCAAAAGTCACATTCCAACACATATCAAAATGGTCTTAGATTTGTTCAAATTAAATAAGTAATATTTCATCTAAAGGAATAACTAAACTTATTTAATGTAGCTGAAAACACAATAACTTCTGCTCAATAAATATTGGCAGAATACCCAAACAAAATGCAAAATAAAATATAATAATGAAAAAAATATACGTAAAAAAGACCGTCTTACGCCAAATCAACCACTTCAACGACAAAGATAATATCAGAAATTCAGTTTTTAAGAACCAACCAGAGGAGCCTGCAGAATCACATTATAGAAAAGTTGTAAATTTAAATATATTGAATAAAATGAAACATAAACATTTCTTACGTTTTTTCATCGCTTAAAATGATTAGTCCTAGAAAATTGTTTTTTAGTATTGTTTATGAAATGTTATATTTTAAACAAAAACAAAAAGATTGAATACTAAATAATAAAATTTGCTAACATTTATTTAAGCAATATATTATAACCAAATAAAAAATAGCTAACAATTATATTTAAATCAATATTTTGTATTCATCAACTTTTAATAATTGGTTCAGTTTTCTGTACCCAATGAAAAAATAAAAGAACAATTTGCGGGAGTTGTCACTCACCGGCAATATGTGTAAGTACGGGATTACCGTGCGAATTTTAAAAAACAGTAGCGTGTGATTACAGGTTTAGCGCCATTTGGTTTACCCGTACCAAGCGATGTGGCTACCAAGCTCGAGTTAATGAACTAACCAAAAATGAGTAAAAGCGTTAGAAACATTGTAATATTCTAATCCAATAATTTGCATATAAATGAAATAAAAAATAATAAAAAATTGAATCAATGAAATAAATTAAATATATTTATTTCAACCAACAAATATAAACAATTTTACTGTAATTGCAATAAAAAAACTTTAGTGGTCTTCGTGAAGATCACGAAGAACCAGACAATAACCTGAAGTCAAAAATACTTCAAACATAAATGGCGGCCAAATAATTCCTCTCAAATTTTGAACGTTCAGTGTCACCGCGTGTCAGTTTTCAACCCAACTTAATTAAATAAATAAATAATCCTCAAAATATTGTTGAACAAATCACTTTGAATGCGAAAATTTATAAATGCCAAAAACATTTAACATAACAACAAGGGCCGGATCAAATATTTATGCACTCGCTTTAACCTCATTAATATTGAATAAAAATAAACAAATAATGTAAATAATGTTAAACTAAATTCTACTAAAAAAATAATGAAATGTTAATAAAGAATGAATGAAACCTTTAAAATAAATCACAAAAAAAAAATTTAGATCCCTACATAAAGGGATACAGGAGGCAATTAAAGAGGAAGAAGCGCATGCAGAAATCGCGCGAGAAAAATTAACAAACGCGCAAGTGGACAATATAAATCAAATACAAAACCAACAAATACCGTTATTTGGAGAGATTTGATCAACCTTTTCCCGTTATCCAACTAAACTCATCAATATTGAATAAAAATAATCAAATAATTAAATAATATTTAAAGTAAATTCTACTAATAACATAATAAAATGAAACCTTTAAGATAAATAACAAAAAACATAAAGTATTTAGACTCTTAATATTATTATATTTTATTTTTGAAAAAATCAATTAATTAGAATTTGCTTTGCACCATTACAGCAGCTATTATCAATAGGGCCCGAGCAACCAGTTGAATTTTGGCTTTTAAATAATCTTTCATCTTAACTATAAAAAGTCAACAATAAAATATTATGAAACAAAATTTCTTATAGCATTTTTTTATTGAATTAGTGCAACAAAATATCGTGTTTAAACTTGCATATAAGCTAAGATATACTCAAAAAAACATTGCGAATAAAAATAAATGCTTCACGTTTCGTATATTTTTTGTATTTGTGTTCCGTATTTTTTTTTTTTTGGATTCCGTAATTCCGTTTTTTGTCACAGACAACATTTATGATATGTCTGTTATCTGATCATTTAAATTTTGTAAAAACGCAGCACAACTTTTTCGCGAGAAATTTGCGGCTTTAATATTCAGAAATTGAAAAATTATATTCTTTTACATTTAATTAAGATAACCGGTTCTGCAAATGAATGTTAATCAATTAATATAATACAAATTAATATTTTTATTTATTAAAAAATTATTAGTGTTAAGATATTTTGTTTAAATTTCTTAACATGGATCAATTAAAATGCTCTGATTAAAATACCAAAAACAATAAATAAATGTTTGCGTGTTAAAACTTGTTTACAATTATTACGCAGCTGAATGAATCATCGCTACCGAATTAGGCGTTCATTTTATATTTCAAATTCTTTATATCGGCAATATTGAAAAATAAAAATGAATCAAATAAAATTAAAATTCATAATTAAAAATTACTAAATTTTACATAAATAAAAATTTTGAAATACACAAAAAACGCCTTGTTAAATCTATTAACGTTTCAACATAAAGTAAAACAGCGATTGGGTTGGCAGAAGCTTGTGGCAAAAAGGCTGCCACATTGAAGCGAATGCATTTTGTCTGCTCAGGGCGGCATTGCGACGTTTGGTAAAGGCTCTAAAATTTAAATAAGAAACAGAATTAATCTGATTTGAAGAATCGAATATTAAAAAATTTACCATTTATTTTGAGAATTTTCTTTGCCGGAAATTGCTGAGCCTCTTTGTTCCAAAAGTGCCAATGCCAACGTTCTGAGGGCAAGCGCTGTCAACAATTTACGCCTTGAGCGATACGTAATTTGGATGCTGGAGCCTGAAAAAAGTATTTATTTTAATATTCAAAAAATACTGGCTTCTTTAAAATTATAATTTTCCAATTTGGTAATTTTTACTTAAAAAATTCTATAAGAAAATATATACCTATTTATAACTTATTAGTAAATGCAAATGCAAGATGCAAATCAACAACAGACTTAAAATATTCAATTTTTTTTAAATTTATGAGCATGCAAGATTGTTTTATATCTTCAAAATCTTTTAACACGCCTAAATACATGAAAAATTAAAAAATTAACGAAATGTTAAATATAATGAAATAACAAAATGAGAAAGATTAAATCTTCACAGAAATATATTTTAATTTAAAATAACAAATTTAATACAACTAGATTCTCAGTCAAGAAGCAACGCACATCATTTAAAAAAACATTTTTTATATAAAAATATTGCACTAATGGCAAGCTAATAAAAAACAATTCGGAATATTTTTCTACCCACAGCCAACATTCTTGCTCACACGGTAACGAGTCGTAATGCAAGGTGGCGCGCGAAAGTGGAATTGGATTTATAATTGGCTTCTAAGCTGCCCTCAGCCTCAAGATCTCTTCAAAAAATTTTAATTTAAAATCATTTAGCTAAACAATACCTTAAAAATGCATTCAATAAATAATTTAAATAAAATCGATTTTTAGACAACTATGATGTAGAAAAAAGCACAAAACATACTTGATGTTTACGTAGCGGTGTTGCTGAGATAACGCCATAACAGAGAGCTTATAATGCAAATGCCAAAAACAAAAAAATAATTTGAAGTAAAAATTTCTCATTAAAAATATAATAACAACCAAAGCATAGAGAATATAGTTAGACAAAACAATTTAAAAAATTGTTCTGAATGAATTAATGACTATTGGTGCAATATAACGAATAAATATAAATAATATAAAATACAACTTGAAAAGAAAATATCAATAATTGTAAAACACAAGCTAAAACTAAAAGAAAGTTAATAAGATTGTGATTTTTCATAAAACGACAACTAAAAAAATTTGTGCATCGATTACCCAGAATATATAAGAAATAATCTACAAACTTACAAAGAAATTAAATAATTTATAAATGAAAATGAAAGGTTCAGATTCAATGCAAGTTTTAATTTTTTGTTTATTTTATTATTAAAATTTTCATAATAATTTTTCAAGATGGATTATAAGTTGTCGAAGAGAAACCAAAATATTTAAATTTACTTTTACTTTTCAACTGATTTTGATTTTTTAATTTTTTTTAACACTAAATTTTCATGCATAAATTTTCCTAATTAATTTTATTCTTATTGGATTAAACGTCAAATATTACTGTATCTTTCATTCAGAAAACTTTAAGTTAAACAACTATACATTTGAAACAAGCTGGGCACTTAAACCTTTTTAAATACCAAATATAAAATTCTATATAATGTAAAATCATCAGACGACGACCTCGCGCTGAAGTGACGTATGAAAAATATAAATAGATAATATATTAAAAAAATTAAATAAAAAATAAATTTCTGGAACTTTATGAAAAAGTAGTAACAATTGTTGGATAGGGTGCTTAATGGTCTCAATTACTCGCGTCTTCTGACGCTCGCTTTTTCATATGCTATTAAAAGTCAAATTTGTGTGGTAAAACTCCTAAATTATGTAGAAAATTGTGCTAAAAAGCTTCACTTAATGTAAAATTTATTCTAAAAATCCTAAATTAAAGATTGACGAATTTTGACGGATTTCACGAAGAATTACTGGGTTTGGTCAGTTTTAGCACATTTTTTAATCAATATTTTGGCACTTTTTGGGGTTTTTGTCAATATTTCGCGTTTTTTAGTCAATATAAATCCGGGCCCTAGTGATGAGCCTTCTTAGCCTTTATGACATTTGCGCACAAAAAAAGTTCCAAACATTAAGAAAATGCCTTTTTTTGCATTCATTTGAATTTTCCTTAATTGGGAAATTTAATTAAGTCCAACCTTTGGACCAAACAATTCCAAAATTTGTTGATCCACTTTTGTGGAGAGATTCCAAGCCAATTAGGTAAGTAGCTTCCGGTGCTGCTAGTTCGATGCTATGCGCGCTTTTGTTACCTTTTTTAAACTGGAATATGTGACCCCAAAACGGAAAAATTGCCACCAGCACATTCCTTCAACGTAAATTTGCTGATTTATATTTGAATATGCCCGTTGTGTTTGTTGGCCTTTGGACTGACTCTCTTTGTTTAAGATTGTGTGGGATTATATAAATACGTATATATATATTAGATATTTAAAACTTGAATTCAAATTATTAACACTGTTTTCTGCGCGCCTCTTCTAAAAGTTTTAGTTTATATTCAAGCTTGAAGGGTGGTATTAGAATGTGCACATTTTTACTAATTTTTAAAAGTTCAAAAGCAAGGTACTTAATTTAGCTAAAATTTATATAAATACGTATATATATTAGATATTTAAAACTCTTGTTTTTTTCTATAAATTCCATTTATTAATTATAGTGAAAAAAAATCTATGAAAATTTTTGAATATTAAAATTAAAACAAAATTCACAATTACTCCAGGCATTTTCTGTAATGATTGTGATATTTTACTATTTTAATTTTCATTTCATTTTGACTAATTATTTTTTTGAAAAAAAACTTGTAAGTAAAACCAATTTTCAAATTAGAATATACTATTTGGTTTCAAAAAAATTTGAGATTCAGAAATGTGAATTGGCGGCCAAAAAAAAACGCTACAACAACGTAAACCTTTTGAACTACAAAGCATTTTTACTCTTTTAAAAAGATAATTGAATGTTTTATATCTAACATTAATGGAAGAATGGTTCTTAAAAATAATTAAAATAAATTAAATAACGTAGGTAGAAGGAATTTATTTTTTTATTTTTCTTTGGTTGAGATTGGGACAGGAAAAACTATGTTTTTGAGACTTGAAATTATTAAAAACATTAGAATAAAAATGGAATAAATTATTTTAAAATTTAATTCAAACGGCGCGAATACGGTCACATTCATCAGGCTCGACTTCCGCATAATTTTAATCTAAATGCAATACATTTGTGAGAAAAGCAGTGAAAAGTTTTTTTTTTTGGATATTTTTAAACACTTTTGATAAAAATATTTTAAAAAAATATATTAAATTGTACCAAAAGTGAATGTTGAGGCGCCAGCACTCACTCCTCCTCAAATGTTTATAAATTTCAAACTCTTCTAAATTTGCATTTTAATTATATTCAATATGTATGCAGTAATAAATTAATTTATTTTTCCATTACAAACATTAGCATTGGAAATGCTTTCTATTTCTACTATGTATTTTCACATTCCATTCCGTGTTCATCCCTCTCTCCCCCCAGCGATGTTTGTGCTCGCTCATTTTGTTTGTCGGTAAAAGATGCTAAAAAACGGTCGATACTCTCGGCTGACGGGTGATGCCTTTTCGCTCAAGAGGGAGAAGGGATTGGCAAACAGCCAATGCCAAATGCGTTCAATATATTTATGTATTTATATGTTGATTTCAAATGCATGTGTTCCATATTTGCCCTCTCAACGAAAAACGTCATTTTTGTCGGAGGATGGGAATGGGATGGCATCGCCAAAATTCAGTGCAATTTTTCTATTTTGGAATAAGTATTGTGGGACCAGATTTTGGCAAATTGGTTGGCGAAGGCAGTGGCACTTTGTTGTTTGAGGTTCTCCCACACTTTTTGTTAACTTTCAAACTCAAAAATTGTTAATTTGGTGGTTTAATTGGAGGGAACTGCCATTTTAGCAAATATTTTAAAAATAAAAAATATTTTATTTTTAAAATTAATTTAATTTAAATAAATTAATTTCTCCATTGGTTACATTACACCCCAACACAACATTCAGATTTATCAGCTGGAGATTGATGACGCCACTAACGTCACATGCATATCAAATGCACAATTTATTGGCAGTGCAGTGATTGCCGGCGAAATACTTTCCAATGATTTCCAATGCGACCCATCGGGGAATCATTTTTATGGATTTACGAGAAGGCACCGTTCGGTATTTTCGGTAACGCTGCGGGGTGGGGGTAGGGGTTTAATGGCTGAAGATTTTGCAAAAAATATGCTATACAAGTTTCTTGTAAAAACCCAACTCGCTCAGCAACCCAAACTCGTTCGTTTCACTGTATAAAATTGGGTAAAAAAGAGTAAAAACTTAAAAATAAAAGGTTTTAAAACTTTTATTCTTTTTTTTTCAAAATTCTAAAGCACGAAAATTTTTTTTTGTTTATTAAAAGAAAATAAGAAATGAAAAAATTAATTTTTGCAATTTTAAAGGCTAAAACTTTTTAACCTGCAAGAATTAGTAAAAAGAAGAATGACTTCCGACCTTATTATGGTGCATAAATACTTAATAACAAAACACATCTTGACCCAAAAAATATTTCTCAGTCTCAAAACGGGCCCTCCGAAAGTCACTTTTCCTTAAGAACATAGTAGTAACAGGAAACAACTTTTTCGCGCGTGTTATAACGAGATTGAATAAATTGCCAAAAAGGACATATTTGAGTTTAAAAGAATTCAGAGAATGCATTATTAACAGCACGGAAAGCCCTTAATGGTCCCTTTTTCATATATGTTCTTTTTCTGTTGTTTTGTATTGTATTTTGACACATTGAAAACAATTAATGGGCTGACCTATTAATAATTGCAAAAGCATTCCCCCAGGAACCAACTTGGCATTGTGATGCTTTGCTTGTCCAAATTGGCAACAATAAAGGCAAAAGTGGGCAGAATGGGAACGATGCTGAAGTGGGAGAAGTCAAAGTGTTTGAATTTGAAGGTAGAAAAGCACCATAATTAGGTTTTTTAGAGGCCCGGAATTTTGATTTCCGTTTTTTTGAAGGACCCGAAAGACCTCCTTGGTAGGCAGGCCGATTCTGTATAAATAAATACATTGACATTTTCATGAGATTTTTTTAACAATTTAAAAAAACGGGTAAATATGTATATAGGGCCTAGATTCAAAATCGAACGAAATATATATCAATCGATTTCTCTCGTTCTGCAATGTAAGAATCCAAAAAAATTTTTGTTGGGAAACCTTTCCCTGAAGAGTTACAGACCCGGGACTGAAGTGTCTTTTGAATGGGGACTCAGTTGTCCACTGACCAAAAAATGGGAAACAGCACGCATATTGGCTTTCAAAATTAAGAATTAGTTGATAGTACATAAAAATTAAAAAGTACAGCGGTTTTTGAACCGGTTTAAAATTATTAAAATTAAGGAAAAAATTGTAAAATAGACACATTTCAATACCAAAACTAAAAATAAAACCCCTTTCTCCTTAGACAACTATAAACAGAAGACAACTGTAACTCTTCAGGGAATGGTTTCCTAACAAAAATTTTTTCGGATTCTTATATTGCAGACCGAGAGGAGTCGATTGATATATATTTCGTCCGATTTTGAGCCTGGCTTCCAAAAAACGTCCCGCCCTATCCACACCGATCAGCGGTTAATCTTTATGTACAATAATATTTTCTGTTTTATGTTTTTAAGGTGTGCGCATAACACCGCGCAACAGATTACACGTAGACATTGAGTAAGGGAATCAATACAATAAATGAAACAGTAATGGATGATGGCGTTTGAATTTTTAGATTCAAATTTTTGAGCGACAATGATGGCATTTTTATTCTTTCTTTGGAAATTGCGCATGACCATACGGAGGCAAGTACAAGGTCATTGTGGCGAAGCGATGTGTACAAATTCACATTGGATCAGGTGGGGGACTCCAATTGGCAATTTTTATTGGGACGAAATTGCGGCAAATTTAAATTTGAAAAATTTTTTGAAAATTTTCATTTTTTAGATTCATTGCTCCGTATGCTACACAAAAATTGATTTGTCTCCACCTCCGACAAGGTATTCCGAGGTAAAGACCTACATATTTATAGTCGGAGCTTTTCTCAAATTTTCATTTTCTACTAAAAACCAAATTCATTTATGTATATATATTTTTCTTATGAAAATTGATCAGAAAATGCAAAATCTGAGCTAAAATAATTCTTTTTTCTTGTAAAAATTTTAAAAAAATTTCTAACTGGTTAAGAACCACTACATATGTAGTAACAGTCTAATTAATGTACTGTAATGAAAAAACAAATATTAAAGAATTGAATTGGAAGGAAATTGAACTTGTAGTCGAAAATAAACTGGAAGCTCAACCACTGCGCAACAAAAACAACTTGACTGGACAATTTTTTTGTTAACTATCATTAAGTCCGATTTTTAGGGGTGTATTTTTGATCGCCATGCCCATCATTAGGGGTGTAAATTTGGTCCCAGTTAGTCTTGGTCGGACCGGGACGGGACTCGGGACTTTGGTTTTTCAAAAATCGGGGACGGGACCTGAAAAAACCCGGAATTCCTGCCCGGTCCTGTGCAACTCTAGTTTCCAATCAACTTATTATTGACTTGTTTTGTTTGAAATGATTTTTCGCGCACAAACTTTTGTTTTTGGAAATTTTTCTGAACGAATTGTTCGGCAAAAAATTTGTTCAAGATTGTGTTTTTGGCTCCTTAACAAAATTTTCAGATTTTCTCCAACTTCTACACCGATACCACGGTCTATCATTTGGACTGGCGCATACACATCATGTTAATTGATGATGTCATTGTTTTTTATAACACCGACGAGCGCAACAGAGTGTACCTAAGCAACTACCCACGCCATAGGAGTTGGACAGAGTGCGCCATGCACGCACAAAGCGATTTGAAATTCGTATGGGCGGGGCATTTTTAAAAATAATTAACCCGGGAAAATTACTATACTTATTATACGGAATTTGTTTATTATTTTTTAAATTTCCTATCCCTCTACCCTCTACTCCGTTAGTTTTTTGAAATTTTTATGGGCGCGGCATTTTGAAGCCAATTTTTGGGGAGTGCCCATGTCCACTGTTGGAATCGAGACCCGGAACCCAGAAAGTCAAGAGGTCGGGAGTCCCGTCAACCGTTAAATCCCCTGATTACTGTAAATTACAAAGTCATTTATTTGTTTCACCATTTGCCTTACATTTTACAGAGCCATTTTGGCCGATCATCCTTCTTGATACACTTTGACAACGGTTTTCTTATTCAAAAAATCCTCCAAAATAAAACCGTTTACCGTGCATTTATTGACACTGTGACAAAAACAATACGGTACTTACAATATAATAACATACCGTAGTTCATTCTTTTTCATTTAAATTTTTTTCAGGTATAAACAATTGTTTGACGAGCCACTTTACGTGTTTGCGAACAGAAACAGTCGCACCATTGCCTCCATGTGCTCGCATGACAATATTTTGTTCATTTCCATTGACAGTCCGCCACCACTGAAGCACATCGTCTTTTGGCACATTGTTGATTTGATGCATTGTGCTAATTTGGAGGAACCGAAGAGGGAGCAGGTGGTTAAACTGCAACACTTTTTGATTGATTAACCGATTCAGCCAAAAAACAATTAATTAGTACATAACAGGGGTGGAACTTTTTGTAACATACAGTAGTTTTTTTGAACATTTTGTAACAGTATTATAAAAATGTTTAGATTTTCTCAAAATTTGAATCTATTATAGATTGGATTTATTTACATTGGCAAATTTGTTTATTTTATGAAATTAAATTTGTCATTTTTCAGTCCCAGCACTCTTCTGCTACTGTCGACGAATGTTTGGACTGTTTTTGCTCAGCCCATCCCGTTCGAAGAATTCCTGAAAAGACCGAAATCCTTGCTCTCGTTCATTCCATTCATTCAAATTGTGTCGAATCATAAATACTGTATTTCCTTTCAATAATTTTTCAGAACAGGGGGGGGGGGGCTTGTTATTAGAGAAAATACGGTAAACAAATAATTTATTTAATAAATATACAAAATTTGAATAAAATGCGAGCATTTTATTAAAACATTGGCCGGAAAGCTGATTCTTAAATTGCCATAGAATTTAAAATTAAGTATTCCTAATAAAAAATTGCGTGTTTTATTGAATAATTAAATAATTACTTAAACTTTTATTTATTTTCACAAAATCGATCGACTAAAAAATTCAAATAAAATTAGGTGCTAAAATATTTTATGCTTATTCTTCCACAATTTTTAAAAGATTTTGGATATTCTGCTTCGCCCTAAAAGTGTGAATTGAATTAAAAAATGGGGTGCTAAAATATTTAGTAGTTTGACACGAATGCTCGATTTATTGATTGAGTTGGGGATTATGAAGACAGTATTTGCGCGGGATATTGCGCATGAAATATGTAGTATATTTTATTTAATTCAAATTTTGCCGAGAAGTATATGAAAAAATATGTTCCCTAATAAAATTATACTGTTACAAACATTTACGCGGAAATGCCTGCGTAGGTAAGCCGCAATAATTACTCAAAGATTTGGACAACGCTACGGGTCAACCACGACTATCTTTTTCCCTCAACACAGGCACGTATTTTGAGAACTTATTGCCCGTAATGCCTGCGTAGGTAAGCCGCAATAATTACTCAAAGATTTGGACAACGAACACAGGCACGTATTTTGAGAACTTATGGAAAAAGATAGTCGTGGTTGAGCCGTAGCATTGTCCAAATCTTTGAGTAATTATTGGGGCTTTTTTTATTCCAGCAGTCTCATTTTAATAATGATTATACGTCAAAAACAAATTTTCAATTAAAATGTTCAATCTTATTTATTGAAAATGTATCATTTATTTACATTAATGGCATAAAAAATCAAAATATGCGTGAAAAGCATTTCGATGAACTGTGCTGAGTTATTGGTTAGTGATTCAAAAAAAATTATTAAATAAAATTTAAAGTTTATGTATAATTAATTGTATATAAACAGTGAAATAAAAATAAAAATCACTTCATTTATTATCTTATGTTTGACATTTTGTTTAAAAAGCAATATTACTTAATTAATATTGGCCCTTTTTAATTTTCTGTTTATGGTTAAATTGGAAGTTAGGCAATAAAGATGGTGCCAGAAATAAAGGGAAAAGTGAGTTTTGAAGATTTTAGACCATTTTCAGGACAAATTTTATCAAGCATATACATTTTTTATTTAATTGTTTCAATGTGAATGCATTCAAATATTGCAATCTTTAATTTGGAGGAACCGAAGAGGGAGCAGGTGGTTAAACTGCAACACTTTTTGATTGATTAACCGATTCAGCCAAAAAACAATTAATTAGTACATAACAGGGGTGGAACTTTTTGTAACATACAGTAGTTTTTTTGAACATTTTGTAACAGTATTATAAAAATGTTTAGATTTTCTCAAAATTTGAATCTATTATAGATTGGATTTATTTACATTGGCAAATTTGTTTATTTTATGAAATTAAATTTGTCATTTTTCAGTCCCAGCACTCTTCTGCTACTGTCGACGAATGTTTGGACTGTTTTTGCTCAGCCCATCCCGTCCGAAGAATTCCTGAAAAGACCGAAATCCTTGCTCTCGTTCATTCCATTCATTCAAATTGTGTCGTATCATAGATACTGTATTTCCTTTCAATAATTTTTCAGAACAGGGGGGGCTTGTTATTAGAGAAAATACGGTAAACAAATAATTTATTTAATAAATATACAAAATAATTAAGATTTGTAAAATTTGAATAAAATCCGAGCATTTTATTAAAACACTGGCCGGAAAGCTGATTCTTAAATTGCCATAGAAAGCCATTTAATAAGTATTCCTAATAAAAAATTGCGTGTTTCATTGAAATTAATTAAATAATTACTTAACTTTTATTTATTTTCACAAAATCGATCGACTAAAAAATGCAAATAAATTTAAGTGTGAATCAGGGATGCGATCGGCAAATCACAAAAACGTGAAAACGAGTTCAAAAACGTGGAAAAAACGTGGAAAATTTTTTAAGCCTTTATTTTAATATAAAATTGCTCGAAAAATCATTAAATAACATATTTATCACCACTTTTCACCATTTTGAGCAAATTTGGCAGAGAAAGGAAGTAATTATGGGCTTGGGGGCAAGTCAAATCGGAATTGAATTTTATGGAAACAAGTGCATTCAAAGATGCGTTCCCATAAAAAGTTGATTTTTAGGGGGGTGAGTTTTCCCTTTATATTGCATATTGTTAAGGAAAGAATTTTCAAAAATGCAACTTTTTTTTGTGAATTCTGCTTCTTTTGGTGGCGCGGGTGGGGTCGGCGGTGCCGATAGGCGCCGCCGAGAAAATTTTGAATTTTTTGCTTAATTTGTTAAGGAAATTGCAACCAAAATTCTAAAAATGCGGCAATATTTTTTGAATTAGAATGGGAGGTCCCGGCGGTGCCGACAGGCGCCGCCGGGAAAAATTTTGAGTTTTTTGATGTAATTTGTTAAGAAAATTGGTCTAAATTTGGCGAAATGTTTACTAATTTTTAAAATATATACATTAAATTGGGATTAAATGGTAAAAAATCGAATTTAAGACTGAAACGGGGTAAAAACGTGGCAAAAAAGCCCAAAACGTGGAAAACGTGCCAGCTTTAGAAAACGTGGAAAAAACGTGGCAAAGAACCCCAAAACGTGGTAAATCCCACGTTTCCGGGGCAAAATCGCACCCCTGGTGTGAATTGAATTAAAAAATGAGGTGCTTATTTGTTAGTGCTAAAATATTTAGTTCTTTGACACGAATGTTCGATTTATTGATTGAGTTGGGGATTATGAAGACAGTATTTGCGCGGGATATTGCGCGAAATGATGAAATATGTAGTATATTTTATTTAATCTAAAATTTTGCCGATAAGTATATGAAAACAATATTTTCACTAATAATTATGCTGTTATAAGCATTTACTCGGATAATCATATTTATTTAAATATTAATTTTAAATGACAATTTTTTTTGGAAATATTTATTTGGTTGATGCTGTTGGTGATTATTCTTTGAAGCAATTTTCGAAAGATTATTGTTGTATATTTTCAACTATAAAATTGAATTAATTAGTAAATTCCAATGGCTCATCCCTTCTTGCCCTTAAATGCGTTGTAAAGCATTGCACCACCAAGACCGGCTACAGCGCCACCTGCCAGAGCCTTCAGTTTGGTCCCGCGTCGTCGGCGTCTAAAATGCGGAATATTTAAAATTTAAAAAAATAAATGCCAAAATGGTTAAATAAAATATTGGAATTTTTTGAAAATCTCCGAACGCCTACGTTTACTCTAATTAAAATTGTTAATTAAAAAAAGAAAGCTAATAAATAAGCCTTGGATTTTAACATTAAAAAATTTTAAATTTGTTTACTTTTCCATGCCAGTGCCTACAGCTTGGCCTTCTGCCATTATCTCAGGCAAATTTGGGGATGCCGCTCGTTGAACACGTTGGTTGACATTGTCATGGCCATTGACAGCGGCAAGTACCGGCAGCACCAGGAGTTGAACAAGAATTGCAAGGCTGATAAGCTGCACACTTTGCATAGCTTTTATTAAATTGTTTTTTAATTCTTAAATTATAAAAGATTAAGCAATGTTAGGCAAATTTCATAAATTAACATTTTTAAGCAAATTCTAAGACATATTATACAAGCAAATGTGTTGTTTGCTTACTAAAACATATGAAACAATCCTTTACAAAATGATCAAATTTATATAATAAAAAAATTGACACTACTCGGGTGAAGAGGTTTTTGTTTCTTAGTTTTTTTTATGACAAATCAATTCGTACAGTCCTGTGAAAATGAATGCTGTGAAAATTTGTCCCATGAGTATCATTTGAGAATTTGGCGAGTGGACCAAAAATATAATCAAACAACAGCGGCCGCCGCCGCCGCGCATTTTGTTTACCAACTTTGCAAACCCGTTGATGATGCCCGAAAATTTGATGACTAAATCATCAAATTCTCGTTTGTCGCTCGCTATGTGTGATTGAGAAATTTGAAGAAGACAAATTCACTATTTTATTATTGTTTTCTTAAATTTGTTGGAATAATATGGAACTAAATAAATGAAAAAATATTTGATTAAAAAATAATAGCACATACAAAAACAATTTAAAAATAATCAGATTTACTTTGCGAATAACTTGTGAATTAAGTATGATTTGTTATTTATTATGTTAAGTTTAATATTAGAATAATCAAACATATGACTCAATATGTACATTAAAATGACAAATATTTGTTATGATTTTTTTTTTGTAGTTTTGTTATAACTTGTTATTTTTTTGGCTCGCTTACGTATTAAGAATTAATATTTAAAATCATGATTCAAATATTTAAACATGGGGCAAAATTTAAAAATATTGAGAGTGACTATTTCGAGAAGAAATATCTTGAAATAAAAATTATTTATTATTTATACCAAAAATGAAAAGCCAGTAAGAAAAAAGAAATGCAAATATTCATTTTAAATTTTTTTTATTCATTATTCATGTGATTTGATAGCAAAAATAAGATAGCATAAATTAATTGAGTAATAAATTATTGTATATTTTAACCTTTCCATAAATTTGAGTAAAGCTTAATTTATAATTGTCCGAATTTTACTTGGTTGGTTAGCAATAATCATTAAGGCCCGGATTTATCTGCTAAATGGCCAAAAAATATGCACCAATGCTAAAATTACTAAAATTTACACAAAATATGGCGAAATATGCACCGAAAATGGCACTTTTACTCTCATAAATTTCATGTTAATTATAAATTTTCATAATATTTATTTTCCAATTAAATACGTAAGAAATGAATCACCATCATATGTACAATATGATGGTGATTCATCCTCAAAACCTCGTGATAATTTATGCAAAATTTTTTATTTGTTTTTCGACGAAAACATGACATATTAATCGTAAACATGGTCTGTTTGCATGGGACCTATTTAAGCAGCAGCTGCTCTAAGTCCTTTTGTGTATAACTGAAAATTTGAAACCCTAAAAATATTTTGAATAAAATTTTCACCAACCACAATGTTCACCACCATCAATTTGATCGCCGTTCTGATCGTTTTGCTTGCCATTCCAATAAATGCCCGCCACAATGGGACCAGCAGCGACAATTCAGCGGTAAACCTAAAAATGTTAAAAGGCTTCCCAATTTAAATAAAGGACCAATAAAAAGTTATTGAATGGACTTAAACATGGATTTATTTGCAAGCTTTAAAAGAAATTATTATTAGGGGCGGATCTGTATATTACGCTAATGCTTTTGCGAAAACTCAAAAATCACATTTTCTTTAAAAAATTTTGAAAAATAGCGACTTTTTAGTGCATAAAGCACATATTGAGAGTTTTTTGCCCGATAAACCATTCTTTTTGCATTTTTATGGAAAATTTCTTTTTCAGAAATACAATAATCAAAAATGCACTCATAAAAAACGACATTTATTTGGCCAAAAATGCACCCATAAAGATTGCTTTTTAATTATTCTTTTTTTATTAAATTTCCAAAACACTAAAAGATAATTAATAAAAGTTTAACTACTAATTTTAAAATGTTAAAATTTTTAATAGACAATTATTTGATGACAATAAAAAGTCAATTAAAAATTATGATGTTTAGTCATCCGAAGAAAGTGTTGTTAGCGGACAACAGTCAAATCGGTTTGGACAATTCGAAAATATGCCTAATCGACGAGGAAATGCGGCTGGAGGACAACGCGCAAATCCGTTTGAGCAACGCGGGAATTTTGTCGAACAACCCGGATTTCCTTTTGGCCAACGCGGAAATCCGTTTGGACAAAGCGATAACCAGGCTGGATTCGGTGGAATGCCGTTTGGAGAACGCGGATATGGAGATAGACAGGGCGGCGTTGATCTGTTTGGACAACGTGGAAATCAGTTTTGATAAATGAATGCTTGCTCTAAATAATAATCATTTTTTCAAAAATGAATGTTTTTTTCTTGTTTGCATCAAGCATAATAAATGAATAAAAACATTTTAATACACTTAAATATATCAATTACCGGAGATCTAATAAAGCACTAAAGCCGACTCATTTAAAACAGTGTTTCCATATGTACTTTTATAAAGATTTGAACTTTATTTGGGGTATCCCAAATTTGAATGTAAAGAATTTTGTTTAAATTTTGAATAAATCTTAAGATAGATGCCGAATTAGTTTATTTTAAGCACTTTTCTTATTATATTTTTTAATTTTTGCTTAAATGTTAAAATATAACCGTATTTGCTCATTTTTATCCAAAATTCTAAAATTTTATAGCAATTTCTTAACAAACGTAGTTAAAAATCTTAATTTTCCGGCGGCGCCTATCGGTACCACCGACGCCCTCCCCCCCCCCCCCCTAAAATAATGCAGAATTCGCAAAAAAATAGTATTTTGAATGCCTCGAGATGCACAAGCTTGGTAAAAAAATTATTAGAAAAAATCATTTCAAGCAAGAAAATAGGCACAATTCTTATAAAAATATGTCACGGTTTCGGGTTGAACTGAAAGCCAAGAATTTGGCAAATTAGAAAGTAATAGAATTATTAAATTTTATTTAAAAAAGTTTAAACAAATCAACAAAATTCAAACATACTATATTTTTTTAAACTGAAACTTTTATATTTTATTTAAATTTATGAAACTCTTATATAAATATTTCTCAATCAGACTCACCAACAAAGGGAATTTAATGGGGTTGGATGAATCATCAAATATTTGGGGATCAGTTGTTGCTGCTTGGTAAACAGAGCGCGCGGTCGCTGCCGCCGCCCAATTATAATGTTTGTGGTCCACCAACAACCACATGAAAGGATCAAATGTTCTCTGCATTCATTTTCACAGAATTTATGGATTAATTTCGTATAAATTCTAAAAAAAATCTTTTGTCCTCGTTATTTAATATCAAAACAATTTTAAAACATTTCTTTGCTGTATATATATAATATATATTTATTATGTCTATATTTAAATAACCATTTGACATTTTTAATCTTTATTTAATTCTTAAATATTGGTTGAACGTCTTTTCATCGTATTGGATTTTTAATCTGTTTTTATTTTAATTTAAGAATTCAAATACAATTTAATAGCTATGCAAAGTGTGCAGCTTATCAGCCTTGCAATTCTTGTTCAACTCCTGGTGCTGCCGGTACTTGCCGCTGTCAATGGCCATGACAATGTCAACCAACGTGTTCAACGAGCGGCATCCCCAAATTTGCCTGAGATAATGGCAGAAGGCCAAGCTGTAGGCACTGGCATGGAAAAGTAAACATATTTAAAATTTTTAGTGTTAAAATCATATTTCATAACGGAGATTTTCAAAAAATTGTGTCCAACAATTTGTTTCTGATATACCTATTTATTTTTTTAACCATTTGGGGATTTAATTTTTTTAAATTTTAAATACTCTGAATTAAAGACGCCGACGACGCGGGACCAAACTGAAGGCTATGGCAGGTGGCGCTTTAGCCGGTCTTGGTGGTGCAATGCTTTACAAGGCATTTAAGGGCAAAAAGAACAAGAACAGCGGATGAATCTAAATTTAAAATATTTTGGAAATATTTACTTAACATAATTATGTATTAATCCAATTTCACTGTGTTTGCCAATTAACAACAATTAAAATTTTTGTGAAAAAAAGTTAATGGAAAAACTCTATCAGTTATAAAAACTTGGATTTTTTTTAGTATTTCTTAAGTTGATTCAAAGTAAAAAGTGAATAACAATATTTCAAAATTTTAAAACGCTTTTATTCTAATTTTTGGAATTTTGGCAATAGGTGGTTTATGCAGAAGGCCAAAAATGGGCTTGGAGAATGTTCATCCATTGACTGGCATAAAAATTTGGTAAATAACGCCGAGTTTGGCATAGCAAATAAGCCAGAGGGAGACATTTCACCAAATTTAAAAAAATATTTCAATGTGGCAACGAGTGTTAAACTGTTCCCCATAATCCGGTATTATTCCGTGTTTTTGGCGTTCTGTATTCCCGTGTTAGTTTTTCTAAAGAAAATTATTATACAGTGTAATTGTTGCCTTCCGTACCCCCAAAAATTTTACATAAACTGGAAAATCCTTTATGGATGATCTTTTGTCCACGCCTTTCTGGGCCCTATGATCAACAGGTGTTAGGTCGTTTCGCAAAATCCGCCACTATGGGCGGTTCGCAAAATCCGCCATTTATTTTATTTTTAAGCAATTTTTTTCCAATATTTATTTACATCAAAAATTAATGTCTACACGAATATTTAAGCCTAAGCCACCCGGGTTCGTTAAGCTTAGGCTTAAACATTCGTGTAAACATTAATTTTTGATGCAAATAATATTGAAAAAAAAATTGTTTAAATTAAAATAAATGGCGGATTTTGCGAAACTGACTCAGCACGTGATCAACATTTACCGTTTGGTTGTGATGTAATGTTGTTTCAACTTGGACTATTACAAAAAAATGCTTATTGAAGTTCCGGTTTTCCCCGTTTCCCGCTCCCGCTCCCGTTTTCACGGTCTTGGTCAATCCCGATCCCGATTTTTCTCAAAATCCCGGTCCCGACCTACTCTAGTTTTAACCGTCCACTTCCAACCCACTCGCTTCCTTACAATCCAAAATATCCATCGATTTCACAAAAGTTGTTTCACATTTGTAAATTCGTCAGATTCTTTCTATATTTCTTTTATGCCTGCTTAAATGTAATGAATTCATACATATGCCACATGCCAATCTCACAACTAAGGCATGCGTCATTTTTTTTCTCTGACGAATGGGCATATGCTTAGGTAATTCGATTTGTATTGATTTTAGCTTATATAAAAACATCCAAAGAGTTGCCCATATTGTCTAAATTAGCGATGCAAATTAAACATTGCCTCTTTAATTCAGTTTTTTAATCATTGACTAAAGACTTGCAAAGAATAGCGTTTTAAAGCATTTTTATTTTTACAGATAAAAATGATTATTTTATGCAGCTATTTTTTGCTGAACCTTCTCGTAACTTTGCTTGGCGCCAACGAAGCTGGCAACAGTTTAAATGTTGGCATTAGTGTACGACTAATCACTATAAGAGATTTGAATATTCGTAGTTTTGAAATAAGTGATGGACGCATTTTAATTAATGGCCATCCAATCTCAAATGAAGCATGGAGATCTGTAAATAATTATTGCCAAATGACTAATGAACGTATTCGGAATGAAACATTCGCAAATGCGCGACGCATCCGAGTTGAAGGCTTGGCAAATGCGCGACGTGTTCTAAATGAAGCATTGGCAACTGCGCGACGAGATGAAGCATTGCGAGGTGTTGTAGAACCAATCACTACGGGAGATTTGAATATTCGTAGTTTTGGAATAAGCAATAGACGTATTTTAATTAATGGCCATCCAATCTCAAATGAAGCATGGAGATCTCTAAATAATTATTGGCAACGGGCCAATCAACGTATTCTGAATGAAACATTCGCAAATGCGCGACGTATCCGAGATGAAGCATTGACAACTGCGCGACGTTTTCTAACTGAAGCATTGACAACTGCTCGACAAGATGAAGCATCGGCAACTGCTCGACAAGATGAATCATCGACAACTGCTCGACAAGATGAAGCATCGGAAACTGCTCGACAAGATGAATCATCGACAGCTGCGCGACAAGATGAAGCATCGGCAACTGCTCGACAAGATGAAGCATCGGCAACTGCGCGACAAGATGAAGCATCGACAACTGCTCGACAAGATGAAGCATCGGCAACTGCTCGACAAGATGAATCATCGACAACTGCTCGACAAGATGAAGCATCGGAAACTGCTCGACAAGATGAATCATCGACAGCTGCGCGACAAGATGAAGCATCGGCAACTGCTCGACAAGATGAAGCATCGGCAACTGCGCGACAAGATGAAGCATCGACAACTGCTCGACAAGATGAAGCATCGGCAACTGCTCGACAAGATGAATCATCGACAGCTGCGCGACAAGATGAATCATCGGCAACTGCGCGACAAGTTGAAGCATCGGAAACTGCGCGACAAGATGAAGCATCAACAGCTGCGCGACAAGATGAAGCATGGATAAATGCAGAACAAGATGAAGCATAAATCAAAAAGACAAGAATGACCGGTGCAACATGGGGGCACGTTTTACAATTTGAAGTCGATGTTTGTTATCATCATTTATTAATAAAAGTTTGTTTCACGCTTCAATATCTCGTTTGAACATTATTTTTGGTTGAAGAATTTAAAAGTATAGAATTTCCATTATAAGAGGTGGTAGCATTATTAGAGGTATGTTTGGAATTTTGGCAATAGGTGGTTTATGCGGAAGGGCTGAAAATGGGCTTGGAGAATGTTCATCCATCCGGTTAGTCCTGGTCCGACCGGGACGGGGATCCGGGATTTCGATTTTTTAAAAACCGGGATTGGGATTCCAAAACCGGGAATTTCCAGACTGGTCCCGGTCGGGACCCCGGTCCCGACCTACTCTGGTTTAAACGCCTAAGGCGGGGGCAAAAGATCATCATAAAGGAGTTTAAAATTTTTTAATTTGATATTTTTTATAAAATTTTAAAAAACATGTAAAAAATAATACATTTACAATTGTGAGAACAAAATTAATAAAAGATTGACGAATTTTGAAAGGTTTTACACAAAAATTGACTGAATTTGGTTAGTTTTAGCATAAGTATAGGGTTTTTAACCAAAAACTTTAAAAAAGCATTTGCTAAATTTTAAAACAAAAAGTCTTATTTTGGATGGACAAATTCATTTTCATTTTGAATTTCAAACGTAAATTTAACGAAAATTCAACCGCTAATTAAAATCAACAACCACGTCAGCATTATAAGGATCCTGAATATTTTGACTTAAAGCACACAAATGCACAACCGGAAACTGCGCAAACTGGTCGTGATGAAGCATCAATAACTGCAGGACAAGATGAAGCATCGGCAGCTGCGCGAGGTGTCAGTAATGAATAGGGCCACGATTTATTTTAAATTTTGTTCAAATTTTGTTACTGTTTGTTATGGAAATCCATATTTTTTTTGCGCACTCGGAACAGCGTATAAATGCCATAAATAGTGTTTTTAACTTTGGTTGGAGCTTCTAGAGCCCATTTTATAATCCATATTTTCCATATTTTTCCATATTTCGCGATTTTATCCATATTCCATATTTTTATCCATATTTTGCTATTTTATTTTGCAATTTTTCATCCATATTTTATGGCCATATTTCGAGATTTTTTGACCATATAAATCTTGGCCCTAGTAATGAAGCATGGATAAATGCAGGACGAGATGAAGCTTAACCAACGAGATGAGAATGGCCGGTGGAAAATAGGGGGTACCTTTTTCTTTGAAAAAGGCAATTTAACAAATTGATATTTTTAATAAATTTATGTTGCAATACGCTTCATTATCTTGTTTGGAAATTATTTTGGTTCAAGAATTTAATGCCAAAAATTGCGTCCGGATGCCGGATATTGAAAAAATCGTACGTGGACAAAATGTCCGACGGACATTTCGTCCGGTAAGTCAAAAAAGATGGCATCATCGAGTGACAAAATTCATTTTTGCCAAGGACTATGACAAGAAATTATTTGTTTTTTTACAAAAAGTGGGACAGTAAATCGAGGAGTCTAGGAGAATTGCTCACTGGAGAATTTCTCTCCAAAAGAAATTAGGACTTATAACATTCTTCAACCTAAACCGATTAGGTCAAACATAATACCAAATGAAAGCTCTCGATGAGTAGAAGTTATCTTCATTCTAAAGCTTTGCGATTGGAGAATGCTTTAAAAAGTTATTGCCGAAAGCCGAAAAATGGTCATTTTTTTAATTGTTTTGGCTATAACTTTTTTAAGCCTTTTCCAATTGCAAAGCTTTAGCTTGAATATAGCTTTTACTCATCGAAAGCTTATATTTGGTATTATGTTTGACCTAAGCGGTTAACGGTGAAGAATGCTATAAGTCCGACCGTTTGTGAGCAGTTCTCCCCGTCTACCATAAAAAAAAATCAAAAATTTAATTTTCTCATACATTAGGACAATCGAAATTATGACTATTTTCAGCGAGTAAATTACAAAATTACAAACTAAACGCAGATTCTTGTTGAAGAATTTTATATTAGCATCAACGATTTTTAATTTTACAATGGAAATTGAACGTATTATTAACTCAATAATCGTAACATTAAGTTTTGAGCAAATAACCTAAATTACATTTGTCTAAAATTGAATAACGAGTAAAGTGCGAAAGAAACTGACATTCACCCCAATCATTTTGCCCGTTGGCTTAAAGTAATATAATTTGTGTCTGCTTAGGTCCAACATGAAACAATCATTCACACAGAAATATGAAAGCATATAAAAATGAGGATAAAGCCTTACGAAAGAATAAACCCCAATAATTTTTTTCCTTTCAATATAATTTTTGTTATCATATTAGATTTACATTGTTAATTTTTTCAATTTATTTATTTGAAAATGGCATCTCCGTCCGGCACTCTCGTCCTTTTTGCCTACACATTTTATTCGATCGAATTGGTCATCAACATTGTCGTGTTGGCCATTGCTTGTCTGAACTTGGCCGTGATTGGGCCCACCAAACTGTTGCATCCAAATCTGAAATGCATTCTGATCACTCAGAGTATGGCCGTCGTGTTGTTCGTGTTGGGCCGATCAGCGATGCTTCTCCCCAAATTAATTTCCAACAATAATGTTTTTGCAACATCAAACATCATTCTTCAAGTCGTTTGGCAATTTAGGACGGCATTTTAAATGCGCTAAAACTTTAATAAACACGTTTCATATGCTCAATTCTTAATAATCCCTAGGACATAATGAATTTCGACGGATTTTATCACCGATTAATTGGCCATGCACTGATCATTGAACGATTCATGGCCACCGTACGCACAAATTCATATGAAAATTACCGAAAAATTCATTTTAATTTGGCTTGGTTCAGCATTACGGTAAGTCTTAGATTTAATTATTTAATTTAAGATAAATTTAATTTTCAAATAATTAAAAAAATTAAGTTTATCATTGCTTTTTATTACTCGTTGAGAATTACACAATTCAATTTACTTACTTCAATTTTTTCTACCATATTGAGCTTTGTGGAATTTTTGGTAAAATTTTATTAAGATATTTAGAATTTAATATTATTTTTTGGCAGATGATAATTATAATTGGGCGTTACAATCGACGAAAATATAATAGTCAAATTGAAGAATCATCTCCAAACAATTATCACATTGGACAACGATATCAAGTAATTCAATTCCAATTTAGTTTATAAATAATTAATTAATTTATTAAAAAGGTATTGGAAAATGTGAAAACCGCCAAACAACTTTATCCCACTTTTTTGTGCCTTTTTTTGTCCAATTTGTCATTTGTTATTTTGTGCATAATCATTACGATCAATTTGGACATGGAAGAATATCGCAATTTGATTTTTCCATTCTTTTTTTTGATCGGCACAATTCTTGCTGGAGCAATTGAAATCTCTGTGATAACGTAAACATTTTATTCATTTTTCTATAATAAATTTTAATTTCTAAAAAATCAAACATTTTTTAGACACCATCCGTTGCTGAAAAGACGCGTTGCCCGACTTTTAAAAAGGTTTTACCATTTGCGGTGCAGCAACCAAATAGACGATACGCCACATTCCGTGGAATTGGCTAACAATCGCAGAGATGGGACAAATGAAACGACGGAACATTTTAAAACGCTTCAGCAATTGTGGAACAAATAAAAAAATTTACTTTTACATTTTGTTTATGTAATTATTATCTTTTTATAAATTATTAATACCTTTTTCATAAAAAATAACTCAACGCGCATTGTTGTCCGTTTGAAAATACTCAGAATCGTTAATTTAATTGTAAAGAAAGGGTATTGTGGTGACAAAATGAAAATAAAATTCCAAGAAGGTCGGTTTTCAAAGACTGTCCTTGCCATTCATGGACGTATGGGCAACAAAAATAAATAAAAAATAATTATTAAAAAATATTTATTTCAGTTCAACCCCTCCCCCCCCACCCACTGGTTAAGAGGCATTCTAAAAGGACTGAAAATTACGTAAAAAGCGTCAGTTAATCACTGCACCGCGAAGGTCGTGATTTTCGATTCCTGCCCGGGGCTACCATTTTGCCTATCTGATTTATATATAAAATTTGGTTTAAAAACTGATGCAAAGAAAAAAAAATGTGCCCTCTCAGCCCAGAACTGATCGAGATACTATGTGGGCTGATCAATAAGGAGAAAGTCAAATTAATTCTATGAAAAACTGGTACAAAATGCGGCTATTATCCATCACTAAAATAATCTGATAAGCAAAATTATAGATCAAGAACCTACATCGCTTTATTTTTGCTCATTTCGCTCATGCTTATAAAAAGTTTTTAGTATTTTTTTGTACAATTAGTGTTCGGCACGATACGATATATTCGATAAATATCGCAATATATCGGGACAAATTTTTCGATAATTATCGCGACACTATCGATCGAAAATCCTGGTGTTTCGATAACGATAATTGGAAATTTTTCAATATTTTGGTTTTCCGAATCTATCAGAAAACTTGGTGCAAGAAAGTAATAAAGTAATTTTATTTCATAGTTTTGTAAACAAGAATTAGTCACTAATAATTAATACCAGATGAAAAAAAAACAAAAAAAAATTATAATAACAATTTGAAGTCTAAAAAGACGCTAAAAAATATTGCATTATGACAGAAAAATGCGGATTGGCCAGCTTTCATCGCAAGAAAAGTACAACTTTTAACATGACATTCGCGCGTAATAATTTAATAAGCTATAAAAGTTAACACATTAAAGTGCAAAAACATTCCGAGTTTCACTCATTTGTAAGTGCAAAAAATTTGGAGATATTTTAGAAATATTTTACAATGCGGTTTTTCGAGTAAACAAAAATTTTCATCACTAATGAATTATTTACTTTATGAAAATAAACATAGTTCCAAACTCAAGTGAGGACGATCGAGATTCTCGTTGAGATTTTTTTTCAAGATTCTCGATTGAAATCTGATCAACGAAATATTAGCGAGCTTTTTTGAAAACGAGATTTTTTAGTAATTACGAACGAATCTCAATCGGTCCTCAGCTAAAAAACGCTAAAAAAATATTGCATTATAACAGATAAATGCGGATTGGCCAACTTTCATCGCTACGACATATTGGACATTTATCCCCGACTTCATCAGCACATTTTTGGCATGTACAGGCGTGACCACACGGCACATAAACTGTTTCAATCTAAAAAAGTAATAAGACAAAAAAAATACAAATTTAAATTCAAAGCGCAATATAAATAAATAAAAGTTTAAACAATTCCAATTAATAAAAAATATATCAGTTAAATTTAGTTTAAAATTTTGTAAGCACTAAAATTATTTTTACAAAAATTTATTATTAATGTTTTACTTTATTATCGCAACAGACAACACATTCCAGTGATGATGATTCTTTTAACGAGGGTTGTTGTTGTTGTTGATGCTGCTCCAAAATATTTTTTCCGTTATTTTTTGCCAATGTTTTTGCATTGGGTGACTCCACTACGTCGTGTCCATCGGTAACGGCCGAATCGGATATTTGTGAAACATTTGTAGAGGAGCTTTGACCGATTTGAATAAACTGAAAAATTTTTAATATTTTTTGAAATACCTAAAATATTATGCGAAAGTCCCTAATTTAACTTTAATATGGTCCGAATTTTTTAAATAATATTTTTAAATTTTTAAAAAATATACTTGAAATTCGTTATTTATGCATACAACATTTCGCCATGGTAACAGCAATAATTGAAGGTTGTGTTTACAGTCAAGCCAAAAATATTGAAAAAAATGGCAAATTTCTTTCAAATTTTCATAAATTCCAACAACAATATTCAATTTTTCCATTGTAAGAATTCCACCATTTATAGCGTTTGCAAACATTTTACCTAAATTATTTGTTAATTTACTCAAAAAATTATTGCCTAAATTAAATTTACCAATTTGAATAAAAATATTTAAATCAAGTTCTGGCCATTCATTTTTGTGGGAATAAATTCGTTCATTAAAAATTTCCATCCACAGTTTGACAATTTGTCGCATTTCATCAGACAATTCATCGACATTCGACATTTCGTCACCAATGGACATTTGTTCCTCTCCCAGGCGATGCGCATCCGACTGTGGATGAAGCCAATGATGAAACGTTTCCAAAACGGTGGCTGACTGCGTGTATCGCAATGATTGTTGGTGTACGGTAGGCCATCGGTCACAAAAGGAGGGATCCAAATCACGCGACTTGCAAAAAACAAAAAATGAAATAAAAAATAAGCTATTTTATTATCCTTTCTAAAATGCTTTAAATTTAAATGAAAAAATGAGAAAATCTGTATAAATCAAAAATCAGCGTTCATTTTTTACTAAAACTGACCCGAATTTGTTCGAGCAACGAAGGATGTGAAAGCATAAATTGATGATTAATTTGACAAAATTCGCCGATTAAACCGATCATTCGTTCATCGGCCAACCGAAATCTTTTCATAATTTGACCATTTTTGTGCCATAAAAAATTTATAAAAACGCCAAGCAAAATGACATCCTCATTTTTTATTCCGCCATTTATTTTCTTTTTGCATTCATCGATTAAATTGTTTAAAATTGCGAACAAAAAAAAATTCTCCTTAGGTTTAGGGAATATTCAAATATTCGAAATAGTAAATAGCCCGACTTTGCTTTTTTATTTACAAAAAATAAAATTAAAACTAAGTCGAACTTTTAAAAATTCAAAAATGAATAATTTTTGAGATTTTAAAGAAGCAAAGGGAACTAGCATCATTATTCAAAATATTGCATTCAAAATAAATATTAATTTTATAAAATTCTTAACCTTATCAGACAATTCTTCATACGCGAACCCAAACAGCCAACGCCTCAGGATCTCTTGCAGCATTTCTTTTTTATCATTAAATATTTGAAAATAATTCAAAACGCAACGATTGTTTTCTTTTTGATCAAAATGGCATAATGTATCTATGGAAACTTTTTTGGCCATGGAATACACTTTTTGGGCCGCAGTATTTGGCCCATATTTATCACGGAGCATTGGCATCTGGACAAATTAAAAAGTCGAAATGTAAAAATTAAAGGCACTAAAAAATTCAGAAAAACGGAACTTAAGTCTCAAATACGTACAAAGTATTTGGTATTAAAAAGAAACATATTGTTGTTTGAATAACACCGTTTTTTACATAAAATATCAAAATTAATCATTTATTTTAAAGATTTTATGTTTGGAAAGAAATATATTTGTTATAAATCAAATGCCTTTTTATAAATTAAAATTTTTTAAAATATAAAAAATAGCTCAAAATGACCTCTCTGTTCAATGGTATTATGTGCAAATTGACTTTGTCATTGATCAGCATTGACAACATGCCAGAATTCCTTGTCGTGCCATTTTTTTCCAATAAAAATTGCCCATTTTCATCACTCACAACTGTATAAAAATGCGAAAAACATTTTGCTAATTCTTCAAAATTTGGGAAAAGAATTTTAAATTGAAGTTGTTGTGCTTGACACTCGCCCATCCAAATCCTATCAAAAATTGCGTTTTCATTGCACACATTTGCCGATGCCATTGGTCTAATAAATCTTTGTCCAACCAACTTTGACCAAATGATAATCCGATAAATGCCTGGCGGTGAGATCTGAAAAGGGTTATAATTAAAATTACCATTAATTACATTACATTTTAATCATGTTTTTTAGGAGTCCGATCAGTTAACTGACGCTTAATTATTATAAACTTCTCAAATCGCACTTTTTGTATCGGCAAAGATTATTTTAGTTTCGCGATTTACAAAAAAGTTAGGTTTCATTTTGTGTTTATAAGGCTAAAGTTAATACACCAAAAACAAAAATGGACAAAAATATTTTTTATTATTTTCATATTATAAAATAACCTGCGCGATATGATAAGCGGGGACACCAATCTGATTGCCACTTTCAATGTACGGTCGAATTATTTGACAAATTGAATATGCAATTTTGAACAAAAGTAATTGAACCAATAGAATGTTCTTCATTTTCTGTTTTCCTCAACAATTCGAATAATTTAAAAAAATATATTGTTTATTTTATTATGCTGTCTTAGTTTTTTTAATGCTTCAATAAAAAGCCAACAATTTATGAAAATGAATAAATATTTGAATTAATGATTAATAATGATTTTTTTAAATGAATATACATATATTATCGATTTAGCAGATATGTAATGTAAGTCGCTGGACGTCATATGAAGTTGATTTCGACAGTGCCAAAAATTCTGTAATTTACTAAAAAGTCTAAAAAAAATTCTCATTTTTAGGCATTTGGGCTAAATGGAGTTTTTTACCTCCTTACACAGTTATGACAGCTGCTTTATTGCGGGCAATGGGAGAAAAAAGAATCCGAACTTATTGAAACGACTAAATTTGATTGCTGATGGATTTCAATTTTTTTTAAGTTCAAGTATTTCTGACTCAATTTTACCTTAATTTTTCGACCTTCGAAACGATGTGTACTATTTGACATTCGAAATTATTTGGCATTACAACGAAAAGGCGCGTATGATCGAATTCATGAGTTTTGAAAAAATTTGAACTAAAATTGGAAAAAAGGTTTGAGGTCAGGCCCAAGGTTCAAAATTGGTTGAAAAAATAAGTCTGATTCCGATTCTACACCCTCAAAACCCCTCAAAGTACTCTTTTCTTAACCTTGAAGGCAGCACTATAGTCGCCGCTGGGAATTTTTTGAAAAAGGTCATTTTGATAAAAAAAATTATTTATTCGGAAAAAAAGAATTTTCCTCGAGTTAAAAAAAGTGTTTCTAAAAAGGCAAAAAGCGGTCGACGCGCGGCGGGCGGACAAAAAACGCAAGATTTTGCGGACGGCTGAGGCGTTGATTAATTGATGCATCTTTTAAGTTTATAAAACTGTTGGCAATTGGACATTGAATTATTCTGGAAAGCATACCGTATTTCCTATAATAGAGCCCCCGGGGGCTCTATAGTTCAACCTTCCCAAAAAGGGGGGCTCTAATTGAGGGGGGGGGGGAAGGCTAATTATAGGAAATACGGTATTTGCTATCATTTAAACCAAAATAGGTTTATCGATCGATATAAAGTTCAGCAGACGAAAAAAACGGATTTATAATCGATGGATCGGTGGAATTGTAAATTTTGATCAAATTTTATTATTGTTATTATGTTTTTTGTTATTTCAGAATGGTTCAAAAAATAATATCAAAATTTAAATTATGAGTAGTACGGTAAGTAAACATAATGAAAAGGCTGTCAATTGTTGTACGGAACTGCAATTCTGTTCTGCAATTGATGGCCAACAGCTCCTCCAAATGCCCGATCATTATTGCTTCGGGGTCCTTCAATTTTGACGACACGAAAATTTGCGCGATCGGTAAAGCGAATGATCGCAAAATCTTTGATCAGCTGTTGACGGAATGTGCCGCTGGCCCACAACAGTAACCAACTGGAAATCACTACAGTACCTGTTTGTGATGTAACCGTTTAAATTTCAGTCCAATAGGGGGTTGGGTCCCGAGCTTTTGCGTCGGGATTTCCGTTTCTGAATTTTATAAGTTTTTATTACCCAAACACCCTCGGGGTTTTTGTCTCCGAATTTTTATTACCCGAACACCCTCGGGGTTTTCGTCTCCGAATTTCTGAATTTTGTGATTTTTAATAGCCAAACACCCTAGGGGTTTTGTGAATTTTATTACCCAAACACCCTCGGGGGTTTCGTCTACGAATTTCTGAATTTTGTGAGTTTTTATTACCCAAACATCGTCTGGGTTTTTCGTCGCTGGTACCCCAACACTAAAAAAGTTTAAAATTTTTGTAAGGGCTTTTAAATTTTCTTTTTATACGTATTATTACGCTAAAAATAGGGCAAAAAATTGTATGATTGGCGCTGTCTAAAGTCGTAAAGGCATGCCCAAAGCAGCTTAAACCATCACATCACTAAAAGCGACGTGCAAAGGTTTTAATTAAAATAATTGCAGTCCGCCCCCTGGGACGGAAATTTTGAAAAACTGCACGCAACCGACCAAATCAGACAAACGGACAAAAAAAAAATGTAAATGTCGGGTACACAAAAATCAGACAAAAAACCCATTAACAAAAATTGGACAAGCCGTTTGGAACAATTTTATTAATAAAATCGATTATGATCGGAGTGAATAAAATCGATTATGATCGGAGTGAAAATCGATTATGATCGGAGTGAATTGTTCATAAAACCTTGGAAATCAAGATTTATCTGGGACCAAATCTCCCCCCGGGGGTGTTGATTACCAAGACAATACGACGCGCAACACCCACCTAATCAGTTTGATTGATCAAAAAGCGATTGTTGCTTTTCAAAATGTTGGCACTTTTGCTGCCCACCGCCCGCTTCGGCATTTATGCCTTCACATTAAAAAGCTCACAAGCTCAAATTTATCGATCGAAAAAAACATCGATTTAGCAGCGCCAAACAACAAATGGCTTCGCCCAGCACCGGTTCCGCCACCTCAGCAGCAGCAGCCACCACCGCAAATTCGGATGATTCTGTGCCAATTAGTACAGACCAATTAATACTTCGAACGCGTCCTCTTCCAAGCCACTCGACGACTGAACGTTTCGTAAATTGTAACGTTTAACTCGGATTATGATTTTAGAAAATGGCTTAAATGTTCTGGAATGGAAAATTGGGACAAAAAGTCTAAACATTTTCTTGAGCCCGTGTCCTGGACTGGACCATTTTGACGGGAGCATGATACCAAAATGCCAAAATTTTCCTGGAGTCCCGACGATTTTTGAGGCAGAAATTCCAATCAGGACAAAAATACAGATCAGAAGGCCTGGTCCCGAAAACAGTCCCCCCAAAACATTTTTGATCGGAACAAACTTTTTCTCCATTACGAATTGAAAATGCTCCGTACAATTTTTTTCGTTGCTAACAAATTGAATAATGTATTTGCCCTGGATTTTAATCGTCATATATTTAAGCGGTGCAATTTCCAATCAGCGATAGATTGTTAATTGAAGCAGTGTACGATCAAAGAACAGAAAAGCCCCGTGCCGAAGTGCTCAAAGAACATTTCATCAAGGTACACAACAAAATTCACTTTTCGAGACGTTCATCGACAGTTTTTAGGGACAGGGGGGTCGAAATTATGATCCCGTTTAGAGCCCGGAGTTTAAGATCTAGAAAGATTTTGAGATCTTTTGCCCCAGATTCTTGGAAAAATTCTAAAAACGAACAAAATCGTGTGTGAAGAAATAGCGCGGATTTTCCGGGTGAACGAACTCCCGGGGGCTTTCATTTTTAAAGCAAATAAATATATTTATTTATTTATTATATTCAAATTTTTTGTTTTGTTTTTAGGAGGGCCGAATTGACGAGGACGCGGCACTGCGCATAATTAATGGTGCTCATTCGGTTCCATTTATTTTAGGCAAAAATCAAATAATATTTCAAAGAAAATGGCAAACCGAAGCCCCCCAATACCCCCGCGCCTGCGCGAGCTCCGCTACTGGGATTCCTACTGGATTGTGCGCGGACTGCTCGCCTCCGGTGAGTGCCAACTTTAAACTGAACACTTTTTAATGGAGTTGGAACAGTGCCGGGTAAAGCTCCGACTCCAACTCCAACTTTTCATTTCAAAAATACTGCTTGAACTTTGAACATTTACAGGAATGACGTCATCGGTACGGAACATTTGCAAAAACTTTGCCGAGCTGATCGACCGCTTTGGCTTTGTGCCGGCCCGAAATCGAATTTTCTACAGCAAACGTTCGCAGCCGCCTTTTCTCACGCTGTTTGTTGTCCGATCGATAATAATTATTAATTAATTAGCACTTAATAATATACAACCTGCTTAAAAATTAAGCATGGTCTATGATTACTTCGGGGCCACCGGAGACGCCAAATTTCTGAAGGAAATGCTGCCGACACTCGAAAAGGTGTCCATTATTGCCTAATAAAAGGGTATTTATAGAAGAATGAGTGCGCTGCTTCCTCCCTGAGGCATTTGGGAGTTTAATTTTGTTTAATAAACTAATTGATTTTTAATAATTTAACAAGTTTTGTTTATATTAATAATAGCATTTTTTAATTTTGGAAATTATCGTTCAAATAATCACAATTTTTCAGTATTCGACAGGAACTCGACTTTTGGCGAACAAAACGATCGGTGGAGGTCATTGTCAAGGGCAAGAAGAAGACATTCTACCAGTACAAGGCAGACACCAATGTTTGTAATAAAATGCAATAAATATTGATGAAATAAATAATTCAATTTTTATTTATTTTAGTAACATTATAAGACATTTAGATGCCCCGGCCGGAGGCATTTTGCCAAGATGTTGATCTTGTGAAGAACATGACGGACCCAAAGGAAAAGGCCAAAGTTTGGCGAAACATCGCATCGGCATCGGAGTCGGGCTGGGACTTTAGCTGTGAGAAGCGGCACAATTCACTAATTATTTACTAATTATCGCATTAATTAAGCGCGATGGATTCGAAAAGACGAGGCGGACAAAAAGAACGCGTGGAAGTTGAACAATTTGATGACCACCAGAATTGTGCCGATGGATTTGAACGCTTTGATGTGCGGGAATATGGAGATTCTGGCCCATCTGTACCAGGGATGGGCGGAATTCCGTTTTCCGTTGTTTTTGGGCCTTTTTTTCCGTTTTCCGTTTTCCGTTAAAATGCCCTTTTTAACGGAAAAAATATACCCCCTAAGAATGGGATTTTTGGAGGATTGTAATGCTTTTTGGTTGTGGTGTAATGGTGAGTGGTTGGTGTGGGGAGATAAGTGTGGGTGGGGGTTCAGATCCCCGACAGTGTCAGTGATTATTTCTTATTTTCTGTATAGTTACGGTGGTTAAACAATTTTTAAAAATTCTTTTTAACTTTTTCCAATTACAAACAAACATTTTAGATGATGATTCACAAGCTTTTCATTCATTTTTTGTTGGACGAAATCAAAAAACATTTGGGGGATTTTGTTTTCCATTTTCATTTTTTGGAGCGATTTTCTTAACAAATCTTGTTAAGTTTTTTAAAAAAATTCTTCCGGCGGCGCCTATCGGCGCCGCCGGACCTTACCACTCTTAATAAGCTTCAAAAATTGCCGAATTTTTTAAAATTTTGGTTGCAAATCCTTAACAAATTGAGTCGAAAATTTCAAAATTTTCTCCGGCGGCGCCAATCGGCACCGCCGACTCCCCCCCCCCCCCCCACCCAAAAGCTTTAGATTCAGAAGGTTGCTGAAAAAAGACACCCTTCAAAATTTTTAAAAATAACTACTGTTAATATTTCAAAAAATATTTATTAAATAAATTATTTAAAAAAAAAATAATTTTTTTATTTTATTTGAAAATTTTTCCGTTTTCCGTTTTTCCGTTGTTTTTGGCCCTTTTTTTCCGTTTTACGTTTTCCGTTAAAAAAAATATTTCCGTTTTTCCGTTTTCCGTTTTTTGAAAATAAATTTCCGCCCATCCCTGATCTGTACCTCCAAATTGGTCGGCGGCAGGCTTAACTTCCCCGCCGGGGTTTGACGTAATTACGCATTACGGTTTTTGATTGTTCGGGATTAGCTCTTATAGGGAATACGGTACTTCTGCCGAGGGGTTGGACGTAATTACGTATTACGGTTATAGATAATTAAGGAATACGGTTCTTTCGCCGGGGGACTAATTACGGTATTGGTGGCCGTCTTATCACCGATTTGGTCATCCCCAGAATTGCGGGGATCCTTAAATCCCAAATTTGATCAATGAGTCGGATCTTTTGATCCATTTTTTGGCTGATAGCTTTATAATTGAAAAGTCGAAATGAATTTAATTGTTTCTTTTAAAGGCGACAAAGCAAAATCCAGGGCCTACCACGGGAAGTACCAACCACTGAACGAGGCTTTCTACGGAAGCGCCGCGATGCCGCTGTTCGTGCGATTCTACGACACCATCGATTTGGGCACGGCGGAGCGAATGTTCCATCGGTTGGAGCTGTTCCACAAGCAACACAAACTCCTCGGACATCCGTTTGGAGTGCCGGTTAGGTAAAGCTTTCTAGGTTTTGGCTTTGGCACTCCCTCTCACCCATTTTAATTTCGGAATTTTGGAGAGAGAATTATTTGAATTGAATAAATAATTCTTTTTACAGCATCACTGTCAACTCTTCACAGCAATGGGACTTTCCGAACATTTTGCCGGTAATCAATTTCCTGGCGAATAGGCTCATGAAAAGCGGCAAAACTTCCCAGTTTTAACAAAACAATTTAATAAAAATAATTAATTTCATTTTCTCCTTCAGCCGTCTCAACATATGCTCATCGAAGGCCTTCGACGCTCGAGCAACAAAAGGTAAATTTAATCCAAATCGAAATTCCTCGAAATATTCGGACTTTTTTGAAATTCATTTCGATATGAGAGGAGTCCGGTCTCCAGTCTTAACCATTCAGGTGAACGTTAATGGAGTTGCAAGTATTGAAACGAAAACTTGGAAAATGGCTTACTGTCATTATGAAGTTGGGGGTATTGAAACAAAAACTTGGAAAATGGCTTACTGTCTTTATTAAACTTGAGGGTATTTGAAACGAAAACTTGAAAAATGGCTTACTGTCTTTATTAGACTTGAGGGTATTTGAAACGAAAACTTGGAAAATGGCTTACTGTCATTATGGAGTTGGGGGTATTGAAATGAAAGCATGGAAAATGGCTTACTGTCATTATTGGAGTTGGGGGTATGAAACGAAAGCTTGGAAAATGGCTTCTGTCAAATTGGAGTTGGGGGGGAGGGATGCTTACTGTCATTATTGGAGAAGGGTTATTGAAACGAAAACTTGGAAATTGGCTTACTGTATTCGAGTTTCCTGTTGGGAACAGTTGGGCTTTCCTGTTCATTGATTTGATTTCTACCAATCAACAGAATTAGATGTAACTTTAGATGGGCTTCGGATGGACGAACGGCGCCATGCTGGACCTGCTGGTGACTTATGGAGACGTGCTGAAGCTGAAAGGCGTTCCGGAAATTGATTGCAGCCTCAAAGATTTGGTGCAGGAGCCGGAGCAGTACCCAAACAACGTGGTTAGTAAAAGAAAGCAAAAGTTCCTAAAATTCGGTTTTCCATACAAAGTTTCCGAAAAGCGAATTTTGAGTATTTTGAAAATAATATTAAAAAATTGTCTTTTTTTAGTCAGAATACCGGGCCCAACTCTTTATGGAAGAACAGAAAAAAGTGGACGAAATCAACAGAAGTCAAAATAATTGGACGGTCAGAGAAATTTGCCCAAAATTTGGCTTAAAAATGACTTTTGTTCCCAATCTTAGGCCGTCGTCTACGAAGAGTTTGCGCTGATGACGGACGAAGAGTTCAGGCAACTTACTGGCTCCATAATAAGGAACAGAACGCATAAGTCGAAGCCGCAGTTCAAGCAGGCGGTAGCTCCAATTGATTACGGGGACTTGCCGAAAGCGTTTGACGCGCGACAAAAGTGGCCAGAATGTGCCGATCTCATCGGCAAATCGACAAGACAGAGTTGGAATAAGCCCGGACGATCCGACACGTCTGAACGTATCGGGTCGTCAGAGTGTCGATTTTATTCAAAATTAATACCGAAAAGCCTTGAAGATTTGCCGCTATCATTAAGCTATAGCTTTACGATTGGACAATATTAAATTTTGCTAATTTCTGGACATATCTTTTTGAAGTATTCATCTTTAAAATGGCAATTTCTTTTCTGTCCAATAGGTAATTGTGGTTCGTGTTGGGCCGTCTCGGCGGCTGCAACTTTCACTGCCCGGATTTGCGTTGCGCGACTTAAAAAAGGCATAATAACGGACAGCAAGGACCCGAGGGTATATGTGTCGGCAGAGTACACGCTGGAATGTGCGCCAGAAACCAATAGGTAAAATTTTATAACATCACACATCTGTGCACAATCTCTATTAATTTTTTACACATTTTTATATGTATATTTAGGTACTAAAAAATTTCCTTTTTTACTTCGAATTTAAAGAAACGTTGTGAAAAATTAGGGAAATTAACAATTTTTTAATTGGTTTGAATTTTTGAAAGACCTTAATGTTGCAACTCACTGAATATTTTTAAGATGCAGAGGCGGTGATGATGCTGATGCATGGGTATTGTATCATAAAAATGGAACAGTTTCCGGCACTGATTATGAGATACTCTCGGGCTGCAAGCCGTACATAATTCCGTCCATGAGTACGTCGTCACTGGCAATGTTTTCCAAAATATTTTTTTTTGTTACACTAGGCAAAGAAGCAAAACAGAAACTATCGTGCGAAAAGACGTGCAATGCGGAGTGGTTGGAAAAACAATTCGGCAAGGAAAAAGTGCCCTACGAACCCTTTCTCATCGGTGGGTAAATGAAAAGAATCATTGTTTAAATTGACTGAAGCGGTCGGGCCCTTTGATCACTGCTCTCCCCCATTAGCTGTTATAAAAGGGTGAGCGGCTGGTACGAAAATAAAAATCGGGCCCGTGAATGGTGTTAGCCAGGAATGGGCGCGGACGACCTCAAAAAATTTCGGAATGCCGGGGCTTAAAAGTTTTCGGAACTCGGAATTCCAAGTCCAAAAATGTCGGAACTTTGGAAGTCGGAATCCGTCCATTCTGGTGTTAGCCACCATAGAGCGAGATCCCGGAAAACGGATCTACATAAGACAGAATGTGGTTTACACCAAAAACTTATTTTGTATAATTCTTTGCTTATGTTTAGTCAAAAAATTTACAAACAGTTATTACAGAAAATCGGCACATGCCCCGATCAAAAAAGCCAGTCTATTGGTGGGATGATCCAGATCGCGAGCCGGCAATGATGCGAGAGATCATGGCGAATGGGGCAATTCAAGCTGGGTACATGGTGTACTCTGACCTTTTTAACTGCGGTCAAGAGGGTATATATACGGTAGGGTTACTGTTACTGACACAAAATAAAATAGCCAACTCAGCGCGGCGCTCACACAAGGGAAAACGGCTCGGGCCACGGCGTCAAAATTATTGGCTGGGGAGAAGGGGAGAAAAACAATCAAAGTGTCAAATATTGGCTAGTCGTCAACTCGTGGGGCCTCGCGTTTGAATAACAAATATTTTTACATTTTTAAAGATTTGTTTTAAGATGGGGCGACAACGGACTTTTCAAAATACGCCGCGGCACAGACGAAGCATTTATTGAATCGCGAGGCATCAATTTTGGAACGCCAGAAATTTAATATATATGGATAAAAAATGTTTAATAATAATTGACACTTTGGCTCTTCGCTCTATTAGAATTTCTATGCGATTTATGGTGTCCCACTTGCCGACAGCTTTTCCCCTCCCCTTTTTGAACCAATTGACTTTCATTTTAATCTAATTCGAACCTAAATTCGTCATTTGTTAGCACACATTTCGCTTTTCTGTATTTAAAATACAATCACCGCAAAAGCTTTGAAAATTAAGGAAAAACGACTTTTAAGTAAACCAAAGTCCGATTGGGGAAAATTTAGACAGTAACGTGGAAAATAGCAGCCAAAGCACCGCACACTTGACTACGGCGGCCAGTAGGTGAGGCGAGACTCCGGGCTCCGGAAGAAGTCCGCGCGTGACCCGGCTGGGGGTCTCGCGCGCGCCCGCTCCGCGGGTCCCCGCGCGCTCGCCCCCAAGTGGCGCTCGTCAGACTTCTTCCTCCGCCCTCCGTCTCGCCCCACTACTTGCTCCGTCATCGCATGCTCGCTGTTGGCGGGCCGTTACACGGCCTTTCATTATTATATCCGGCTTTTGTTACTTAAAAGTCGTTTTTCCTTTATTTTCAAAATTTTAAATTGGTTCAAAAACGGATTTAAATTCCCAATTTTTATTTTCTATCAACAAATTCGTCATTTTAAAAGCCTATATGAGTGATTTTCTCCATTTTTTAATCAGTGGACAACTGAGTCCCCAGTCAAAAGACACTTTAGTCCCGGGTCTGTAACTCTTCGGGTAATGGTTGCCGCAAATTTTTTTTTCGGATTCTTACATTGCAGACCGAGAGGAGTAATTTATTCCGTTTTGCCTCTGGCCATATGATCCATATTTACCCAAAATTCTAAGAAAGATATTCAGAAAATGTTTAAAACCTTTGTTTATGTTTGTGTTCTTTACCGCAGCAAAACTTGGTAAATACCGTTTATTGTTAAAAAACCGTTCATGAAATATATAAAATGCAGATTATTTTTGATTACGCATAACGACCCGAAAATGATTTAACTCTTTATTAGCCCTACAGAAATGGAGCTCTTGATTGCAGGTACCAAAATTTTAAATTAAAATAATTATAATAGTATTAAAATCTCCCTCCCATAATAAAATGAAAATAAGAAATTGTGCGTCTGTGGAGCAAATTTTTGGTTTTATCAAAACAGTTCTGATACATCATTATATTAAAAAATTTTACGTGAAAACCGAAAATGAAATATAAATAATATTAAAATAAAGGAAAGTTTTTGTATGAAATATTAAAATAAAGTAAAACATAATCCGAATTGTCAGTTGTTTTTGACGGACCCCGTTTCAGTGTCTCGACATTTATTAGCAAAAATATTTTCTCGCCGAAAATTCATCTTTTTATTGAAATTTAATGCAATATTCTTAAAGTCCGACAAAATAAGCAGAAGAATGGGCCGTCAATATTTATGTGACCGGCTTTTTACATAATAGTCATCGAAACGATTTTTCTTTCTATGAAAATTCGTTCAAAATTTAAAAATAATTTAGCTTTTAATGTTGCTTTTGAGTAGTCAAGCTTTCAACATTATTTCGAGTTTAATCCTCAAAGAAATAGCGTTGGAAAAAGAGATTCAGTCGACGAAATTAGAAGATCAAAAAATTTTATTTAAAGTTTTTTGTGAGTACCGAAGCGCGGTGGGCGAATTCAGCGCTATTCTGCACAAAATTGCCAAAAAAAATTAAAGCCTAAATCATTAAAGAAAATAAGAGCAGACGAAGGCAAAGAATATTTATTCAATTTCACTTTGTGAAAGCGCAAAATGATCGATTGTCAATTAATTATTAAGGGCAGAGATCAGAGTTTTTCTTACGATCAAAATGCACAATCTGATCAAAAGCTTGATGCGACTTTTTAGCACTATCGATACGACTTAAACAAATGAAGCTTTGATTAAACGCGCCAGTTGGCTGACTAGCTTTCCTTTGAACAAAATTTTTTTTAACAAATAAGAACAACAGAATGCTAATAATTTTATTTGATTTGCATAGTTAACGAATAAATTATGAAGTTTTAGTACTTTTTGCACCCTCCACCAAATTTACACTTAAAGTACATTTCCGGTGGCATATGACATAATCTAAGCTAAGATCCAGATGCCGGATTTACGGACTTTTTTGGGTCCGGCATGCCCAATTCCGGATTTTTTGGGAGCCAGAATTCCGGATGCCGTAATATCCCTGGTAGCAATCGAGAGCTCTCGACGAGATAAATCGATAGATATGATCTTGTCCAATTTATTATTTTTTGTAGATGGTTTCATCAAATTTGTGGAAAATTGTTTGCTTGTCACTACTGTACTGTCCAGGGATGTGCTCTGTTCTGTTCTGATTTCTCATTTATCAGAATTTTTGGTCGTTATGGGCACTAGAATTCTGTTTTCTGGTTTCTGATTTTTAAAAAGGCGAACAGAGCACATTTCTGGTACTGTCATAAGACCTTCAGTAGAGCCACCACTCAGTTTTTCCGCTGATTGTATCCAATTTAGCGTATTCACATACATAAAAAATGCAAAAACAATTTGTCCAGTGATATTTTCGATTTCATCTGGTGGTGGTTAAAATGGTTGGTGTCATCGGATTTTATCAATGGGCATATACCGCCCATCAGCAGCAGAGGATGCACAAAAAATCGACAGCTAATGCCTCATTTCCATAGGCTTTTAGCGATCGCACATTCATTTTGTTGATCACACTGTCCATTTATTTTTATTCAATTTATTAAATTTTTATCCCAGGACACCAAAAGTATCGTATGATTTTGCTTACATTTTGGCTTCTTCTTATTGCCCTGCTGAAGACATGCGGTGCCCATGGAGGGTAATTTGTGTTATTTAAATATTTTTTATTAAATTCTCAATGTTCCAGCGAACCTCCTGACAAAATATGGAACATGTGTGAAAACGATTTGGCCACTCTGGACAAACAATGCCAAACGAATTCATAATCTTAATTAATTAATAATAATTATAAATAAGAAAGGACTTGAGGACGGCTCGAGAATCTCAAAAAATCTCGACCGAAATTTATCGAGATTTCGATCGAGAATCTCGATCGGTCCATTCTCTAATTCATACTAAAGCTTTGAATTTAGCCGTCTCATCTGCTACCAGAGCAAATTGGCTAAGAATTCTGGAAATTGGAAGGTCGGAGGGCGTTTCAGAGTGAACAATCCGAATGGGAGTATCGCTTATGAATGTGCCGGAGATGGGACCAAAGGATGGCACGCCGTACGGATCAGCAACGACAAACCCGGAAGTAACAGCTCGAACTATCCCAAAATAAACCCCAACAAAGGTTTATCAAAATCACAAAAATTATTTGTTATTTTTTTGTTAAGCATTGACGTTGGACGACCAATCGGTTGAAGCGGATTTTTGGAAGTCGATTCGTTTCGGCGCATTCATGAGAGACTTCAATGGCATGGCATTTCAACTTGCCGCATTGGAAATCCGTCAATTCATCGGGAAAAAGGACATGAAACTGTGCAAGACAAAGGTTAAAAAAACTTTTTTGATTAATTATTTAGTAAATTTATTCAATAAAATAAACCTCTTTTGATTAAAATTTGGTAAATTTATTCAATGAAATATTATTGAAATTAAAGGGTTTAAAAACCTTTTTTGATTAATTATTTGGTAAATTTATTAAATGAAATAATATTGAAATAAATAATTATTATAAAAGGGTTTAAAAACCCTTTTTTGATTAATTATTTGGTAAATTTATTCAATGAAATAATAATATTGAAATAATAATTATTATTTTAAAAAAACTTTTTTGATTAATTATTTAGTAAATTTATTCAATAAAATAAACCTCTTTTGATTAAAATTTGGTAAATTTATTCAATGAAATATTATTGAAATTAAAGGGTTTAAAAACCTTTTTTGATTAATTATTTGGTAAATTTATTAAATGAAATAATATTGAAATAAATAATTATTATAAAAGGGTTTAAAAACCTTTTTTGATTAATTATTTGGTAAATTTATTCAATGAAATAATAATATTGAAATAATAATTATTATTTTAAAAAACCTTTTTTGATTAATTATTTGGTAAATTTTATTCAATGAAATAATAATATTGAAATAATAATAATTATTAAAGTGTTTAAAAACCTCTTTTAATTAAAATTTGGTAAATTTATTCAATGAAATATTATTGAAATAATAATTATTATTAAAGCGTTTAAAAACCTCGATTATTATTTGGTAAATTTATTCAATGAAATAATAATTATTATTAAAGTGTTTAAAAAACTTTTTTGATTAATTATTTGGTAAATTTATTCAATGAAATAATATTGAAATAATAATTATTATTAAAGTGTTTAAAATTTGATTAATTATTTGGTAAATTTATTCAATGAAATAATATTGAAATAATAATTATTATAAAAGTGTGCGGCAAAATGGGAACCACAAACTGAAGCACCAAAGGACTCTTCAACCATGAAAATTTCAAGAACTGAACCTTCAACAGCGACAACTGTAAAGTTTTATTTTGACAAAAACATTTACGAAAAAAAAAAATTAATACAAATTTGGAGAAGCTTTAAATATTAAAAAATAATAAAATTCGGTTTCCAGACCACTCCCGTAATGCCAAAGGCACAGCATGTGAACCATCTCGGCATTAACTGCTTACAAATTGAGTTCCCCGCGGGCATTCCCAAATTTTCGCTGAATATCTCCGCATATGCGTTTGCGCTGGCCTGTAAGGAGCACAAAAATCAGAAAAGTGCGGAAAAATATGATCAAAAAAAGGATTTTCTTGCCCGTGCAAATGCTTGCGCCCAAGTGTCTACTTCTAAATGCAACAAGTTCGTCTCAGGGGACTCCAATATTTGCCTGCCATGGCTTGCTTAACTCTTCATAAATCCAATTCAATTTTATTGGCAACATATGAAGCACTAAGATTAATATTAAGTTGGGCTTCGGTACTTTTTTTTCGATTGATCAGTCGTATATACATTTTGATCGATCGGTCCTCAATACGTGCTCTAATTTTATTAAATTTGGGACTGGTTTTATGGAGCAAATTGGAGGAGTGAAATGCGATCCGCTTAAAACTGAGTAAGATTTTTAAATGTTCATGTTCAGATCGGTTGAGATGCTTGCTTGTTACCGAAGCAAAAGCCAATCGACGGGCCACCGCAATTCGATCCTCGCAAAATGCAAATTGCATCTTGAAAAGGCAGCAAATGTTGCGGGAATTCGAGTTAAAATTTGCATCCATCGTGAGGCCGACAAACAAATGCTGGTTGTCGAGTCAACAATCAGCTTTTCATTTACCGAAAAGATGTATTTTTAAACTATTGAATAATTAAAAATTCGATTTTATTATTTTAAGCCATAATTCGACGAGAAAATTTTCAATTAAACCCGGCGAAACACCGGACACTTCGTTGGCCTTGACACTGGTTTCATTTCCAATCTTTTTCATTGAGTTTGGCAATGAACGCCACAAAAGTTTCATTGATGACAAAACTGGCGGCAAAAATACTTCCAGCAATTGGGATAATGAAGTATTTTTAAATGGTTTAATTATTTGTTTTAATGTTGTTTAATATCATCAGCAGGAAGCTGCCACAGTTTTGAATTCCATCGCCGAGGAACAAATCAATGGGAGTTGGACAAAAACTTTGCATTTTGTTCCGCCACCGAACGACGAAAATATGAAAATTTATTTCCAAATTACAAAGCCCAGATTCACCAAGATGATCACTCGCCAATTTGTGCAACCTTACAAGGACAACCCGGACATTGTTAGGGACGAAAATGAAAATTTTCTGTCTAAAATTTGGAAAATTTGCATAATAAGGCCCAAACTCAAAATCACTCAAATCATATACCAATTAATTCCACTCTAAGCCTAACGCACGAATCTCGCTGTTCGCGGCCTTTCAAAGGAGATTTTGTGCGATTTAGCTCATTAGCATTAAATATGATGATGAAATTTTTGGGAGATTTTGAGTCTGGGCCGTATGATGCAATTTACCCACACAACATTTTAGATACATCCATCATTATGCGATGAGTTAGGGGACGATTGTGAACCGACTCTACAAATTGTGCGTAAAATTAATGAAATGCAGGAGTGGTGCGCCCCCTTCCATCCATCCGGACCTTGCATTGGTCCTCGTCGGACTCCAACTCCGGTGGATTTACAATTTTTTTTGATTTACTTTCTTCTTAAATGATTTTTAAGGAAGATTTGAAGCCATTCATGCGGCCTCCCTGGGACAGAATGGCTTTTCCATCGACAGAAATTCCACGCACTGACAAAAGCCCGGACGACCTTTTGATATTCGATGGTGATATAATTTATACGAAAAGACATGCACAGGCGCAATACGATCATTTCATGAAAGGTGGATTTTATCAGGCGTGCTCACGGATATCTGCGGATATGTCCGGCTACGGACGGATAACGGATATAAAAAATCCACTTATCCGGATATATCCGCTGTATACCCGCGGATATCCGGATATGGGATTTTGGGAGGTCACGGAAACGGAATGAGATTTTGAAGACGGACGGATACGGATACGAAAATTTGTATCCGTGAGCATGCCTGGATTTTATGCATATTCCATAAACAATTCATAAATATTTAAGCGTGTGCGAGATGCCGAAACACATCGGACTTGGAAGAAGAGCCGAGACGTCTGAAGAGACAGTTTTTGATTCTTGCTGCTGCCAAATGGAGGGAATTTCCAATTCCAATCAAATTTGACCCGGACACATGTGCGAGCAAAATATTGTAAAAATAAACATAAATAAAATCACTTTTAGTGGGAATTGAAATTGAATCGGCAATAACTGCAGTCCAAGGAGCTGTCGCCTGGATTATGTATGGTTCGCGAAGATTTGTAATTAAAAAAACATGCTTTTACAAATTCAGGGAGAAAACTTGCGTTAATTTTACCTTTGATGAGAGCAACGCAACAGAAGGCATTCGAATTTATGACAATGGCAGACAAGACATATGCGGCAGGTCTCCTGTTGGTCGAGGATGGGGCTGGCAAAGCATCTCGTTAAACTGCCGGGATGTTTGTTTTGTTTAATTTTCATTCGGATTAATATATTTTCAATAAATATGTAGATGGCTACTGCTGCCCATGAGCTTTTGCATGTACTCGGCTTGACACATGAACACCAACGAAACGACGTCTACAGTTTCATCAAATTAAACCCGTTCGAAAAAGATAATGCACAAAAGACTGAAAATTATGGCCTCCCCTATGACTTTGGCTCGATAATACACTATCCGCCTGAGCATGGGTCGTATAAGTAAGGTTTTACAAATTAAACCCATTTTGAGTCTTAATATTCCAGCACTTACAAAAGAATTACACTCAACCGTTTCTACCAACAAACAATTGGCCAAGAGGAAAAACCGTCCTTCAAAGATTATGCAATAATCAATCGCATGTATTGCAACGGTAATTAAAAATTGATATTTAAAATGTATCAATGTTATATATTTAATCATTAAAATACTGATATAATTAATTACAATTTATTTTATTGATTATTTAGATTCGTGCGGTGCTGAAAATGTATGCCAAAATGGCGGCTATCCCAACCCGAAGCGATGCTCGGAATGCTTTTGTCCCGATGGATATGGAGGAAAGCGATGCGAAACGCTCGAAGAAGGTAATTAAAAAGTAATTATTTTTTTGATAATGATTCCAATTCATAAATTAGACAGCAACTGCGCGTCATTGGGTGTCCACATGGCCAGAGAATTGGAAGCCGATTGGCAAATTCGAACGTTTAATCCCTCAGTAAAGTGCGTGGGTGATTATGAATGCGCATGTCATTGGAGGATCAAGGTAAATTTAATTTATCAATTTTGTCATTTTGAGCGAAATTTCAACAAAGAAAATAATCATACTAATTTATCACCTTTTTTACTTTTGGACACTCTAACCGATAATAAGCTTAAAATTATTTTTTAAAACGCAAAAGTTAACATTGAGAATAAAGAAAATGTTGTGAAATGGTAAATACGTTTTAATATTAAACTGATTTCAGCCGAAAGATGGAAAAAAGTTGCGAATTCAACTGAAACAGTTAGATCTCCAAGCACAATGTTCAGCAATGCCATGCAATCGGCCTTTTTTTGAAATAAAATTCCGAAAGGACAAAAGGGCACAAGGTTAATGGCTTCCGGGCCCGGACAAATTTTAAAACGTTTTCAATTTCAGGTGCAAGACTTTGTTGTCCGGACGCAATTCGCCAAATGTCCCCGTCCCAAAACTGGATTGAAACAGAGGAGTCCGGCACAGAAATGATCATTTCTGCGCATCTGAATGGCATGAACAATGTCAAAATTGAACTAACTTATGAGACGGGTGAGAATTGGGCTTTTTGGGTATTTTTCGTTAACCGGAACTGAACAGTGAACTTTTTGGGTTGGTTTTATGTATATAATGGAGCAAAAATTTGTTAATGTTTATGATTAGTGTTATTTTTTCTGCTGTTTTGTTTTAATTAGTTATGCACGAAAAAGATATTTTTTAGCCGGAAGTTTTGCACTATTCGTACTTTTAAAAAATTGGGCTTAGAAAATAAATTATGCAGCCAATCCAAAAATTCAGATGGTGCCAAAATTGTTCGGTCTGATGAATGTCCAGATCCTCGCGACCTGTTTATTAAAGAAAGAAATCCCGGCCAGCCCGTTACATGCAACGTCGATGATTTAAAGAGCAAACAAATACCATGTTCTCGAAAAAATGAGATTTATGCATGCCGTCTTGCCAATTACACTGCGCTGGTAACTGTTTCGAATTTTGTTAAATATGAGTCGACGGAACGCAATAGAGCTGTTCGAGACTTGAAATTTACCGAGAACCGAGACCGAGAAATGACACCGAGACCGAGAAATGACCCCGGAACTCGAGACTAAGACCCAAGAAAACCGAGAAATTTCTCGACTCGAGAATTGAGACAGAGAATCTCGAACAGCTCTAGTGCGCAATCTCTCTATTTTAATACACGGAAGGCTGAATTAAACAAAAGATGGTGTGTGCTAAATACGGGAAAGAAATGCACCCTTGCTGATTTGCATTGATCAATTTCTACAGTTAATTTTAAAATAATTTCTTATAAAATTTTTAGGTTAACGGTCGCCCCACGAATAAAACACAAATCTTTATTGAATGCTTCGTAAGTCTTTTTTTGTTGTTAATTTTGTCTAATAAATTTAACAGAAACGTGAAGACAACCCAACGAAATTTTGGGGCTATTGGGAGGACAAGGCTCAAGACCCAATTCACATTGACGATATCCAATGTGTGCAACCATATCCATAACAATTTATTTGTGTTTAACCTCTTTTTAACGCGTCATCTTTTGATTTTTAAAGGGGTTTTATTTTATTTTTTGTATGTAATTCATTTTTTTGATCAAAATTTTGAATTGTAAATCTTTTACATTTTATGTATGTCATTAATAAATTTTGTGTGGGTAAAGTGTGGATGGAATATGGGTACTTCACAAAATGGGCAAATTACATATCAATCGACTCCTCGCTGAACCTAACGCCCGAATCCGACAACTTTTTGCGGAAACCACTTTGGGCGCGGGAGCGGAACACCGCGCGGAACTAAATCCGGAAAGTCGCGCAAATTCAAAATCTTTTGTTGCTTTTTTCGCAAAAAAGTAGAAACTAGTGCACGGATCCGGACCAGATCCCGGCCGGATTTCCGATCAAAATGGGTTGAGCACTTAGGGATTCCAATCCGGAAAACTTCTCCGGCATAATCCTGTAAATCCGGGTACAAATCCGGATCCGGAGAATTATGTACACGCATTTTAATTATAGCTTTACCCCTAATTGTCCTTGTAATTAACAACAACAAAAAAAGTTACTCGAACTAGCTCTACCCGATGCCGTAAGAGTTTGAATTAGGGTTGGACGGGACCGGGACTTTTGGAAAAACCGGGACTGGGACTAAATTTGGTCCCGGTCAAAAAAAACCGGGACTTCTGGACAAAAACAAGAAAAAAAATCATTTTGTAAAAACCGGGACTTTTATAGTAGGTTTTTAAAGGAATTTTGAAAAACCGGGACCAAAATTTCAGTACCAAAATTTGAAAAATGGACCAATTCAGTACTGGTCCCGGTCCCGTCCAACCCTAGTTTGAATATATTCAATTTTTTGTTCCAAAAGAATTATAAAGATAAATCTAAAGAAATTTTTCTTTAATTAAAATCCGCTTTATTAGACAAATTAGTGGTTACTATATACAAATTTAGTTGGATTGCCTTATTGAATGCGTGGGAAAGCTGTGAAAATGTGGACCACTAAAGATGGGCTTTTTAGGGGGGTTTGCAATTTTGAATTTTAGCAAACATTCCGGCACATTTTAGACAAATAACAAATTCATTTTTATGTTTTTTTTGAATATTTAAATTTTCTGTCTAGTCGGCTAAAATATTTTTTTTAAAATTAAAACATCTTATTTTGACCCTCCGCCCCCCCATCTATTTTAAAAATGATTAGCCTTATCGCTTTTGCCATTGTTATGTTGTCTGTTGCCGAGGGTAAGGACAATTGGGCAAAGTTTCAGTAATTAAATATGCCCCTAAGGCCTGAAATGCGGCGTCAAATGCGACGTCGGCGAAAAGTTCAGCCAGGACACACTGGACGAGTTCGATTGCGTCGTCGATGGACACCAATGCGTTTACGCCGAGTGTTTGGGGGGGACAAAGTAAATGAATTTCGTGTTAAGCCAAGACGACGTCCCGACATCCTCACATCATCTTTTGCCGCGATGTCGAGACCACCACAACCGGCGGCTCGTCAGCGTTTTGCCACAAAACTTTTTTTGCGGATTTTTTATTTTATTCTTTGTGATTGAATTGTTGATGTAAAAGAGAAAACATTATTATTAATATTTCTATTTGTGTAATAAATATTTCAGTTAGTCAATATAAATGCGTGGTGCAAAAGTGCGACAGTTTTGCTTTGCCGAACCAATTGCGCGCTTTCATCCGCGTCGTCTCCAGCACGTCGTTGGTGTCAAAGTGAGCGGGCAACACGCCCAACCCGAATTGGAAATTTTTTTTTTCATTTTAGGAGGGGCCTTCTTTCTCCTGGTTATGCCAAATACCGTACTATTTCGTTTACCTTTCGTAAACCAAATGCCCAAAAAGGTCCAGAAAGTCGGTGCCATGCATAAACTGGGCCGGATAAAATTGTGAGGGACGAAAATGAAAATTTTCTGTCTAAAATTTGGAAAATTTGCATAATAAGGCCCAAACTCAAAATCACTCAAATCATATACCAATTAATTCCACTCTAAGCCTAACGCACGAATCTCGCTGTTCGCGGCCTTTCAAAGGAGATTTTGTGCGATTTAGCTCATTAGCATTAAATATGATGATGAAATTTTTGGGAGATTTTGAGTCTGGGCCGTATGATGCAATTTACCCACACAACATTTTAGATACATCCATCATTATGCGATGAGTTAGGGGACGATTGTGAACCGACTCTACAAATTGTGCGTAAAATTAATGAAATGCAGGAGTGGTGCGCCCCCTTCCATCCATCCGGACCTTGCATTGGTCCTCGTCGGACTCCAACTCCGGTGGATTTACAATTTTTTTTGATTTACTTTCTTCTTAAATGATTTTTAAGGAAGATTTGAAGCCATTCATGCGGCCTCCCTGGGACAGAATGGCTTTTCCATCGACAGAAATTCCACGCACTGACAAAAGCCCGGACGACCTTTTGATATTCGATGGTGATATAATTTATACGAAAAGACATGCACAGGCGCAATACGATCATTTCATGAAAGGTGGATTTTATCAGGCGTGCTCACGGATATCTGCGGATATGTCCGGCTACGGACGGATAACGGATATAAAAAATCCACTTATCCGGATATATCCGCTGTATACCCGCGGATATCCGGATATGGGATTTTGGGAGGTCACGGAAACGGAATGAGATTTTGAAGACGGACGGATACGGATACGAAAATTTGTATCCGTGAGCATGCCTGGATTTTATGCATATTCCATAAACAATTCATAAATATTTAAGCGTGTGCGAGATGCCGAAACACATCGGACTTGGAAGAAGAGCCGAGACGTCTGAAGAGACAGTTTTTGATTCTTGCTGCTGCCAAATGGAGGGAATTTCCAATTCCAATCAAATTTGACCCGGACACATGTGCGAGCAAAATATTGTAAAAATAAACATAAATAAAATCACTTTTAGTGGGAATTGAAATTGAATCGGCAATAACTGCAGTCCAAGGAGCTGTCGCCTGGATTATGTATGGTTCGCGAAGATTTGTAATTAAAAAAACATGCTTTTACAAATTCAGGGAGAAAACTTGCGTTAATTTTACCTTTGATGAGAGCAACGCAACAGAAGGCATTCGAATTTATGACAATGGCAGACAAGACATATGCGGCAGGTCTCCTGTTGGTCGAGGATGGGGCTGGCAAAGCATCTCGTTAAACTGCCGGGATGTTTGTTTTGTTTAATTTTCATTCGGATTAATATATTTTCAATAAATATGTAGATGGCTACTGCTGCCCATGAGCTTTTGCATGTACTCGGCTTGACACATGAACACCAACGAAACGACGTCTACAGTTTCATCAAATTAAACCCGTTCGAAAAAGATAATGCACAAAAGACTGAAAATTATGGCCTCCCCTATGACTTTGGCTCGATAATACACTATCCGCCTGAGCATGGGTCGTATAAGTAAGGTTTTACAAATTAAACCCATTTTGAGTCTTAATATTCCAGCACTTACAAAAGAATTACACTCAACCGTTTCTACCAACAAACAATTGGCCAAGAGGAAAAACCGTCCTTCAAAGATTATGCAATAATCAATCGCATGTATTGCAACGGTAATTAAAAATTGATATTTAAAATGTATCAATGTTATATATTTAATCATTAAAATACTGATATAATTAATTACAATTTATTTTATTGATTATTTAGATTCGTGCGGTGCTGAAAATGTATGCCAAAATGGCGGCTATCCCAACCCGAAGCGATGCTCGGAATGCTTTTGTCCCGATGGATATGGAGGAAAGCGATGCGAAACGCTCGAAGAAGGTAATTAAAAAGTAATTATTTTTTTGATAATGATTCCAATTCATAAATTAGACAGCAACTGCGCGTCATTGGGTGTCCACATGGCCAGAGAATTGGAAGCCGATTGGCAAATTCGAACGTTTAATCCCTCAGTAAAGTGCGTGGGTGATTATGAATGCGCATGTCATTGGAGGATCAAGGTAAATTTAATTTATCAATTTTGTCATTTTGAGCGAAATTTCAACAAAGAAAATAATCATACTAATTTATCACCTTTTTTACTTTTGGACACTCTAACCGATAATAAGCTTAAAATTATTTTTTAAAACGCAAAAGTTAACATTGAGAATAAAGAAAATGTTGTGAAATGGTAAATACGTTTTAATATTAAACTGATTTCAGCCGAAAGATGGAAAAAAGTTGCGAATTCAACTGAAACAGTTAGATCTCCAAGCACAATGTTCAGCAATGCCATGCAATCGGCCTTTTTTTGAAATAAAATTCCGAAAGGACAAAAGGGCACAAGGTTAATGGCTTCCGGGCCCGGACAAATTTTAAAACGTTTTCAATTTCAGGTGCAAGACTTTGTTGTCCGGACGCAATTCGCCAAATGTCCCCGTCCCAAAACTGGATTGAAACAGAGGAGTCCGGCACAGAAATGATCATTTCTGCGCATCTGAATGGCATGAACAATGTCAAAATTGAACTAACTTATGAGACGGGTGAGAATTGGGCTTTTTGGGTATTTTTCGTTAACCGGAACTGAACAGTGAACTTTTTGGGTTGGTTTTATGTATATAATGGAGCAAAAATTTGTTAATGTTTATGATTAGTGTTATTTTTTCTGCTGTTTTGTTTTAATTAGTTATGCACGAAAAAGATATTTTTTAGCCGGAAGTTTTGCACTACTCGTACTTTTAAAAAATTGGGCTTAGAAAATAAATTATGCAGCCAATCCAAAAATTCAGATGGTGCCAAAATTGTTCGGTCTGATGAATGTCCAGATCCTCGCGACCTGTTTATTAAAGAAAGAAATCCCGGCCAGCCCGTTACATGCAACGTCGATGATTTAAAGAGCAAACAAATACCATGTTCTCGAAAAAATGAGATTTATGCATGCCGTCTTGCCAATTACACTGCGCTGGTAACTGTTTCGAATTTTGTTAAATATGAGTCGACGGAACGCAATAGAGCTGTTCGAGACTTGAAATTTACCGAGAACCGAGACCGAGAAATGACACCGAGACCGAGAAATGACCCCGGAACTCGAGACTAAGACCCAAGAAAACCGAGAAATTTCTCGACTCGAGAATTGAGACAGAGAATCTCGAACAGCTCTAGTGCGCAATCTCTCTATTTTAATACACGGAAGGCTGAATTAAACAAAAGATGGTGTGTGCTAAATACGGGAAAGAAATGCACCCTTGCTGATTTGCATTGATCAATTTCTACAGTTAATTTTAAAATAATTTCTTATAAAATTTTTAGGTTAACGGTCGCCCCACGAATAAAACACAAATCTTTATTGAATGCTTCGTAAGTCTTTTTTTGTTGTTAATTTTGTCTAATAAATTTAACAGAAACGTGAAGACAACCCAACGAAATTTTGGGGCTATTGGGAGGACAAGGCTCAAGACCCAATTCACATTGACGATATCCAATGTGTGCAACCATATCCATAACAATTTATTTGTGTTTAACCTCTTTTTAACGCGTCATCTTTTGATTTTTAAAGGGGTTTTATTTTATTTTTTGTATGTAATTCATTTTTTTGATCAAAATTTTGAATTGTAAATCTTTTACATTTTATGTATGTCATTAATAAATTTTGTGTGGGTAAAGTGTGGATGGAATATGGGTACTTCACAAAATGGGCAAATTACATATCAATCGACTCCTCGCTGAACCTAACGCCCGAATCCGACAACTTTTTGCGGAAACCACTTTGAAATAGAGTCCGGCGCGGGAGCGGAACACCGCGCGGAACTAAATCCGGAAAGTCGCGCAAATTCAAAATCTTTTGTTGCTTTTTTCGCAAAAAAGTAGAAACTAGTGCACGGATCCGGACCAGATCCCGGCCGGATTTCCGATCAAAATGGGTTGAGCACTTAGGGATTCCAATCCGGAAAACTTCTCCGGCATAATCCTGTAAATCCGGGTACAAATCCGGATCCGGAGAATTATGTACACGCATTTTAATTATAGCTTTACCCCTAATTGTCCTTGTAATTAACAACAACAAAAAAAGTTACTCGAACTAGCTCTATCTGCTGTTTTGTTTTAATTAGTTATGCACGAAAAAGATATTTTTTAGCCGGAAGTTTTGCACTATTCGTACTTTTAAAAAATTGGGCTTAGAAAATAAATTATGCAGCCAATCCAAAAATTCAGATGGTGCCAAAATTGTTCGGTCTGATGAATGTCCAGATCCTCGCGACCTGTTTATTAAAGAAAGAAATCCCGGCCAGCCCGTTACATGCAACGTCGATGATTTAAAGAGCAAACAAATACCATGTTCTCGAAAAAATGAGATTTATGCATGCCGTCTTGCCAATTACACTGCGCTGGTAACTGTTTCGAATTTTGTTAAATATGAGTCGACGGAACGCAATAGAGCTGTTCGAGACTTGAAATTTACCGAGAACCGAGACCGAGAAATGACACCGAGACCGAGAAATGACCCCGGAACTCGAGACTAAGACCCAAGAAAACCGAGAAATTTCTCGACTCGAGAATTGAGACAGAGAATCTCGAACAGCTCTAGTGCGCAATCTCTCTATTTTAATACACGGAAGGCTAAATTAAACAAAAGATGGTGTGTGCTAAATACGGGAAAGAAATGCACCCTTGCTGATTTGCATTGATCAATTTCTACAGTTAATTTTAAAATAATTTCTTATAAAATTTTTAGGTTAACGGTCGCCCCACGAATAAAACACAAATCTTTATTGAATGCTTCGTAAGTCTTTTTTTGTTGTTAATTTTGTCTAATAAATTTAACAGAAACGTGAAGACAACCCAACGAAATTTTGGGGCTATTGGGAGGACAAGGCTCAAGACCCAATTCACATTGACGATATCCAATGTGTGCAACCATATCCATAACAATTTATTTGTGTTTAACCTCTTTTTAACGCGTCATCTTTTGATTTTTAAAGGGGTTTTATTTTATTTTTTGTATGTAATTCATTTTTTTGATCAAAATTTTGAATTGTAAATCTTTTACATTTTATGTATGTCATTAATAAATTTTGTGTGGGTAAAGTGTGGATGGAATATGGGTACTTCACAAAATGGGCAAATTACATATCAATCGACTCCTCGCTGAACCTAACGCCCGAATCCGACAACTTTTTGCGGAAACCACTTTGAAATAGAGTCCGGCGCGGGAGCGGAACACCGCGCGGAACTAAATCCGGAAAGTCGCGCAAATTCAAAATCTTTTGTTGCTTTTTTCGCAAAAAAGTAGAAACTAGTGCACGGATCCGGACCAGATCCCGGCCGGATTTCCGATCAAAATGGGTTGAGCACTTAGGGATTCCAATCCGGAAAACTTCTCCGGCATAATCCTGTAAATCCGGGTACAAATCCGGATCCGGAGAATTATGTACACGCATTTTAATTATAGCTTTACCCCTAATTGTCCTTGTAATTAACAACAACAAAAAAAGTTACTCGAACTAGCTCTACCCGATGCCGTAAGAGTTTGAATTAGGGTTGGACGGGACCGGGACTTTTGGAAAAACCGGGACTGGGACTAAATTTGGTCCCGGTCAAAAAAAACCGGGACTTCTGGACAAAAACAAGAAAAAAAATCATTTTGTAAAAACCGGGACTTTTATAGTAGGTTTTTAAAGGAATTTTGAAAAACCGGGACCAAAATTTCAGTACCAAAATTTGAAAAATGGACCAATTCAGTACTGGTCCCGGTCCCGTCCAACCCTAGTTTGAATATATTCAATTTTTTGTTCCAAAAGAATTATAAAGATAAATCTAAAGAAATTTTTCTTTAATTAAAATCCGCTTTATTAGACAAATTAGTGGTTACTATATACAAATTTAGTTGGATTGCCTTATTGAATGCGTGGGAAAGCTGTGAAAATGTGGACCACTAAAGATGGGCTTTTTAGGGGGGTTTGCAATTTTGAATTTTAGCAAACATTCCGGCACATTTTAGACAAATAACAAATTCATTTTTATGTTTTTTACTTGAATCCCGGTCCCGTCCAACCCTAGTTTGAATATATTCAATTTTTTGTTCCAAAAGAATTATAAAGATAAATCTAAAGAAATTTTTCTTTAATTAAAATCCGCTTTATTAGACAAATTAGTGGTTACTATATACAAATTTAGTTGGATTGCCTTATTGAATGCGTGGGAAAGCTGTGAAAATGTGGACCACTAAAGATGGGCTTTTTAGGGGGGTTTGCAATTTTGAATTTTAGCAAACATTCCGGCACATTTTAGACAAATAACAAATTCATTTTTATGTTTTTTACTTGAATATTTAAATTTTCTGTCTAGTCGGCTAAAATATTTTTTTTTAAATTAAAACATCTTATTTTGACCCTCCGCCCCCCCATCTATTTTAAAAATGATTAGCCTTATCGCTTTTGCCATTGTTATGTTGTCTGTTGCCGAGGGTAAGGACAATTGGGCAAAGTTTCAGTAATTAAATATGCCCCTAAGGCCTGAAATGCGGCGTCAAATGCGACGTCGGCGAAAAGTTCAGCCAGGACACACTGGACGAGTTCGATTGCGTCGTCGATGGACACCAATGCGTTTACGCCGAGTGTTTGGGGGGGACAAAGTAAATGAATTTCGTGTTAAGCCAAGACGACGTCCCGACATCCTCACATCATCTTTTGCCGCGATGTCGAGACCACCACAACCGGCGGCTCGTCAGCGTTTTGCCACAAAACTTTTTTTGCGGATTTTTTATTTTATTCTTTGTGATTGAATTGTTGATGTAAAAGAGAAAACATTATTATTAATATTTCTATTTGTGTAATAAATATTTCAGTTAGTCAATATAAATGCGTGGTGCAAAAGTGCGACAGTTTTGCTTTGCCGAACCAATTGCGCGCTTTCATCCGCGTCGTCTCCAGCACGTCGTTGGTGTCAAAGTGAGCGGGCAACACGCCCAACCCGAATTGGAAATTTTTTTTTTCATTTTAGGAGGGGCCTTCTTTCTCCTGGTTATGCCAAATACCGTACTATTTCGTTTACCTTTCGTAAACCAAATGCCCAAAAAGGTCCAGAAAGTCGGTGCCATGCATAAACTGGGCCGGATAAAATGTGTGGGTGAAATGGTGAAGATGAATGCGTCCAATTTTCCTTGAACTTTGAGACCGGTTGCCGTTGTTCAGTCACAAAATTCCTAAATTATAAAATGAATAAAACAAAATTGGACTAACTTTTAAATGTATAAAGATAATTCAACTATTTTTCTGAAAAACCTCTCAATTTTGAGATATAATAATATTAAAAACAAATTTGGACACTTACTTTTGTCCTTTCCTCCCGGTTCCGCCGTTTCTTTCCGTAACTAGCGTCCTCTCTGAGCCGAATCGTCTCCTTCTCCTCCCGACTTTGTTGACCCTCAAAAAACTGCCCTCCAATGATAGTCGATCCGTTGTGCTTGAAAATGTCTCCAAAAATCTGTATTTAAAAAGAATAAAGTGTTGGATTAAGCGTAAAAGCAAAAATAATAAAACTAAATCATTTAGAAAACAAAACGCCACTTTTTCCAAGAGGATTTTGTCTAACAAATAAGCTAGAATTTAGCTAATTATTCTTTGTTTCACCCCATGGTGCCCCAAACAAGGGTTTGCTTCCACGAGATCGGACATTGCCTGAGTGTCTGGTTTCAAAAATCCGCCAGCCGGCTCCTCGACGTAAGAATTCTATTTTGAAAAAAGGGGGGAAATTCCGTCATAAAGACAGGAGGGATTCGGGTACATGCGTTGTGTCTACAAAAACTTAAACCAACAAAAATTCAAAACAATTTCCTATTTTTTCGAATAAAAATTATTTTTTTTTTGTGGACACAACAAATTATACAAAGTAAAATATCGTTGGATGAGCTATTTTTTAGGAAAAAAATGTAGGTAATTTACAAAACAAAATTTTTTTGCAAAAGAAAAGGTGACCTGTGTCGCGTCAGCCACCGCGTGGCCTCACTACGCACTGGGCGAAGGTGCCCGAAACAGGGGCTTGAATGAGAGCCTACATCGTTGTGAAGCTGGGTGGGCGAGCCACTGAAGAATTGGTGTACGGGCTTTCGCTCGGACACCACTCCGACATGCGGAGATGGAAGGCCAAGGCGAGAAAGGTTCAGCCATATTTTCAATGTCTCAAAAAACATACCAAAAAAACCTAGTTATCAAAAAAAAAGCGAGCTTGCCCCAAAAAAATAACTGGCCCAAAAAAATGAAATTTGTTTTCTAAAAGATTGAAAAGACGGGCCCTGAATGGCGCCGCTTGCCGACCGCCAGACGAACGCGTGCAGAGATGGACAGCAGCACTCTGTTCATTGGTTTAAAGCGTCATCTTTTTGATTTTAAAGGATTTTTATTTTATTTTTTGTATGTAATTGAAATCTTTTACATTTCTATATATGTCATTAATAAATTTTGGTAAAAGTGTAGAATATGAATAGGTAAATCTCGTTCATACGTCCAGAGACTCAAAATCGAACGAAATATATATCAATCGACTCCTCTCGGTCTACAATATAAGAATCCGGAAAAAAAAATTTTTGCGGCAACCAGTGCCTGAAGACAAACCTGGGACTGAAGTAGAGTGCGGCAAAATTGGTTTTGCGGATCCCGCTGCGGGATTACAAATCAAAATCTCGTTCACTTGCGATGCTTGTGCAGGGAGCTGAAACGTAACGGCGAGCAAATGCAGCGAGTTTTGGAAACTTTTTCTCATTGTTGCACCACCATTGCAGCGGATCCACGCTCATCTCAACACAATCACCACTTTTGTAGGCCAGCAGTTCGTCGGAAATGCCATTGCAAGTAGATTGAGCTGGAATAACACAACATTTTACATTGTTTGCTACTGCTAGCAATATTTTGCATGAACCTTGCGTCTAACCTTATGAACGCATCTTTAGTCGTGTCCAAAGTCCAAATGTCTGTAGTAAAACTGATTTGCTCCATCGTCGTTACTTCCGACTTCACTTTTTCTTTCACAATTTTGTAAACCCCTGGCAATGCCCTGTAATGGCTTTTATCTCGTAGATTTCGGACTGATTCGGACAAGCAATTTGAAAGTTGGATGATTGATAACGCGGAATGGAATATTACAGCACACAGAAAAGTTCACAATTTTTTTATCAAGCACACTGAGAGTACCTGAAATGTAAATTGTGAAATGCTTTAAACATAATTAGAAAATGACCCGAGCTGCGAGTGACAAAATTTGTGATTTTGTTTGATTCGCTTTGCTTTGACTTGCCTCCTTCAATCTTATCAAATTTCTCCGCATATGATGACCCCGCGTGTTTCGTAAACAGATGAGTTTTAGACCTTTGATACTTCGATTCCGAAAGGACAAAAGGGCACAAGGTTAATGGCTTCCGGGCCCGGACAAATTTTAAAACGTTTTCAATTTCAGGTGCAAGACTTTGTACAGAGGAGTCCGGCACAGAAATGATCATTTCTGCGCATCTGAATGGCATGAACAATGTCAAAATTGAACTAACTTATGAGACGGGTGAGAATTGGGCTTTTTGGGTATTTTTCGTTAACCGGAACTGAACAGTGAACTTTTTGGGTTGGTTTTATGTATATAATGGAGCAAAAATTTGTTAATGTTTATGATTAGTGTTATTTTTTCTGCTGTTTTGTTTTAATTAGTTATGCACGAAAAAGATATTTTTTAGCCGGAAGTTTTGCACTATTCGTACTTTTAAAAAATTGGGCTTAGAAAATAAATTATGCAGCCAATCCAAAAATTCAGATGGTGCCAAAATTGTTCGGTCTGATGAATGTCCAGATCCTCGCGACCTGTTTATTAAAGAAAGAAATCCCGGCCAGCCCGTTACATGCAACGTCGATGATTTAAAGAGCAAACAAATACCATGTTCTCGAAAAAATGAGATTTATGCATGCCGTCTTGCCAATTACACTGCGCTGGTAACTGTTTCGAATTTTGTTAAATATGAGTCGACGGAACGCAATAGAGCTGTTCGAGACTTGAAATTTACCGAGAACCGAGACCGAGAAATGACACCGAGACCGAGAAATGACCCCGGAACTCGAGACTAAGACCCAAGAAAACCGAGAAATTTCTCGACTCGAGAATTGAGACAGAGAATCTCGAACAGCTCTAGTGCGCAATCTCTCTATTTTAATACACGGAAGGCTAAATTAAACAAAAGATGGTGTGTGCTAAATACGGGAAAGAAATGCACCCTTGCTGATTTGCATTGATCAATTTCTACAGTTAATTTTAAAATAATTTCTTATAAAATTTTTAGGTTAACGGTCGCCCCACGAATAAAACACAAATCTTTATTGAATGCTTCGTAAGTCTTTTTTTGTTGTTAATTTTGTCTAATAAATTTAACAGAAACGTGAAGACAACCCAACGAAATTTTGGGGCTATTGGGAGGACAAGGCTCAAGACCCAATTCACATTGACGATATCCAATGTGTGCAACCATATCCATAACAATTTATTTGTGTTTAACCTCTTTTTAACGCGTCATCTTTTGATTTTTAAAGGGGTTTTATTTTATTTTTTGTATGTAATTCATTTTTTTGATCAAAATTTTGAATTGTAAATCTTTTACATTTTATGTATGTCATTAATAAATTTTGTGTGGGTAAAGTGTGGATGGAATATGGGTACTTCACAAAATGGGCAAATTACATATCAATCGACTCCTCGCTGAACCTAACGCCCGAATCCGACAACTTTTTGCGGAAACCACTTTGAAATAGAGTCCGGCGCGGGAGCGGAACACCGCGCGGAACTAAATCCGGAAAGTCGCGCAAATTCAAAATCTTTTGTTGCTTTTTTCGCAAAAAAGTAGAAACTAGTGCACGGATCCGGACCAGATCCCGGCCGGATTTCCGATCAAAATGGGTTGAGCACTTAGGGATTCCAATCCGGAAAACTTCTCCGGCATAATCCTGTAAATCCGGGTACAAATCCGGATCCGGAGAATTATGTACACGCATTTTAATTATAGCTTTACCCCTAATTGTCCTTGTAATTAACAACAACAAAAAAAGTTACTCGAACTAGCTCTACCCGATGCCGTAAGAGTTTGAATTAGGGTTGGACGGGACCGGGACTTTTGGAAAAAACCGGGACTGGGACTAAATTTGGTCCCGGTCAAAAAAAACCGGGACTTCTGGACAAAAACAAGAAAAAAAATCATTTTGTAAAAACCGGGACTTTTATAGTAGGTTTTTAAAGGAATTTTGAAAAACCGGGACCAAAATTTCAGTACCAAAATTTGAAAAATGGACCAATTCAGTACTGGTCCCGGTCCCGTCCAACCCTAGTTTGAATATATTCAATTTTTTGTTCCAAAAGAATTATAAAGATAAATCTAAAGAAATTTTTCTTTAATTAAAATCCGCTTTATTAGACAAATTAGTGGTTACTATATACAAATTTAGTTGGATTGCCTTATTGAATGCGTGGGAAAGCTGTGAAAATGTGGACCACTAAAGATGGGCTTTTTAGGGGGGTTTGCAATTTTGAATTTTAGCAAACATTCCGGCACATTTTAGACAAATAACAAATTCATTTTTATGTTTTTTACTTGAATATTTAAATTTTCTGTCTAGTCGGCTAAAATAATTATTTTTAAATTAAAACATCTTATTTTGACCCTCCGCCCCCCCATCTATTTTAAAAATGATTAGCCTTATCGCTTTTGCCATTGTTATGTTGTCTGTTGCCGAGGGTAAGGACAATTGGGCAAAGTTTCAGTAATTAAATATGCCCCTAAGGCCTGAAATGCGGCGTCAAATGCGACGTCGGCGAAAAGTTCAGCCAGGACACACTGGACGAGTTCGATTGCGTCGTCGATGGACACCAATGCGTTTACGCCGAGTGTTTGGGGGGGACAAAGTAAATGAATTTCGTGTTAAGCCAAGACGACGTCCCGACATCCTCACATCATCTTTTGCCGCGATGTCGAGACCACCACAACCGGCGGCTCGTCAGCGTTTTGCCACAAAACTTTTTTTGCGGATTTTTTATTTTATTCTTTGTGATTGAATTGTTGATGTAAAAGAGAAAACATTATTATTAATATTTCTATTTGTGTAATAAATATTTCAGTTAGTCAATATAAATGCGTGGTGCAAAAGTGCGACAGTTTTGCTTTGCCGAACCAATTGCGCGCTTTCATCCGCGTCGTCTCCAGCACGTCGTTGGTGTCAAAGTGAGCGGGCAACACGCCCAACCCGAATTGGAAATTTTTTTTTTCATTTTAGGAGGGGCCTTCTTTCTCCTGGTTATGCCAAATACCGTACTATTTCGTTTACCTTTCGTAAACCAAATGCCCAAAAAGGTCCAGAAAGTCGGTGCCATGCATAAACTGGGCCGGATAAAATGTGTGGGTGAAATGGTGAAGATGAATGCGTCCAATTTTCCTTGAACTTTGAGACCGGTTGCCGTTGTTCAGTCACAAAATTCCTAAATTATAAAATGAATAAAACAAAATTGGACTAACTTTTAAATGTATAAAGATAATTCAACTATTTTTCTGAAAAACCTCTCAATTTTGAGATATAATAATATTAAAAACAAATTTGGACACTTACTTTTGTCCTTTCCTCCCGGTTCCGCCGTTTCTTTCCGTAACTAGCGTCCTCTCTGAGCCGAATCGTCTCCTTCTCCTCCCGACTTTGTTGACCCTCAAAAAACTGCCCTCCAATGATAGTCGATCCGTTGTGCTTGAAAATGTCTCCAAAAATCTGTATTTAAAAAGAATAAAGTGTTGGATTAAGCGTAAAAGCAAAAATAATAAAACTAAATCATTTAGAAAACAAAACGCCACTTTTTCCAAGAGGATTTTGTCTAACAAATAAGCTAGAATTTAGCTAATTATTCTTTGTTTCACCCCATGGTGCCCCAAATTTTAGGTAAAACAACAATGACCCGCCAACAAAAAATAGCGGCTCGGGCCCGCGGAGAAACCACCCAACGCTTTAACCAACTGCACCGAGCTGCCAAGGCTGGTGCGTATAATAAAGCAAGGGTTTGCTTCCACGAGATCGGACATTGCCTGAGTGTCTGGTTTCAAAAATCCGCCAGCCGGCTCCTCGACGTAAGAATTCTATTTTGAAAAAAGGGGGGAAATTCCGTCATAAAGACAGGAGGGATTCGGGTACATGCGTTGTGTCTACAAAAACTTAAACCAACAAAAATTCAAAACAATTTCCTATTTTTTCGAATAAAAATTATTTTTTTTTTGTGGACACAACAAATTATACAAAGTAAAATATCGTTGGATGAGCTATTTTTTAGGAAAAAAATGTAGGTAATTTACAAAACAAAATTTTTTTGCAAAAGAAAAGGTGACCTGTGTCGCGTCAGCCACCGCGTGGCCTCACTACGCACTGGGCGAAGGTGCCCGAAACAGGGGCTTGAATGAGAGCCTACATCGTTGTGAAGCTGGGTGGGCGAGCCACTGAAGAATTGGTGTACGGGCTTTCGCTCGGACACCACTCCGACATGCGGAGATGGAAGGCCAAGGCGAGAAAGGTTCAGCCATATTTTCAATGTCTCAAAAAACATACCAAAAAAACCTAGTTATCAAAAAAAAAGCGAGCTTGCCCCAAAAAAATAACTGGCCCAAAAAAATGAAATTTGTTTTCTAAAAGATTGACAAGACGGGCCCTGAATGGCGCCGCTTGCCGACCGCCAGACGAACGCGTGCAGAGATGGACAGCAGCACTCTGTTCATTGGTTTAAAGCGTCATCTTTTTGATTTTAAAGGATTTTTATTTTATTTTTTGTATGTAATTGAAATCTTTTACATTTCTATATATGTCATTAATAAATTTTGGTAAAAGTGTAGAATATGAATAGGTAAATCTCGTTCATACGTCCAGAGACTCAAAATCGAACGAAATATATATCAATCGACTCCTCTCGGTCTACAATATAAGAATCCGGAAAAAAAAATTTTTGCGGCAACCAGTGCCTGAAGACAAACCTGGGACTGAAGTAGAGTGCGGCAAAATTGGTTTTGCGGATCCCGCTGCGGGATTACAAATCAAAATCTCGTTCACTTGCGATGCTTGTGCAGGGAGCTGAAACGTAACGGCGAGCAAATGCAGCGAGTTTTGGAAACTTTTTCTCATTGTTGCACCACCATTGCAGCGGATCCACGCTCATCTCAACACAATCACCACTTTTGTAGGCCAGCAGTTCGTCGGAAATGCCATTGCAAGTAGATTGAGCTGGAATAACACAACATTTTACATTGTTTGCTACTGCTAGCAATATTTTGCATGAACCTTGCGTCTAACCTTATGAACGCATCTTTAGTCGTGTCCAAAGTCCAAATGTCTGTAGTAAAACTGATTTGCTCCATCGTCGTTACTTCCGACTTCACTTTTTCTTTCACAATTTTGTAAACCCCTGGCAATGCCCTGTAATGGCTTTTATCTCGTAGATTTCGGACTGATTCGGACAAGCAATTTGAAAGTTGGATGATTGATAACGCGGAATGGAATATTACAGCACACAGAAAAGTTCACAATTTTTTTATCAAGCACACTGAGAGTACCTGAAATGTAAATTGTGAAATGCTTTAAACATAATTAGAAAATGACCCGAGCTGCGAGTGACAAAATTTGTGATTTTGTTTGATTCGCTTTGCTTTGACTTGCCTCCTTCAATCTTATCAAATTTCTCCGCATATGATGACCCCGCGTGTTTCGTAAACAGATGAGTTTTAGACCTTTGATACTTCGTTGGGAAATTTTCAGAAGATAACAGAGATTTTTTTCTTTGCAATCCAAACATTTCACAATATTTTTATCATCGGCAGTTGCTTTAAAAAGGCCAATTTGCCAGATTGGGTGAGTCATAATTTCAAAAATCTAAAACATCAAATATGTCAAATTATTCAGAACAATTGAATATAGATTGATTGATGAATATGTATAATTTGGGGTGTTATTTGTGTATGCTCTTTTTAATTTGAAGGATTTGGCAATGTCTTTGCTTATTTTGAATAAACTGACATCATTCACTAACAAAATTTCTAATTGCGGGATCCGCATACCAATTTGCGGATCCCGCTGCGGGATTACAAATCGAAATCTCGTGCGGGATCGGATTTGCGGGATTAATCCCGCAAATCCCGCAATCCCGCAAATTCCGCAAATCGCAAAAAATGCGGGATTGCGGCGCGGGATCCCGCAAAATCCCGCGCGGGATCAATCCCGCGCCGCACTCTAAACTGAAGTGTCTTTTGACTGGGGACTCAGTCGTCCACGCTCATATAGGCTTTCAAAGTTAGGAATTAGTTGATAAAAAATCAAAATTGAGAATTTAAAGCGTTTTTGAACCGGTTTAAATTAAAGTAGTGTCCGGCGCGGGAGCGGATCCCGCTCCGCAATCCGCATTTTGCGATCTGCTAGGTAAAAACTTAAAATCCGATCCCTAATCTCACATCTTTTGCTTCAATTCTTCTTAATTGCGAATTTTTGTAAAAAGTGGGGTCGGCGGTGCCGATAGGCACCGCCAAGAAATTTTTGAATTTTTGACTCAATTTTATTAAGAAAAATGGCCCAAAACAGCAGAAATTAGTCAACTTTAGGCTTTTAGTGCGGCCCAGCGGTGCCGATAAGCGCTGCCGGGAGAATTTTGAGATTTTTGTTAAAAAATGTCACTAAAATTTCCGCATAATTGAGCATTTTTCTTTGTAAATTCGGAAAAAAAAATTTGGTTTACATTAGCGTGGAGCATATCCGGCGGTCTTTTTTTTGTGCGCATTCAATTTATCTGGCAGACTCATGTAAAAATGTTGAAATATTGTCAAAAAGTTTGCAAGGCCCATTGCCTCCACGGCAAAAAATTTAAAAACCGGGACCTCCACCAGCACATTTTCTCGAAATTCGAAAATCGAAAGAAAAAAACGTCGAAAATCGAAATTTCGAGACAGCCTTGATCCGGACCAGAGCCCGACCGGATCCGGACTATTTGTCCTTGTAATTAACAACAACAAAAAAAGTTACTCGAATTAGCTCTACCCGATAACCGTTGTAAGAGTTTAATAATTCACTTTTTTCTAAAAGAATTATAAAGATAATTTAAAGAAATTTTCTTTAATTAAAATTTGCTTTTCTTTTATCGTTCCGCGCGTCTGAGTACTGCTGCTGGCGGTTGATGTTTCCGAGAAACTGATTCTGTACGGGTTGTAGCGCGGGCGGTATCGGTTCAATGCTGTTGGCTGCTCTGGCGATCGAATTGGAGATGGAATTGTTTGGCTGCCCCCCCCTTTTTCCCCCAATTTTGTCACTATCGCGCCAACTCCGTCTCGCCTTCAATTGGGGGGGGGGGAGGGCTTTTTTTTCGTGGTTTTTTCGTGAAAATCGTAATTAACGAAGCACGAAACGAAAAATACCGGACTTCGAAAGTAGCGAACGATTCGACAGCGGAATTTCAACAGTACAGCAAATTTTTAAAAAATAATTTTAAAATTAGACAATAAATATAAATTTAAAATTCCATGAAAAAGCAAATTATAACAGATTTCTTGCAACCCTTTTTCGAATGATGCAGAACGTAAAATTAAGCTTGATATCGAATTTGGAACAGAAAATTCAACTCAGAATTCAAAGGTTTTTAATAATTTTAAATTAAATTTGACCATCAGAAAGTTGGTGAAATAATCACAGAGGAATGGAAGCAGAAGACAAACACTGGGTGGAAGTTGTTGGGTGAGCGCGGAGTGGACGAAAACAAAATTTTTGATTTACGAAAACGAATCAAAAAAAAATTTAGGCGAAAATGATAAAAGAATTTCGTCGCACATCGAACGCCTGACCATCCACTAGTGATGCACGAGAGTCTCGGTCTCGAGTCTCAACTCGAGAAAAGTCTCGGGTTTTTTGGGTCTCGAGTCTCGGGCACTTGGTCTCGAAAATCGAGACTTTTTTACACCCCTAAAGAAGTCCGGGATGGATCGGGTCTTTGTTCAAATGAACAAGTTTCAAAAATTTTCAGAGCTTTTGGAAAACTTTCAGAGAATTTGCCGAGGACTGCAGTCATTGGTTGGACCTGCGGTTGCAGTCATTGGTTGGACTTGCGACTGCAATCATTGGTTGGACCTGCGACTGCAATCATTGGTTGGACCTGTGACTGCAATCATTAGTTGGACCTGCAGCGATGATGATGACAAAACCTGCGAATGCGCAGCACCTTTGGAGAAAAAGGGAAAAATTTCGCAAATGAGAAGCCGCAGCTTCTTCTACCCGTCCAAAACATGAGCGCGAAAAGTGGTGGGGCCTTTACCTATTTTAGCAAAAAGTCTCGAGGAATTTCAAAACAATTTTGTTTTGTTACTTACACAATGTCGAGGCCCAATTTTAGTGTCATAAATGTGAATTATTTTATTTAAAAGGTCTGATTTGCAAAAATGGCAACTTTGGTGAAACGGGAAAAGATTTGGCACAAGTGAAGCCGCAACTTTCATTAGAGTAAAGCGCGACCGCAGAACGGTGGGTGGTCGGATTGCATTTATAATTAGGTAATTAGTAGCAAAAGTCTTGGGGAATTTAAGCAATGTTTGTTTTGTTATTTCCAGCAATTGATGTGCGTAATTTCATGTGCCAGATGAATTTAACTTATTTCTTAAGGCTCCAATTTGCAAAGATGGTTTAATCCATGGAAAGGCTATGGCAGTACTTATTCTGATCAGATCAGTGCACGGGAGGATGGGCGGAGAATTGCAATTGTTTATTTGGTGTAAAGGAAGTTGATCGCTGAAAATGCATACCTATTTCATCATTCCTTTATTCTTGATGGACACTTCTTTTTACCCTCCTGACTTTTTTGCCCATCATTTCATACTTGTGACTGTTTCTTCATTTTGATTCTCATTCTTCTGACTTCTTTTTATCCTCCATACTTCTGCTTCTTTTTACCCTCTTGACTTTATTTTGCCTTATGCTCATACCTCAGACTCCTTTTTACCCTTATTTTCATACTTCTGTTTCTTTTTACCCTCTTGACTTTATTTTGCCCTCATACTCATATTTTGGACTTCTTTTTACCCTTATTCTCATATTTTCTCACTTGTCGTTTTGATTCGCCAAGTGGGCCTTGATTGATTTGCTCACACATTTCTGATTGGTGTGAGAATAAAACTGGTGACGAATTCTCTTTGGGGTGGCGACGTGGCCAAGCGTCCGGGCCAGGGCTGTCTCGAAATTTCGGTTTTTTTCATTTTGATTTCGAACTTTTCAGTTTCGATTTCGGCATTTTCAAATCGTTCAGAATTTACCGATAAACACTAAATCCGTGGTTCCGTTTTCTAACACATCATTCCATTCATTCAGCAGAGCATTCCATTCATTTTCCGGACTTTAAATTTCAATTCGAGAAAAGTCTTGAATATGCCTTTTTTGCTGCTTTTAAAAGTAAAGAAAGGCCAACTCAAAAACCAGCACAAAGTTTTTATATTATTATTTTAGTGCTTTTATTTTAAAAAAAATTGGTAATTGTTACTTCCTTCCGCCGACCTCGCTTTTAATATATTTTATTTATTTTTTTCTTTATTTAATGCATAATAATATAATAATTAATATTGAACAATTTAGTATGAGTCAACAACAGACCAACGCTAATTAAAGTATATTATATATTCTTTATTTATTTTCTATTTTAATTATTTTGAATGGACGAAAACCTATCGGAAGAGCCCGCACAGTTATCGCTTTACGCCGCTGGCGTACAAAAAATGAATCGTTCGAAAAATGCCATCGATTTGAATACATTTTGGCCGGTAGAGGAATGCAAAAAAAAATTTGTGCAGTTTTTGCTCATAAATTAATTAAATTGTTTCCAAATGATGTACCTAAATGTTTTTGTTAATCACAAAATAGTTCTTTTTATTATAAATAATTTGCATAAAGTACAATTTATGTCTCAACGAAGAACATTTTTACATTTATTGTTAATTTTTTTATAATATTTAGATATTCTCCTTTAAAAATTACAAAAATGATAAGCACCAAATTCCATTTTGTTGGTTTGACAACAAAATTTTAAAACAATTATTTAAAAATCGGTTATCACTTCCCGTCTTTATTTTGTTGTTCAATGAAAACAAATTCGTCGATTGTCCATTACTTTTACATATTGTTGACCAGACAATTGTGTTCACGGCATTTTCCAATAAAATAAAATGAAAATTATGACCGTTAAGTACCGGATCCGGCCACAAAAAATGGATTTTGTCCATTATAGTTTTAAAAGATGCAGTAATTGCTTTCAATCCTGAGCAGAATAATTTGGACTAAAATGTGATGACAAAAAGCTGAAAAACGGACTATGCCCCCCCCCACTCGCCGCCCCCACACTTTTGGCGACACAATTAATGGCCTTTTAATTCCTCCGTTTCTTTTTTCATTGCATTATTTGAGAAATTTTAGTCCATTTATGAGCAAAATAAATTTTAAAGAAAAATGTGCACTCACAGCAGAAAGCAACATATTACCTAATAGACACAATGGCACTCTCATTCATACCGGGTTGGACTGTCCCGTTTGGGGGGCGGGGGGGGGGGGACATACGAAAGGGTGCCAGTGCCATTGATGGAGAAGGGCGGGGGCTGAATATTGAGTTTCCGGAGATGAGGCGCCGACGGCAATTATTGGAAGGCCTCATTAAAACATGCCTTCCTTACAGCGAACGTCATTAAAATGCCGAAGAAGGTAAATGATGTCTAATGAGAGAGTGTCATTTTCCCATTGATTCTCCAAACAAAATTTATTTTGTGTCTGCACATTTTCTAAACCTTGAGGTTTGATGATGGTTCTGTCCATAAAAGTGGCTTATCTTTTCTCCCCAATAGGCGGGGATTATTTTCCTTTAATACCAAAAAAAAACGACACAAATAAATCTCCACAGGAACGAACGAATTTGGACGATGGAGAGGACCCTACAACAGCCCAATTAGGCGGCGGCGAACGCCAAAGCGTCAACAACGGCGCGATTAGTTGCTGAAGTCGATACTTGAGTTCCGGAGGATCTTGGTCAAGGACATTACAGGAGGGTTTGATCCGCTGCCGAGGAGTTGTACGAATGCGGGTGTGGCAATGAGTATTTTTAAGGCCATGTTTTTACAAGAGGAGGAGTTATCGATTGTGCCGGAGCGGGGATATGAGCGATGTGACAGGGCCAGCGTGATCGCCATCAAATATTTGGAGTGGAGGAGCAAAAGAGACAACGTTGACATTAAGCATGTGGGCAATGGGCGGGAGGAACAAGTCGGGAAGTATAAGCTAGACGGATATATTGAGAGTGGGAGCGGCAGAGGCAAATGTATTGAAGTTATGGGATTTTCATCCACGGATGTTTAAATGTTATGACCCGACGGCGCAATTGATTGGAGGACGAGCGGCGCAAGATTTGTATGATGAAACGCAGGAGCGGTTGGCTGAGCTGCGGGAAACGCTGGATGTTGAGGAAGTCTGGACTTGTGAAATTGAGCAAGAGTTGAAAAAGGACGCCGAGATGAAAGAATTTTTCGAGGACAGAGGGAAAAAGAAGGGGCCAATTGATCCGAGAATGGCATATGCGGGAGGGAGGACGGGACCGATGAAGTTATTTGCAAAGGCCGAAGAGACGAAGAAGATTTCCGTCTATGATATTGTGAGCTTGTACCCGGCGGTGAATTACGAAACTGCATATCCGACACGATTGCCCGACATTATTATACCGACGCGAGATGAAATTGAAGTGAGCTGGACAAAGCCGGAAGATTTGAAGTACAAGGGGCTGTACAAAGTGAGGGTCAACCCGCCGAAGGGGCTCAGAATACCGGTGCTGCAGTTGAAGTGTGATGAGAGATTATTGTTTCCGCTGTGTTGGAGATGCGCATCAAGCTTTAAGAAGGAGAATACGAGATGTGAATACAAGTGCCCCCATGATGAAGCTCAGAGGAGATATGTTGCCACGTATACCAGTGTTGAATTGGTAAGAAAAAATTTAAAAAAAAATTTAGGCAAAGGCGTTGGAATGCGGATACACAGTGGACAGATTTTATAGGGCGTGGCACTATGGAGAGGATAACGACGATTTGTTCAAGGGCTATGTGAGATTGTTTTTAAAATTGAAGGAGGAGGCGAGCGGTTTTCCAAAAGGCGCTGAGACAGAGGAGCAGAAGAGGAAATGGGCAGAAGAATATAAATTGAGATTGATTTGGAGAAAGTGAAGAAGAATGCGGGCCTGCGGTACATCAGTAAGCTGATGTTGAATAGTTTATGGGTAAGAAAAATGTAATAAATTGCAGAATTTACATAAAAATTTTTTAGGGGAAATTTTCAATGAGGAATTCGTTGTGCAAGAATAAGGTGATTGATCAGGCGTCAGAGTTTTATGGATTGGTGTGCGACCACAAGATTGAGATTCACGACATTGTTGAGTATTCGGATGGGGCAATACGTGTTGTTTACAAGGACATTTCGTGACGGAGCATAGTTCGAGCAACATCATCATAAGTTTGTGGACTACGAGTATGGCGCGGTTGAAATTGTTGGAGTATGCAGGAGGCGGAAAAGAATGGTAAGCAGTATGGTCTGAAGATGAAAAGCAAGAACAGGGGAACTGGACAACGTGATGAAAATTCGAGGGATAACATTTGATGTGGACAACCACAAGACACTGCATTATGAGGCGTTCAATGAGATGGTGCTGAGCTACGGAGAAAAGATGGACCCGGCCTTCTTTGTATACAAGAATGATTTTGGGTAAGTTTTTTTTGAATTTTTGTAACATTTGTTTAAAAAAAAATTTTTTTTTTAGGCCAACGCGGGAGTCAAAGGTCGTTATGAGGGAGAAGCACAAGATGTACATGCCGATCTGTCAGAAGGGGATCATCGACGAAGATTTTAATGTTTTGCCATTTGGATTTGATTGATTTTTTTTGTAAATAAAGTTGAATATAAAAAATTAAATGATATTGGGACTAGCAGGGGTGGAACGGCCTAAAGTGAAAGCCCGCACCTGTTAGCCGCAATATTTTTGTAAAAGATCCAGGGTAAAATAATTTCGATGACCACTATTTTGGTACATCAACGCAAGGGAATTGGGGGTAGTCTAATTTGACTCAGTGTTTAGAGTACAAAATTTTGTGAAAGCTCATGGTGTTCATACCCATTATAATCTTCAGAGAGCGTGCAAGAGGTGAAATCGGGTGAAAGTTCACCTAAAGTATATAGGGCATGCGTTTTAGTGGTAATATGCAAAATAATAATAAAAATGTCAAAATTAAACACAATAAAAGATGGAAAGGTTTCCGATGGTTATCGATATTATAAACATAAGTCAACAAAATTCAAGACATGGTGGAAGTGTGAATGGTTTAGATATGGTTGTCAAGGGTGGGGGTTCGAAGGGGATGAGAAATTTACTCTTACGCGAAACCATAATCATGCCCCAGACCCAATTTTCTTGCAAATTGAAAACGAGTTAAATTAATTCACACAAGATTGGAATCTTTAATCAAATTAAAGTTATCAAAATATCCGGACAGCCTAGCAAGATTGTCTCTAGCTCCTTTTTATACCCGGTTTATAATTTACGTAATTAAAAGTCCACGCAGCTGTTATAGGTTTATGCTGGGGATTCAAAATTATACTAACTTTTTTTTTTCTTAATAACACATCTATAGCCTTGCCCATAATGCTGGCTTAAATGGTTTTTTCTTCAGCTGCAATATTCCGGTAGTTTTTATAGAGTTGTCTCTAACAAAAACTTTTTTACCTTTTCCCCACATAGTGCTTGACCTGTCAACCATTTCTCGTATTGTCGCATCTTTTAAGAGCCGATCTTTTAGAAATTTCGCTCCCCTGGGTGTGTCGCCCTCTTCTCCAGCGAGATATCTTAAGACGTTCTTATAATTACTATCATCAATTGGCAGATTTTTATTAGATTGAACTTTTCCCATTGCCGTTATTTTATGTATCCTTGTTTTTAGAAACATAATTAAAAAGATCCCCCAACAATTTTGGGTGAATTATCGTAGTACTGCGCAATTTTTCGGGTGTTTGAAAAATCGATGATGCTTCTGAAGAAACTGGGGACTGTAATTCGGATGGAATTTCCTCTTCAATTAATGAAGATTTGATAAACTCCCTCGTATTTTCATCTTTCAAGTTTTTATCAACATCTTCACTTTCGTTTTCTCTTCTGAGCCTTTTTCTGGGCACTATGAATTTTCTTGGCTCCTCGGTTGCCTGGGTATTCGGCTGACTAACCCCCAAATATGGTGCAACATTAGGTGGCGGATTTTGGTTAACAATCACAACTCTTTGCGGTCTATTATCAACCATTCCTTTTATCATTCTTCGCTCCTTATAGAGCCAACTATGCCTACTCGCTTTAAGATCTTCACTTATTGTCGGATCTTCTAAATTTTGCATAATCTTTGCATCCAACGCGGCCTTTTCATTTTGCAAATAGTCTCCGCCCCTGAGCGAATTTAATAGTGCATGGTATTCAGCCTCCGGGACCATTGCCATTTTCTTTGCAAACTTCATATTATTTTTTCTAACAATGTTGAGCTAGAACGCTTAAAATCGGGACTAAGATCGCTCCTAATGCTATTCCGCTTCCCTGCTGTATCGCTTTTCTTTCTGAACGTGATCTGGCAATAGCCCGGTAAAAATCTGCGTACTGGATTAGTTTTTGTTTTTGGCCTTTATTAAGTTTGAAATTAAAACTCAAAATGTTTACACAAATTTCAACGATTGCCAAAATTTGATCGGTAGTTGCAGATTCGATTAATTCGTTCTTCTTTCGGTCTGAACTGTTTGAGGCTAGCTTTTTCAGAAATGATGTATTATTGCTTACTTTAGAGCTAAATTGGTGCATTTCATCATGTTTTCTTATTTGAATTTGCTTTTATAGGTTTCATATGGTTCACCTTTTTTCCTAATATTCTCATACTTTGACTGTCATTCTCAATTTCGTCTACTGCTTTTCATATTTGTCATTCTATACTCATTTCTGGCCATCTTTTTAGTATCCAATTTAACTTTTCCACTGTCATTTCTCATAATTCTGTAATAATTTATCAAAAATCTGACTCATATTTTCTCTTACCGACGTTTCTCCCCTTCATCCCCGAGTTACCACTATATTTTGTCAACCCTCCTGATAATACTTATAACTTGGAGCTATTTGAACGTTTCGTGTTGTAGTTTTTTTCTTTGTTTTCAACAAACTTACTTTTTTCCATATTTAAATTTTGTGTTTATGTTTTTTTTTGATCAAGTTCATTTTCGATTGGTAAATATGCATCCCAACAGTCTTTTTTTTTAGCGGGGCGGTGAATGAAAAAGTTCAAATGTGTTTGTTTTGGTTGTTATTTTTATGTGGTGATTATAAATTTAATTTAGTGGTAGGCTTTCGTTTTGGTTAACCAACAAAAAATTTCATCTGTTTAACTTTGGCATTGTATTTATGCATATTACCCCCATAAAACACGTGTCCTATATACTTTTAGGTGAAATTTCACCCGATTTCACCTCTTTTCACCTATTTGAATTTCACCTTTTCACCCATTTGAGTTTCACCCTTTTCACCCATTTGCGTTTCACTCTTTTCGTCCATTTGCGTTTCACCTCAACATCAAACCATCATAATTTTTAATTTAATTTTTTTTATGGGCCTGAAATTTTTTGTGGTCTAAACTACAAAAGGGGAAACAGGTTGACGGCCTTAATTTTTTGGACTTGAAAAGTGGTAATTACGGAAGGAAAAAACATTGAAGAAATTCATGAAATGTACTATCACATTATGCCCTATTTAAAAATGTCACAAAAGTGAAAATCGATTTGCCGAATGTTTTTGTTGCAAAATTTGTGCGGAGATTGATTGGCAGGTGAGAAGGGAATTTTTGATGCACGGAGAAAGTTTGATTGACAGGTGCCGTAATGACCTTGAGGGATGGGGGACGGAAAATTAAATTTTGGATTTGGCAATGGGCCCAATAGGTTTTGAGTGTTCAATTAAAAATCGGCCGCGCCTTTTTCAAACCTACTCCTCAATAAGCCCTGGGCGGCACAATCAATGGGCGGCCGGTACCCGGCCGGTTTAGGGATCGACAGGATTCGGCCCGCCCCCCGCAAATTTGGCGGTTGAGTCAAAAAGAATTAAACCCCTTCAAAGGTTTTGGCTTCGGGTCGGGATGATCAAAAGAGTGCGTTATTTTTGGGTTTAATGGCGGCATGATCAAAGAACCGGATCCGCTCTCCAAAAGCTTGGGGCGGCAAGATCAAAAGAGGCGGACCCTTTCAATGGGTTTGGGTTTATGTGGCGGCAATATCAAAGGAACCGACCCTCCAATAGGTTTTGGCTTAGGTGGCGGTAAGATCAAAGACCGGCCGGTACCCGGCCGGTTTTGAGGCCTTATGCTGCTAACGGGTCGCCGGTTCCCCGAATTTTAGCAAAATTTTCGAGTTAATTCTGATCAGAATGCTTAAAGATTCGAGGATCAAAATGATCGAGTGGATGTCAGTTATGCATAATGAAAAGTACAAATGAAGCGAGGAAAATAGTTTTGTAAAACTATTCATAAAAATGCCAAAAAGTTTAAAACCTCAGGACAATAATTTCAAAAAATTATTGTTATTCCGTCCATGTAATGAACAACACAGAATAGCATCGATTGATGGATGGCTTTACCCATACATTGAATGTTTTTACAGATAGTAAAAAATTAGAAATAAATAAAATGTCAAAGATTTAAACATTCTAAAACATAGTAGTAAAAAATTTGGTAATAAATAAAATAAATGATTTTTATTATTTACTTAGAAATAAAATTAATTAGGTACATATTTTGCCACGTTTTTTATGAAAAAATTAAGCGAAGTCGATGCTCACGGCGCCTGTCAACACGCTGCTGTACTTCAACCGAAGCATTATGACAAATGCCTTCTTTAACACTACAGTAACCTACCAGCTTTTCACATGGTTTTTAAAAATTAACCGATTTTCGAATTTTTCCCCTTTTTACGAATGGGAGAGGTCTGGGAAAAAATGAAAATTTTGGTGAATTCAATTAGAAAAATGTGCCTAAAATTTTCAAAAAAAGTCAGCAGTGTTTAAACCGCCGGTTTGGGTACCCGGTTTTCGGCTAACCGGGACAAATCCCTTCGGCGACGGCCAACCCAAAGAACGCGCAAAGAATACGAGGACACTTTGCGGCGATTGAAACTGACAAATTAAACTAAATTAAATTTCGAATTAATTTACGGGTTCCCTCCAGTTCATTTCTCTGTAATGGACAAATTGTTTTAAAATAAATTAATCTTTTCATTAAATATTATTTATGCTTACACTTTTTTCTTTTCACACATTTATCATTTTTATGACTCACAACCAGTGTTTTCCTGTTCCAGCTTGGCCTGTTCTGTTCCTGTTCTGTTCCTGTTCTGTTCCTGTTCCTGTTCCTGTTCCTGTTCCTGTTCCTGTTCCTGTTCTATTCTAGAATTTAGAACAGCACAGGAACAGGAACAGATTCAAAATCCTTGGAACAGGAACAGAACAGGAACAGAACAGGAACAGAACAGGAACAGAACAGGAACAGAACAGGAACAGAACAGGAACAGAACAGGCCAAGCTAGAACAGGGTAAAAATTGAAGAATTGAACTTTTATTGAGTAATATATTTGAAATTTTCCAACTATTCAGTATGATCTCAGGTGGCGTAGTGGTTAAACTGAGTGACGTGATTCAATTTTGGCTAAGGTTCAACTTTCCCTAGTGAAAATCTTTTTTATTCTTTTTATTTTACTCCCTGGTGTGGTGTAATGGTGAGTGATATGTGATGCCTGAGGCTGTGGGTTCGAACCCCCGACTTTGTAAATGATTTTTTTTTCTCTCTTTTTATGAACTTTGATGGTAATTAAAAATATTTTAGATTTAATATTTTTTGAAGACATATAAATTTTTTATTTGTTTCATTAAACTTGAGAAAAAAATCATAGGGGGACCCTTTTGTTTTGTTTTTAAAAATCAAGACCAATTTTTTTAACAATTCAAAATCTTCAAAAAATGGTTGCAAATCCCTTAACAAATTAAGTCAAAAATTCAAAATTTTCTCGGCGGCGCCTATCGGCACCAGGGATGGGCGGAATTCCGTTTTCCGTTTTTCCGTTGTTTTTGGGCCTTTTTTCCGTTTTCCGTTTTCCGTTAAAATGCCCTTTTTAACGGAAAAAAACGGAAAAAATATACACCCCTAAGAATGGGATTTTTGGAGGATTGTAATGCTGTTTGGTTGTGGTGTAATGGTGAGTGGTTGGTGTGGGGAGATAAGTGTGGGTGGGGGTTCAGATCCCCGACAGTGTCAGTGATTATTTCTTATTTTTCTGTATAGTTACGGTGGTTAAACAATTTTTAAAAATTCTTTTTAACTTTTTCCAATTACAAACAAACATTTTAGATGACAATTCACAAGCTTTTCATTCATTTTTTGTTGGACGAAATCAAAAAACATTTGGGGGATTTTGTTTTCCATTTTCATTTTTGGAGCGATTTTCTTAACAAATCTTGTTAAGTTTTTTAAAAAAATTCTTCCGGCGGCGCCTATCGGCGCCGCCGGACCTTGCCACTCCTAATAAGCTTCAAAAATTGCCGAATTTTTTAAAATTTTGGTTGCAAATCCTTAACAAATTGAGTCGAAAATTTCAAAATTTTCTCCGGCGGCGCCTATCGGCACCGCCGACCCCCCCCCCACCCAAAAGCTTTAGATTCAGAAGGTTGCTGAAAAAAAGACACCCTTCAAAATTTTTAAAAATAACTACTGTTAATATTTCAAAAAATATTTATTAAATAAATTATTTTTAAAAAAAAAAATAATTTTTTTATTTTATTTGAAAATTTTTCCGTTTTCCGTTTTCCGTTTTTCCGTTGTTTTTGGCCCTTTTTTCCGTTTTACGTTTTCCGTTAAAAAAAATATTTCCGTTTTTCCGTTTTCCGTTTTTTGAAAATAAATTTCCGCCCATCCCTGATCGGCACCGCCGACCCCCCCCCCCTGATGTAAAGCAGAATTCTCAAAAAATTTTGAATTTGAGTTGCTCCCCATTCTCAAAATTGGGTCGCCCCCGACCTTCGACATGACCAACCCCAAGTCTCGGGGTAAAGTCTTGGTAAGGTTAGGTCTCGAGCATCACTAGGAAGTGATTGAACACTTTGTCCAATGCATCATCAATTAAAATTTCAGACTGAATTTCACTCGGAAAATTTTTAATTTGGAACAGTCTAAGAACAGTTTACTCTGTTCTGTTCCTGTTCTGTTCCTGTTCCTGTTCTGTTCTCGAGGTCGGAACAGAACAGGAACAGAACAGACAGGCTGTTCTAAGATTTTAGAACAGAACAGGAACAGGAACAGGTTCAAAATTGTTGGAACAGGAAAACACTGCTCACAACCGTTTCAATAAACAAATGATTGCTCCGTCTATTCGGCTAAATCGCCGCCATTCATTCACATTCCGACGCACAGTATTCTATATTTAAAAAGGGAATTAATTTAAAAAATTATCCAAATTGCTTATTTTCGCTTTTAAGTGAAAAAATCAATATTAAAAATGATTAGCCTTATCGCTTTTGCCATTGTTATGTTGTCTTTCACGGAGGGTAAAAAAATTCGGCAAAGTTTCTTTAATTAAATATGCCCTAAGGCCTGAAATGCGGCGTCAAGTACGACGTTGGCGAAAAATTCAGTCAGGACACACTGGACGAGTTCGATTGCGTCGTCGATGGACACAAATGCGTTTATGCCGAATGTTTGGGGGGACAAAGTAAATGAATGGTTAATTTGTGTTAATTAAATTAGAGTTGGTTGGTTGCACAAAAATCCCAAATTTTTTGGGACAAATTGTCACCCAATAAAACGCCAATTTATTTGTTTAGGCCCCGCTTGGCCCAAATTCGCCAACTGCAAAGATCCGAACAGCGTGAACTGCACGCATTTAACACGGGAATGTGAAGCGCAGTGGGGCAAGGGCTGTTGCTACGTGTGCGGCACGGACCAAAATTAAAACAATTCTTTACACAACAGTACTCCTCCTCCGGCTCGTTCAACGATATGATCCGCGCTGAAAACATTGTTGAAATGCTGCGGGAAATAATCGAACGTTTGTTTGGATGCCAAAAGCTGAATGAAGCATTAAATATTTGCATATTGATTTGCAAATCATTAATTACTTCCGGAAATTTTTCACAATGCTCAACACACCCCTTCAAATCCCCAGTTTTGATTTTGCCCCCAATTTGATGAATCTCCTTTTTGTTGTTCTGTTCAAAACGTGCGCTAATTTACGGGCATTATTTCTAAAAATTGAAAATAAAAGGCGGTTGGTTACACGTAGCCGCGTATTCTTTGGAGGAATATTTCTTTTCTAAGTTTTATCAGGTAAAAAAAAATTGATCGTTTTTTATCAAAGCTAATTTTATTTTCAAAATTAAAATTTTATGATTTATTTAATTTGACATTAAAACAAAAAAAGATGATTTCAGGCTGTTGGTTTTTATTTGACAAATGATGCCGTCGACTTCGCTGTCCCCTCCCATTAATTTTTGGTTTTGTAAATTGAGTTAATTGAAACACTGAAAAATTAACAATAGAAAATTCGGTCAAAAGAGAAAGAAAATTTTAAATGATTAACATTCCGCGACAAATAATTTTCAATAAATGGCATTTAAAAAAGTTGTTCATTAATGCAAAATTATATACAATTACATTAATAGTTTTGATACCCATAATTTTACGGCATGTTTCAAGCAACTTTGTCTGCCAACTTCATTGTACGTTAATAAATGATTATTAGAGCCGAGATTTTCAAAAGTTTTTACATGTTTTTTTGCGAAAGGGTTTGACTAGAGAAAGCCCGGATCTCGAAAAGAATTAGAGCGACTTTTAAAATCAGATATTTTGGCATTTTTGAGACACGGTGGGTGTTGAAAACGGCTTTTAGAAAAAGTTTTGCAACAAATTAATTCTTTCTGTAGGGGGGGGGGGTGTAGAAAAATAGAAGCCCCGGTGCTTCTAATAGAGGAAATACGGTAAGTAAACATTATGAAAAGGCTGTCAATTGTTGTACGGAACTGCAATTCCGTTCTGCAATTGATGGCCAACAGCTCCTCCAAATGCCCGATCATTATTGTTTCGGGGTCCTTCAATTTTGACGACACCAATATTTGCGCCATCGGTAAAGCGAATGATCGCAAAATCTTTGATCAGCTGTTGACGGAATGTGCCACTAGCCCACAACAGTAACCAACTGGAAATCACTACAGTACCTGTTTATGATGTAACCGTTTAAATTTCAGTCTTCAAATTTTAATTGTTTTATATGTACAAGAATTAATATCGGAAAATCTTCCGTTCCACCTATGTCCGTAATTAGTGGGTAATAGACGATCAGCATAGTAATTGTTTTCGGATTCATGTTAGAAATAATTTGAATCTGTGATGTAAAATTGTCAATGTTTATTTAAACTTTAATACAAATTAATATTAACGCTTTTCATTTACCAAAAGCAGGCTTGTGCCCAGCGCGTGACCCAAAAAAGTTGCCAATGCATAAACCAACAATTTCTTCTCAATTTGATCACAGTTGTTGTTCCCATTCTTGCTAACTTTTTTCACATGTAATTTGTATGCCACGAAAGTGCAAATGTTTAGCAAAACGCAAACAATCGTAAAGATGACAGAGAAGATGGCATCAATATAAATGATATAGTTAAGGTATGGGGCGGGGCCTTAATGATATTGAATAATTTCAATAATTCATTTTTAATATGAATACCACTAATTTGTAAATAATGAAGGTACTTTTCGGAATTGTGCCTACACCTTAAAATTTTAAAAAAGGTCAACAAAAGGGCGTTGAAAACATCATACCGTGTTACCTCTTGTAATTCCACATGTGGATTCATTTTTCAACCTCCTCAGAAAGTGTGGAATTATTAGAGAGTGTGGAATTATCAGAGAGTGTGGAATTATCAGAGAGTGTGGAATTACAAGAGGGGTAACACGGTATATGGAGATTCAAAGTGCTGATCACGAATCTGATAATATTTTTAAGATCCGACATATCTAAGACTTGAAAATCTATAATTTTTGATTTGTTTTTGACCTTTTTTTAAATTTTAAGGTGTAGGCACAAAACCCTAAAGTTCGTTAGGCTTAGGCCTAAGCCTAACAAACTCTATAAGAATATTCATACATCTCCAGCTTCAGCCATAATGAAACTGCGGTCTGTGGATGAATTTGGATTGTTCAATTGAATAATTCCATTCTCTTTGAATGCCGGCCAACATGTCAGTATTGGCACACAGAAAACAAACATTGTTAAAAATGGAAGAAATTTGCGCCACATCTTAAAAATAGCAAAACTATAAAACCTTTTAAATTATTTAATTTAAAAATAACCTTTTCATGTTTTATTGGCATTATGATTGCGGTCAATCGATTCAACAATATTAAAATAGTGGCTAAATTATTCGCTTGAAATGTGTGTGCGGCAAGGAACAAGTCCATTGCGAGCATCCAATTTGGGAACTTTGAATAAATCGGGTAAAGTACGGCACCGATTATGGAGGGTAATCGTTGGGCGTAGAAAGAGTTTAATACGCCCAACCAATCCTTAAACAATTTTTAGAAAAAGCTTTTAGTTAATTATAATTCTTTTTCGATCATTTTTAATTTATTACCGGAATTGCCCGCATAACAAAAAGGGCGTAGAACGAGTTGTGAAACTGCTTGTGCCGAACAATGGTGACAATTTCGGCAATATAAAGTGCCATTGACGGGATGCTTATACAAATGGCTAAGCAGATGGTTGGATTTCGAACTGAGATGGACCAATCGACAAAGTCCATTGTTAGTTGTATTTGAATTATTCTAAATATTTTTATTAATATTTTCTTTGTATTAAAAAGATGTAAGTAAAAGGCACACATTTCAATGAATTGAATCGATTGTTTCACATATTTTTTTGGTGTTCTGTATACATCTTTATTTTTTAAGGAGTAGGGGTCATTACCGTCCCGCCACTACCGTCCCGGCCACTACCATCCCGCCACTACCGTCCCGGCCACTACCATCCCGCCACTACCGTCCCGGCCACTACCATCCCGCCACTACCGTCCCGGGCCACTACCGTCCCGGCCACTACCGTCCCGGGCCACTACCGTCCCGGGCCACTACCGTCCCGGCCACTACCGTCCCGGGCCACTACCGTCCCGGGCCACTACCGTCCCGGCCACTACCGTCCCGGGCCACTACCGTCCCGGCCACTACCGTCCCGGGCCACTACCGTCCCGGGCCACTACCGTCCCGGCCACTACCATCCCGCCACTACCGTCCCGGGCCACTACCGTCCCGGCCACTACCGTCCCGGGCCACTACCGTCCCGGCCACTACCGTCCCGGCCACTACCGTCTCGCCACTACCGTCCCGGCCACTACCATCCCGGCCACTACCATCCCGCCACTACCGTCCCGGGCCACTACCGTCCCGGCCACTAACGTCCCGGCCACTACCGTCCCGGCCACTACCGTCCCAGTTAAAAAAGGGAATCGGGGGCGTGGAATCCGAATTTGATCTCCGTTCCGACCAATTCCGAACCCCGCACCCGAATTCGAACATTTTTCAAAAATGAAAAATTTTCCAAAAACAAGTTCGGCCTAAAAATTATTCAAAAAGCGATCATTACTTGCGCTTTCGTTGAAATCGCTTTTTTAACTGATGTTGAACAATGTCACTTTATATAAACATAAACAAAGACAAAAGGGCTGCCAGTCTGATACGCCTAACTTAGGCCTAAGCCACCCTGGGTTGGGGTTCGTTAGGCTTAGGCCTAGGCCTGAGCTTAAGCTAGCCTAAGACGTTGAGGGGATTCGAGACACATTTGGCCGTGGGAGGATTCGGGCGGGGGGGGGATTCAGACAGGAAACGGAAAAAAGCAAAAAAACTATTCAAATGCGATTAGAAGCTTAAAAAGATGCAATCTATTTGAAATGTAATTTTATTTTATAGATCACATTTTGCGTTCAAAAAAAATTGGTTGGGACGGTAGTGGCCGGGACGGTAGTGGCCGGGACGGTAGTGGCCGGGACGGTTGTGGCCGGGACGGTAGTGGCCAGGACGGTAGTGGCCGGGACGGTAGTGGTAGTGGTCCGGGACGGTAGTGGCGGGACGGTAGTGGCCGGGACGGTAGTGGCCGGGACGGTAGTGGCGGGACGGTAGTGGCCGGGACGGTAGTGGCCGGGACGGTAGTGGCGGGACGGTAGTGGCCGGGATGGTAGTGGCCGGGACGGTAGTGGCCGGGACGGTAGTGCGCGACGGTAGTGGCCCGCTTCGTTTTTTAAGGGCTTAACAATAAGCATTACGATCAAAACATGATTAAAAGTAAAATTTTATATTAAAATGAAGCGGCAATGAAAAAAATGGTAAATAATTTGTGTCCATTAAATAAAAATTACTCCAGCAAGTAGCCAAGACGCACAAATGAGATAAATGCCACAATTGCACTAATTTTCGTATGTAGTTTCCTTCGTAATTAATTAAATTTTGCTGATTTAATATTCTGTTAGACCGCAAGACATGACGTAATCTGCAAATAAAATATTTCTTTTCTGTTTTTTCAAGTAAAAAAAAATTTGACATTTTTTTATCAAAACTAATTTTATTTTCAAAATTAAAATTTATGATTTACTTAGGGTCATAAGTTTTGAGCCTCAAATTGTTTGCTGAACCAAAATTCTTTAATTTTTACATACTTGATAAGCAATGTTTAAGCTCCCAAAAAACATAGAACTGGGTCTGATCAGCCTCAAATTTTTTCAAATTCATTCAAAAATCTAGAGGCTCAAAACTTATGGCACACCCTAAATATCTAATTTGACATTAAAAGAAAAAAAAGTGATTTTTTTAGATGACTAAAAACGCCATTTTGTGCATATTTTAGCATCTTTGGTGCACATTTAGGGAATTTTATTTGTATTTATGGTGCATATCAGGGATGGGTACGTGCCGAAAAAAAGCGATCGGCGATAAAACCATTTTCTAATGCGCTAGCCGTTATGCCCCAAAAAGGCGATAAATGCGATAATATCGCGCGATAGCGATAGCGATTCCCATCCCTGGTGCATATAAATTCAGTATCAGGCCTGCTGGTGTTTATTTGACAAATATGCCGTCGACTTCGCTGCCCTCCCATTGATTTTTGGTTTTGTAAATTGAGTTAATGTGAAACACCGAAAAATTAACAATAGAAAATTCGGTCGAAAGAGAAAGAAAATTTCAAATGATTAACATTCCTCGACAAATAATTTTCAAAAATTTTCCATAGAAATAGGCATTTAAAAAAGTTGTTCATTAATGAAAAATTATATACAATTGGGTACATTATCTATTGCGTAGTTTTGATACCCATAATTTTACGGAATGTTTCAAGCAACTTTGTCTGCCAAACGTCAAATTAAAATTTTTGAAAGCACTTTAAAAAACTTTTTTGTTAAATGAAAATGTTATTCCAACCATGTTTCATTTAAATAAAAATAAATTCGGTCGAAAGAGAAAAGAAATTTTAAATGATTATTAGAGCCGAGATTTTGAAAAGTTTTTTTGCGAACAAGGTTTTACGAGACTGCCAGAAATTTCGAAATTAGAATTAGAGCGACTTTTTAGTCAAAATAAATCAGATATTTTGCATTTTTGAGAATAAATCCATATTTTAGGCTTGAGAAAAATGCAATATTTTAGGCACCATGAAGTGGGCACGAATTTAAAAAAAATGAAAAAAATATTTCAGATTTTTAAAAACAAATTTTTTGTTTGATTTTAGACAGGGAGAGGGGGCGTTGAGCGCCAGAGAACGGGGGGAGGGCGCCAGGGTGGGTGTTGAAAACGGCTTTTAGAAAAAGTTTTGCAACAAATTAATTCTTTCAATGGATCGCGGCAAGAAAATTTATGGATTTTTTAGAATGAGTGTTTATTTAAAAAAAGTCGACACGACCAACAGAGGGCAGATTAAAATTACATAAACAAAATGTAAAAGTAAATTATTTTTTATTAGTTCCACAATTGCTGAAGCGTTTTAAAATGTTCCGTCGTTTCATTTGTCCCATCTCTGCGATTGTTAGCCAATTCCACGGAATGTGGCGTATCGTCTATTTGGTTGCTGCGCCGCAAATGGTAAAACCTTTTTAAAAGTCGGGCAACGCGTCTTTTCAGCAACGGATGGTGTCTAAAAAATGTTTGATTTTTAGAAATTAAAATTTATTAATAGAAAAATGAATAAAATGTTTACGTTATCACAGAGATTTCAATTGCTCCAGCAAGAATTGTGCCGATCAAAAAAAAGAATGGAAAAATCAAATTGCGATATTCTTCCTTGGCCACATTGGTCGTAATGATTATGCACAAAATAACCAATGACAAATTGGACAAAAAAATGCATAAAAAAGTGGGATAAAGTTGTTTGGCGGTTTTCACATTTTCCAATACCTTTTTAATAAATTAACTAATATTTATAAACTAAATTGGAATTGAATTACTTGATATCGTTGTCCAATGTGATAATTGTTTGGAGATGCTTCTTCAATTTGACTATTATATTTTCGTCGATTGTAACGCCCAATTATAATTATCATCTGCCAAAAAAATAAAATATATTTTAATTCTTAATATTTTAATAAAATTTTTACCAAAAATTCCACAAAACTTAATACGGCAGAAAAAATTGAAGTGAGTAAATTGAATTTTGTAATTTTCCACGAGTAATCATAGGTTAGCATGTTGACAAAAGCAATGATAAACTTAAATTTTTTTAATAATTTAAAAAATTGAATTTTTTGTTAAATAATTAAATCTAAGACTTACCGTAATGCTGAACCAAGCCAAATTGAAATGAATTTTTCGGTAATTTTCATATGAATTTGTGCGTACGGTGGCCATGAATCGTTCAATGATCAGTGCATGGCCAATCATTCGGTGATAAAATCCGTCGAAATTCATTATGTCCTAGGGATTATTAAGAATTGAGCATATGAAATGTGTTTATTTTTGCATTTATTCTGAAAGTTTTAGCGCATTAAAATCCCATCCCAAATTGCCAAACGACTTGAAGAATGATGTTTGATGTTGCAAAAACATTATTGTTGGAAATTAATTTGGGGATAAGCATCGCTGATCGGCCCAACACAAACAACACGACGGCCATACTCTGAGTGATCAGAATGCATTTCAGATTTGGATGCAACAGTTTGGTGGGCCCAATCACGGCCAAGTTCAGACAAGCAATGGCCAACACGACAATGTTGATGACCAATTCGATCGAATAAAATGTGTAGGCAAAAAGGACGAGAGTGCCGGACGGAGATGCCATTTTCAAATAAATAAATTGAAAAAATTAACAATGTAAATCTAATATGATAACAAAAATTATATTGAAAGGAAAAAAATTATTGGGGTTTATTCATTCGTAAGGCTTTATCCTCATTTTTATACGCTTTCATATTTCTGTGTGAATGATTGTTTCATGTTGGACCTAAGCAGACACAAATTATATTACTTTAAGCCAACGGGCAAAATGATTGGGGTGAATGTCAGTTTCTTTCGCACTTTACTCGTTATTCAATTTTAGACAAATTTAATTTAGGTTATTTGCTCAAAACTTAATGTTACGATTATTGAGTTAATAATACGTTCAATTGCCATTGTAAAATTAAAAAGCGTTGATGCTAATGTAAAATGCTTCAACAAGAATCTGCGTTTTGAATTGTGATTTTGGAATTTAATCGCTGAAAATAGTCATAATTTCGATTGTCCTAATGTATGAGAAAATTAAATTATTGAGTTTCTTTATGATGGACAAAGAACTGCTCACAAGTCGGACTTATAATAACATTCGTCAACCTAAACAGATTAGGTCAAACATAATACCAAATAAAAGCGCTGTCGATGAGTAGAAGTTATATTCAAGCTAAAGCTTTGCGATTGGACAATGTGTAAATAAGTTGTATCAAACAAGCCAAAAAAAAAGACCACTTTTCGTGGCTTTCTGGCCATAACTTTTTTAAGCATTCTCCAATCGCAAAGCGTACGATTTTTTCAATATCCGGCATCCGGACGCAATTTTTGGCATTAAATTCAATAAATTTATCAAAAATTAAATTGCCCTTTTCCATTTTCCATCGGTCATTCTGCTTCATCTCGTCCTGCATTTATCCATGCTTCATCACGACCAGTTTGCGCAGTTGCCGGTTGTGCATTTGTGTACTGTAAGCGAAAATATTCAGGATCACTTATAATCCTGACGTGGTTGTTGATTCATGGTAAATTACCAATCATAGGGGTACTACTTTAGGCAAGAAAAATTGCAAAATGGGAAAAAGCACAAAATTCTATGAAGATTTGATAAAAAAAAATTCAATGTTATTGTAAAAAATTCGGGATAGGTGTGTTAAAACGACGAAATTTCCGACTAAAACATGTTTTTCGTGCATAACACGCCAAAACAAAACGGCATAAAAAATAGGTAAAAATCTTAACACTATTTATCACAATATGTTCATTTTTACCTGTTGAGACAAACTATTCAGCACATTCCCAATGATACCCTCAGGTATTTTGATCGGTTGACGATGTAGCACAATGAGCTGCTCATTTATTCTTGCCGCCTGATTTTATGATGAGCGTATGTCAACGCCTCCATTCGTGAGACCATTGATCAATAGGGAACTGATTTTAAGTGTTAACCCCCAGGGTAAAAATAATTTGTGTTGGCAAAATATTCGATCGCAATTTATGAAAAAGTCTCTTAGCCCAAATCAGTACAAAAAAACGATATTAACAAATAAGGTTAGTTCACGGTCAGTTAACCGAACCGAAACCGAAAGCCAGCTTTTTTGGCCCAAAAACCAAAACCGAAAACCGGGGGTCGTAAAACCGGCCTAATCGAAAACCGGGGGTACCTGTTTATCGGTTTAAAAAATACACCCCTAATTCCTAAAAAGCTTATAAAAATTGTCGTATTTTTAAATTTTAGTAGCAAATCTCTTAACAAATTGAGTCAAAATTAAAATTTTTTGACGGAATTTTTTAAGAAAATTGCTAAAAATTATTAATTTTGCTAAACAAAAGAGCAGCCCTCTTTCCAAAATTTTGCTAAAATTTTTTACATCGTTAATTTTGAGGCCGGCACGTATTTTGGGGTTTGTTTTGGGCGAAGGGTGTATGGAAAAATCATTTAGGTGGTGCATTTTCCCTTTATTTGCGGAGAGATTTATTTGTAACCAAAATTAAAAATACGGATTTTAAATTTTAGGAATGGGAGAGGTCCGCACCGGAATTTTAGAATTTAACGAAATTTGTTTTATTCGATCAGCTCTGCTCCTAAGAAATTAAGTAAAAATTCAAAATTTTATCGGCGGCACCGCCGAACCATCCCTCCCCGCGTTCAAAAATTTATTAGCGATGGTCGTAATTTTCTGTTTTTTTTTTTTGCCACATTTTTGAACTGTGTAAATTTCTTAGTTTTTGAGGCAAAAATGGGAAATTTTTGGTGTAAATCTTTAATGAAATAGAGTCAAAATTTTCTCGGCGGCGCCTATTGGCACCGCCGACCCACCCACCTCCCACGATTTTTTTTGTTAATGAAACTAACCACATCAAACAATTTTAGTATTATTCCAAAGCTTAGGAGGAAGAGAAGCTATTAGCAAGCAAAAGCTAAGCGATTGGCCAGTCTCAAAAAAGTTATGGCCAATTGTGGCCAAAAAAAGCGTTTTCTGGCCATAACTTTCTTGAGATTTGGCCAATCACTTAGCTTTTGCTTGCTAATAGCTTCTCCTCCTCCTAAGCTTTCGAATAATACTAAAATTGTTTGATGTGGTTAGCTTTAAAAGAAGTTATAACAAAAAAACTTTCGAAAAGCGCCCCATTTGCAGTTTTTACGAAACGCCCATGCTTGCAGTTTTTACGAAACGACCTAGCACCTATTTTCTGGACGGTGATCTGAGCGCGTGATTAGGAAGGGGAGGGTCCCCACCACCGGCCAATCTTTTTAACGATATTTGTTTTAAAAAAATTGGTTCAAGATTTACCAATTTGAAAATCAAAAGGGTCCCTCTGATAATTTGACAAAAAACCGGTTTCGGTTTTCGGTTAACCGGGTGTCGGCCAACAACCGAACCCGAGGGTCGCAAAACCGGCCTAACCGAAAACCGGGGGTACCGGTTTAAAACCGACCGTGAACAAATGAACAAAAAAACATATTAATAAATTAAAAATTCTAAAAAAACTTCGCCCACTAAACAATCGTAATCGTAAATATCGTAATTTTGGCAATATCGTGTGTGTTATTTTTAGGAGACGATATCGACATGCCTGCTAGACACGGCCCTGGTCTCGGGTAAACCAAACATAAGATTGACTTTTCGCGAAAATGTTTTTAGAAAATATTTTAAGTAAGTGCTTTCCCCCCCCCCCCCAAATTGACTTTTTGGCTTGCTCCTCCTCCCAAAACCAGAGGGGCCGGGTTTTAAATAAAAATGCTTCATTTACCTGTTGAGCACTAGGCTTCCCCACATCAAAAGTGTTATCCGCATGTTTTTGCTCCCTAGAAATGGTGCCACCACCAATGGCAATGCCAATCAAAGTCATGAGAAAGTTTAGCAGAAAAAGCTTGTAAAATAACATGTTTATCTGTAAAAATAATATATTATTCAATGCTTGAAACGCTATTCTTTGTAAAACTTTAGACAAATGATTATAAATTTGAATTAAAGAAGCAATAATACAATCAAAAAAATCAATGTAACTCAAATAAAGCATATGCCCATTGGTTAGATAAAAATGCAAATAGCGTGAAAAGACAAAAATTGCATTGCTCCAATTTTGATTGCATTTTGATCGTTGTTGTTCCAATAAATTTTCGATAACATCTTTGAGAGATTGGAGTGGGCCAAGTTTTGGACAAAAGATGCTGACATGGAAAAAATTTAAAAAACAAAACAGGTGAAGAGCAGACGAAAGAAGAACCCGAATGTAATATTTCGGGACTCGTGGAATTTGATTACCGGTCCGCTGGCTTCAATGGTGCCAATGTTCGGCTTAGACGTCCAAGACAAACCTTTTTTTCCACATCTGGCAAATAGACCAGAAAATTACAGAAGAGAAATTTATCCATCAAAATCGGACTATTTGGCTGATGGAATGATGTCTGGAAGGCGAAAGGAATTCGACAGATGGTTTGAGTTGAATCAAAATCAGCCGTTCCTACTTGACGAATCATTGGCCAGGTACATCATGATAAACAATTACAAAGTATTTTTTCCAACTTTTAGCTACTGTAAAAATGATGTCGACATTTTATTATCGGGACTTATTGCCTTCAGAGCCGAGTTTCTCGAAATGACAAAACGCCTGGCTGGGTCAAATGGAAAAGCGGATCGGGCCGCTTACAAAACACCGCACAACGGGGTTGAAAATACATGGGTGCGTTTGGCACGCATGCTGTCGATGTTATCCGGACGAAGAAATGGTTATGCCGTGCGGTAAGACTGCAGGACGAATTCGTGAGCGAAATAAGCAACGGATGGACTTTATTCTGTCAAATGTGCCAAATGTTGAAATTTTTTGGGAATGCGACATTCGAGAGATGCTGAGACGAACAGGCAAATGAAAGAAAAGTTTGATGATACACAGGTGACGGCGGGCCAATAAACATCCGAGGATGTTTTATGGGTGGAAGGGCTGGCGCTTTGAAACTTTTTCATGCGGCTGCTCCGGACGAGAAAATCAGCTACTACGACTTCACCAGCCTTTACCCATTCATAAAGTTTATAGACAATAATTAAATATGTAATAATATCAAAAACACAGAGTTATGTGATGCATTATCGGTTGGACACCCCACTCTTCATGTTTTGTGTGAAAATGTTGATTGGCACCGTCCGGAGGACAACCCTTATCCGCTTGCCATTCTCAAAGTTTTCGTGATACCGCCTCGTCAAATTGATGTTCCAGTCCTACCGGTCAAAGTGGATGATAGACTCTGCTTCCCACTTTGCATGGCATGCTGCAAAAAATTCCCAAATGGAGCGGTTATGGACTCGTACAGTTGTTCTCACAACGACAGACAACGGGGATGGATTAGTACTTGGACTTCATTAGAATTTAATCTGCATGCGTCGGGGTTTGATGATCAAATTCTCGGAAACTTTGAAGCGAAGAACAATTTATTGCTGAATGTTGGGAGCAATTTAATATTAAAGTTGACCGGCAAAAGATGATCCCTAACAAAGGAAAAAGAGCACTTGCAAAGTTGGGAGTAAACAATCTATGTAAGTTTTTCAATCAAAAATGTTATGTACACTTTGAATGCAGGGGGTCGGTTTTCACTTTGCAATTTTGGACTTTCGCAAACGTTGATTACGGACAACCCATCGGAGCTCGGAGCCTTTCTCGATAACGGAAAAATCGAAGTGACTGGTCTGGACATTCTAACACCTGAAAGGATTTTGATAAGTTATCATCAAAAGAAAGACTGGGTAGAGGAGCATCCGTGCTCCAATCTTGTTATATCACTTTTCACAACATCTGCCGCCCGATTGCACTTGCTCAAATCAATGCAGAAAGTCGTTCGAACGCCAGGATGTCAACTTTTATACACAGGTGAATATATTTAAACTTTGACGAAATAATATTCTTTTTAAGACATGATGCCATCCCGCTGAAGTTGGGGGTTCATTTAGGTTAATTCACAGATGAATTTCCTAAGGTTAAAAACCTTTAAATATTTAAAAAAGCAAAAATTAAATTTTAGCATACAATTTTGGAATTTGTAAGCGGAGGCTCGAAACAATATGGACTAAAGCTGCGAAGAAACGATTCGACGAGCGACGATGAATTTGAACATGTTCTCAAAGTGCGAGGGAAACGCTGAATCACGATGTGACTCAAAATCAGGGGCTTAGATTTGAAACATTCAAGGAAAGAGTCCTACAATTTGCACGATCCGGAAAAACCGATTTCATTAAAGTTATGTACCCAAATTTCCTTCGTCCTACTGTAAAAGATGGATCTGTCATTTCCGCCCCTCTTCAAAAGATTTATAAGCCCTATGTGGGCAAAGGGATTGTTTGCTCCCGCACCTTCCGCGTTTTCGATTTTGGACACATTGGTTCATAATAGTGTATCGTTTATTTAATAAATTGAAGTTGACATTTTAAAAAAATTAGTGCGTAGAAGTGATCGATTTTGGGTGGAAAAAAACAAAATTAAGAATTGAAAGATACAATTATAGAAAAATGAACAATCGGAAGATACAAATTTGTTGAAAAACTTACCATATAGAGTAGGATGAGGAATTGTCACTTGTCTGGCTGCATTCCGCACGTCCGCCTTCTTCGGTATCATCACGATTGTTGTTATTGCGGACTGCGGAAAACACATTTCCAAGCCAGTCCGGCAATTTCATCTCTTCACCCTCAATTTTGCACAGTTCGAGGGGATAGAATCGGTCCTCTTGTCCCTCCGGAAAGCGCTCGACGACACAATGTAGGAATGGATGGAGCAGCTTAATTCTATGGCGGACATAGAAGTGAGCCGCCACGTTGACGTTAAACGGCCGCCCCAAGCGACCGTAAGCCATTGACGTTGCTGCTCCTTGTGATGTAATGCCGCCAAATGTGAATGTTTTGGTGTACCCATTCCGATCTTTGTATGTTGTTTGCACGCGTCGTCCGTTTAATGCTTGAACCACACGGTCACGGTCCAAAGGGTGATTGAGACGATCACGAAGCTCGGACATACGACAATTTAAAAGTTGAGAGCATTTTTCAGTAAGAAGAACCATTCTAGAAGCTGAATTTTAAAAAAAATTAAGCAATGGAAGTGGTCAATTTACAGAGGAAAAATGCAAAATTAGGAGTCAAAGATGCAAATGAAAAATTTTGCATAAATATCAAACTAGCTTGATAAACAAAAAAGGTCACGGATCAGTATAAAAGTAAAGCCAAAATCAGAATACTCCTCATTCTTTCTCAAAATCCAAAAATGGACAACGAATACGCTGAGTATCTTGCATCAAAGAAATCCAATCTCGACTCCTCAACATTGCCCAATCAAGAAGTCGGCGAGATTGAAGACAATCCGCCCCAGTCAATGCCTCCACCCAAAAAACCTTGTATCATAATGTTATTAATACATTTCTGAAACCCAAAATGGACAACGAAATCTTGACTTTTCAACAGTCCCCAATCAAGAAGTTGGTGAGATGGAGTAAAGTCAGCCGTCGGCAACCGCACCTCCCAAAAAATCGAACGTTCAGCTTTGGAAACTTTTTCGTCCAAAATATATGCTGACTTTCCGTATGTGCGATTGTAAGTTTTTGTCTATTAAAAATATTTATTTATTTTGAAAACAAATTTTAAGTTTGTCTTTCGGCGCTTTGGAACAACAAAAACAAATTTTCAAGCTTGGAGGACCGGACTATCGTCACTTTTGATTTGTGCCCAAAACGCACTGAGACGAACTGCAAAGCAACTGATCTCTTGGCACCTCAGAAACAGAAAAAGTGAATGAAAGAAGTGTTGAGATATTAATTTTAATCTTTACTCAAAATTTGTGTTAATTTTTAACCTCGCTCGACATAAATTTTGAATATCGCTTACCATTGGGAATAAAAAAATATTTTTGTCATTCCGTTTTCCTAATCCTTCAAATCCGTATCAAGAGTGATGCCGCAAAAGAAGCCAATTTTGCATATATTTTCATCCTTGGACCAAAAAGAATTCATAAATCTGCCCAAAAATGATCATTTCCCCAATCCCATAAATCCGATATAAAATATGTGTGGTATTATTTGCCGCAAAGGATTGCCCATTGACCAGATGGGTCTCGAGATGGGCGTTTCCATTGGATGAAAAGGATTCGTTTTGCCTTCTGTATTTTGGGGCGGGGCGGGCGAAGCTATTGGCAAAGAAAATTTGGGGTCCAAATCATTCTGCAGCAACGCCATCTCTTTTCAATTGGGCTTCATCAATTTTTAATTTTTAATTTTCAATATTTATTTGTTAAACAATTTAAAACTTCCTCAATTTTCCCGCCCACACATTTAATTTTAATAAATTCCATTGAACTTTTAAAACTGAATGGTATTTTAATTTTAAAAATTTTAAACGTTCCACGCAATCCTGATCAAACCCACTAAAGTTTTGAATAAATTTAATAAATCACATTAAACACGATTGGTCTTTTATTTTTAAACGTATCAGGCATTCTTTTAAAATTGATAAACCCAACTAACGGTTTGAAAGCCTTCACCTGTGTTTATAAAGTCCGCAAAAATTTTTATCTTAAACCCTTACCTTTTGCTTTTTAAAATTTTTATCAAGTTCGTAGAATCCTCAACAAACATGTCTGACAACGCTGAAGCAGTTTCCGTTGAAACGGTCGATGGCGTTCGTGCACTGCGCCAGGAAAATCAGATTCTGACTGAACAGAATCGAAGCTTGACTGGAGAGGTGTCAGACCAAAGAGTGGACATAATTCAAATTTTGACTCGGATTGAACGTTTAGAAGCATATGCTCAAAATGTAATTCATTTTAAATTGTTAATGAATATTTATGAATAATTTAGAGCCAAAACGGATTTCGGGTCCAATTTTCGCCGCTGGCAACCCAGGAACTTCACGCAATGGGGCGACGGATGGAACAAATAGATCGCAACAACACGCCGGCACCTGCGCGACAAGCTTCATCAACTTTGACCAACAGTGTCGGACGAGGTCTAGTTGTTTGTTGTTGTTTTTATTGTTACCAATTTTCAGCTCAAAATTCTGCACCAATTGGCCGCGCTGCTGCAGCAACAACAAGAAAATTGCTGATTGGCACTAATCAGGCCATGGCGAGAGAAGCAGTTCAACCTGCTCTGAACGCGTCCAACGCCAGAAGCGGCCAATTCTTCGCCGCGCTTCCAATTTGCCTACCGTCCTTGAGGGTGGGAAAAACATGGTCTGAGGAGAATCATCCAATAATATTTTCACAAAAGACTTCAATTTTGCAACATATGTCTCTTATATAATCATCCAATAATGTTTTGACAAAAGACCAATTTTGCAACATCTGTCTCTTATATAATCATCCAATAATGTTTTGACAAACAACCAATTTAGCAATATCTGCTTAATCATCCGATAATGGTTTGACAAAAGACCAATTTTGCAACATCTGTCTCTAATATAATCATCCAATAAATTTCATTAATCAAGTTCGATTTTGATTAAATGTAAATGACCAGCAAGGGTGTAATTTGGCTTACTCAAAAAAAAGTTCGCTCCAGTGAATCAAGTTGGATTTTAGAGAGAGGAGAGCAGAACGAAAGAAGAGAATTGAGGAGGGAGAGGAACGGAAGAGGATGAAGGGAGAGCGGAGAGCAGAACGAAAGAGAATTGAGGAGGAAGAAGAACGGAAGAGGCTGAAGGGAGAGCGGAGAGCAGAACGAAAGAGAATTGAGGAGGAAGAGGAACGGAAGAGGCTGAAGGGAGAGCGGAGAGCAGAACGTAAGAGAACTGAGAAGGAAGAGGAACGGAAGAGGCTGAAGGGAGAGCGGAGATCAGAGCGAAAGAAGAGAATTGAGGAGGAAGAGGAGGAGCCAATTGAGGGAGATGAGGAAATTGAGGAGGAGGAGGAGGAACAAACGCGGGAAAAAGAGAGCAAAGCTAAAAAAAAGCGGATTGCTGAATGGGTAGAAGCTGCCTCGGTGGCTTCTTCAACCATGTCAATCACAAGAATGAAAAAGTTAGAAGGGCGAGACCGACAATACTGGATGAAAAGAAAATTGGCAAAAAAATTGAATGGGGAGGGTACAAGCAAATAAAAGGGTAATGGTGAATAAAATGTTTGATTAATTGTTGTTTTTTTCATCGGATACATTTTTTGACGCATAAAAATTGGACAAATAAAATGCGATGAAATGACCGCCCCCCCCCCCCCAATCCAAAACGCAACTTTTGGTCAGACTATGGCAGAGAAAATTAAAAGACTGAACGGTTCGAGAAAGAGAAAAGAGAGATTGCGAAAAATGTTCGGTTAGAGAAAGAAAGAAAGAGAGAGATTGCGAAAAATGTGCGGCTAGAGAAAGAAAGAAAGAGTGAGAGGGCGAAAAATGACGATTAGAGAAAGAAAGAGAGGAGCAAAAATGTGTCACTCAACGGATAAATTTTGATGCATAAAAATTGGTCAAATAAAACCGAGACTTAACACAAAAAATTTAAATTCAGTTATCTAGATTTAAATTTTAAAATCGATATGACGAAGGAATAAATGCGATGAAATGACCGCGCCCCCCCCCCCCCCACACACATCAATCGAAAATACGTAACATTTGGGCAGACAAAGTCAGAGAAAAGAGAAAGAGAAGAGAGAGAGAGGACGAAAAATGACGATTAGAGAAAGAAAGAGAGGAGCAAAAATGTGGTCTTTGCTCACTCAACGGATGAATTTTTGATGCATAAAAATTGGTCAAATAAAACCGAGACTTAACACAAAAAATTTAAATTCAGTTACCTAGATTTAAATTTTAAAATCGATATGACGAAGGAATAAATGCGATGAAATGACCGCGCCCCCCCCCCCACACACATCAATCGAAAATACGTAACATTTGGGCAGACAAAGTCAGAGAAAAGAGAAAGAGAAGAGAGAGAGAGGGCGAAAAATGACGATTAGAGAAAGAAAGAGAGGAGCAAAAATGTGGTCTTTGCTCACTCAAAAATGCCATCTCTCTCCACACATTCCCACAATCTTACCCCATTTTCAAACGAACGCCCAAAGTTCACTTCCCCCCCCCCCCATCTTCTTCATTCTTCTCTTCCTTCCTTCTTCTCTTCCCCCCCCCCTCCATCCCACATCCATCCCCCCCCCCATCTCTTCTCTCCACCCATCCATTCATCTCTTCCTCCCACCACCCCCCTCTTTTTTTTACTTCGCTTTCTCTCCACCCATCCTTCTCTTCCTACACACCTTCCTCTCCTCGCTTCCCCTCTCCTCCCCCATCCCCCCCATCACCTACAGAAGCCAAACCCAAACCCTCGGATTCCCACCGTCCCCCCCCCCTCCCACCCCCCTAATCATAGTCGGATAGGGGTCGGATACGCCCTGGCTATTAACTACTGGCATGCGCGCAGAAGATGCATTCAGGGAACAGCAGGCTTTCAATTTAGACCTTCAAAAACCTTTTCTTGGACAGTCTCGGATATTTCTCATTTCTGTAAAAAATAAGAAAAAGTTTTTGAATGTACAATTCCGTCCTAACCGAAGACGGCGGTGCCGATAGGCGCCGTCGAAAAAATTTTGAATTTTTTACTCAATTTGTTAAGAGATTTGCAACTAAAAATTTTAAAAATGCGGTAATTTTTGTAAGCTTTTTTAGCTGTAGGAAGGAGGGGTGTGCCTATAGGCGCCGCCGAGGAAGGTGAAAGTCTTTTTGAATTCTGTTAAAAAATTGCCAAAAAAAATTACATTTCATAAGGTTTCCTGATAGTGAGTGATGTTTTGTAAGAACTAATTATTAAATTAAAAAATAACTAATTTAATTTTGGGAATAGAACCGCCGGTACATAAATTACGATACAGAGTTTACACTGAGTCATAAGACCATCCAATGGATGCGCTGTGCAAAGGATTTATTTAAAGGATTTTTAAATTTGATTTGTCATTATGTTTTTCAATTTAAGCTTTGAATTCTAAACAAATTCTCTCTAAAAATGCCATCTTTAGGGGTGTAAAAAAGTCTCGATTTTCGAGACCAAGTACCCGAGACTCGAGACCGAGACCCAAAAAACCCGAGAAATTTCTCGAGTCGAGACTCGAGACCGAGACTCTCGTGCAGCACTAATGGTTAGCAATAAATATGTGGGCATATGATTCTCCAAAATTGCTTTCTACACAACTTGGCTGATGTTTATGTTAGTCAGTGTATGTTGAGTAATCTTGCCAATTAAACTTCATGTTCACCTTTAATGTAAATTTTGTTGGCGCCAAAATCAAATTTAAATGATCGATTTTTTGGCTCAATCCAAAATCAAATAGCAAAACTGCAAACAAGTGTTAGCTATGAGTTTCCAATTCCGATACAACAAATGATAGCAATGATTCCGGATGTAATAATTTCAATGGGAACCAAGCCTTTGTTCATGTAAAGATCGTAAAACTTAAAAAACAAATTTTCACTTAATTAAATGAATAATAATTACCAGACCAACGGAAGGTGCCATTGTAATTAAGATTTAAATTGCCACTAAAATGTTGAAATTGAAGTACTTGCGTAACAAATAGAAAAAAAGTTTAAAAAAATTTAAGCTTTCCAGTTGATGAACATAAATATTTGCAATGTATCGTAATCATTGGCAAACTTTACAGCATAACACTTGAGTAATTTTTGTCAAGAAGCTTACAAAAAATGTCTCAAAGAAATTACGTGTTTTTGTGTGTTAAATTACAATATTTTTAAGCAGCTCAGAATAGGGCTGTTCGAGAGTTGAAATTACCGAGAGTCGAGACCAAGAAATGACCCCGAGACGCAAAATTTGAGAAAATTCCCCCGACCGTGCCTATCGGCACCGCCGACCCCCCCCCCCCCCTCCAGCAGCAGATGTAAAGCAGGATTCTCTAAAAAATTTACATTTTTAAAAATCCAAAAGTTATGAATAGGGCCCGGATTTTTATGTTATAACATATTTTTTTCGTGGATTCCTTACCATGAGAGAAGCCCAAAAATAGTATTTGTTTTGAAAAATTTTTGAATTAGGGCGACTTTTAGCACATATCAAAACATATTTTGGGGGTATTTTTTAGCACATATTTATTGACATATTTTAAGCTTTTTTAGAGTTTTAGCACTTTCCTTAACAAAAATGCAATAAAAACGAAAATACACCCCTAAGGATCGCTTTTTAAATTTTCAAAAAATGCACCCCTAAAAATTGACTTTTTCTTGGACCAAAAATCCACCCACCCATTTTTGTCACATATTTTAGCATTTTTTGAGATTTTTAGCACATATTTTTCTCTTTTGACCGAATTTATTTTTATTTAATTGAGATATGGTTGGAATAACTTTTCAAGTTATCGTTTATTGGAGTTTTCACTTAAACGTAGGGGGAAAGGAAGATTCTGAAGACAAAAAAGTTTTTAAAGTGCTTTCAAAAATTATAATTTGACGTACAATGAAATTGGTCGACAAAGTTGCTTGAAACATTCCGTAAAATTATGGGTATCAAAACTACGCAATAGATAATGTACCCAATTGTATATAATTTTTTCATTAATGAACAACTTTATAAATGCCAATTTCTATGGAAAATTTTTGAAAATTATTTGTCGAGGAATGTTAATCATTTGAAATTTTCTTTCTCTTTCGACCGAATTTTCTATTGTTAATTTTTCGGTGTTTCACATTAACTCAATTTACAAAACCAAAAATCAATGGGAGGGCAGCGGAGCCGACGGCATATTTGTCAAATAAACACCAGCAGGCCTGATACTGAATTTATATGCACCAGGGATGGGAATCGCTATCGCTATCGCTATCGCGCGATATATATCGCATTTATCGCCTTTTTGGTGCATAACGGCTAGCGCATTAGAAAATGGTTTTATCGCCTATCGCCGCCGATCGCTTTTTTTCGGCGCGATACCCATCCCTGATATGCACCATAAATAGAAATAAAATTCCCTAAATGTGCACCAAAGATGCTAAAATATGCACAAAATGGCGTTTTTAGTCATCTAAAAAAATCAACTTTTTTTTTTCTTTTAATGTCAAATTAGATATTTAGGTGTGCCATAAGTTTTGAGCCTCTAGATTTTTGAATGAATTTGAAAAAATTTGAGGCTGATCAGACCCAGTTCTATGTTTTTTGGGAGCTTAAACATTGCTTATCAAGTATGTAAAAATTAAAGAATTTTGGTTCAGCAAACAATTTGAGGTTCAAAACTTATGACCCTAAGTAAATCATAAAATTTTAATTTTGAAAATAAAATTAGTTTTGATAAAAAACTGTCAAATTTTTTTTTTACCTGAAAAAACAGAAAAGAAATATTTCATTTGCAGATTACGTCATGTCTTGCGGTCTAACAGAATATTAAATCAGCAAAATTTAATTAATTACGAAGGAAACTACATACGAAAATTAGTGCAATTGTGGCATTTATCTCATTTGTGCGTCTTGGTTACTTGCTGGAGTAATTTTTATTTAACGAATACAAATTATTTACCATTTTTTTCATTGCCACTTCATTTTAATATATAAAATTTTACTTTTAATCATGTTTTGATCGTAATGCTTATTGTTAAGTCTTATGAATACAACACCCCAAAAAATATGTGAAACATACATTCAATGCATTGAAATGTGTGCCTTTTACTTACACATTTTTAATACAAAGAAAATTATTAGTAAAAATATTTAGAATAATTCAAATACAACTAAATACAATTAACAATGGACTTTGTCGATTGGTCCATCTCGATTCGAAACCCATCAATCTACTTAGCCATTTGTATAACCATCCCGTCAATGGCACTTTATATTGCCGAAATTGTCACCATTGTTCGGCACAAGCAGTTTCACAACTCGTTCTACGCCCTTTTTGTTATGCGGGCAATTCCGGTAATAAATTAAAAATGATCGAAAAAGAATTATAATTAACTAAAAGCTTTTTCTAAAAATTGTTTAAGGATTGGTTGGGCGTATTAAACTCTTTCTACGCCCAACGATTGCCCTCCATAATTGGTGCCGTACTTTACCCGATTTATTTAAAGTTCCCAAATTGGATGCTCGCAATGGACTTGTTCCTTGCCGCACACACATTTCAAGCGAATAATTTAGCCACTATTTTAATATTGTTGAATCGATTGACCGCAATCATAATGCCAATAAAACATGAAAAGGTTATTTTTTAAATAATTTAAAAGATTTTATAGTTTTGCTATTTTTAAGATGTGGCGCAAATTTCTTCCACTTTTAACAATGTTTGTTTTCTGCGTGCCAATACTGACATGTTGGCCGGCATTCAAAGAGAATGGAATCATTCAATTGAACAATCCAAATTCTACCACAGACCGCAGTTTCAGTTTCATGACGGCTGAAGGAGATGTATGAATATTCGTTATTATTTTATATTATTTACAAATTAGTGGTATTCATATTCAAAATGAATTATTGAGAAATTAATCCCATTAAAATCTCATTAAGGCCCCATACCTTAACTATATCATTTATATTGATGCCATCTTCTCTATCATTTTTACGATTATTTGCGTTTTGCTAAACATTTTCACTTTCGTGGCATACAAATTACATGTGAAAAAAGTTAGCATAAACGGAAACAACAACGGCGTTGAAATTGAGAAGAAATTGTTGGTTTATGCATTAGCAACTTTTTTGGGTCATGCGCTGGTCACAAGCCTGCTTTTGGTAAATGAAAAGCGTTAATATTAATTTGTATTAAAGTTTAAATAAACATTGACAAGCTCTTTTTTACATCACAGATTCAAATTATTTCTAACATGAACCCGAAAACAATTACTATGCTGATCGTCTATTACCCACTAATTACGGACATAGGTGGAACGGAAAATTTTTCGATATTAATTATTGTACATATAAAACACTAAAATTTGAAGACTGAAATTTAAACGGTTACATCACAAACAGGTACTGTAGTGATTTCCAGTTGGTTACTGTTGTGGGCCAGCGGCACATTCCGTCAACAGCTGATCAAAAATTTTGTGATCATTCGCTTTACCGATCGCGCAAATATTCGTGTCGTCAAAATTGAAGGACCCCAAAACAATAATGATCGGGCATTTGGCGGAGCTGTTGGCCATCAATTGCAGAACAGAATTGCAGTTCCGTACAACAATTGACAGCCTTTTCATAATGTTTACTTACCGTATTACTCATAATTTAAATTTTGATATTATTTATTGAACCAAGTTAAATTTTTGAAATACAGAAAAACATTATAACAATAATAAAAGTTGATCAAAATTTACAAATCCACTGATCAATCGAAAAATCTTGTGTTTTTTGTCCGCCCGCCGCTCGTCGAACGCTTTTTGGCTTTTTAGAAACACTTTTTTAACTTGAGCAAAATTCTTTGATTTCGAATAAATATTTGAACCCTTGGACTGACCTCAAACCTTTGTTCAAAAATCAATTTTGGTTCAAACTTATTCAAAACGCATATAGTACAACATCGTTCGAAGGTCGAAAAATTAAGGTAAAATTGCGTCAGAAATACTTGAACTTAAAAAAAAATTGAAATCCATCAGTACAGAATTTTTGGCACTGTCGAAATCAACTTCATATGACGTCCAGCGACTTACATTACATATCTGCTAAATCGATAATATATGTATATTCATTTAAAAAAAATCATTATTAATCATTAATTCAGAAATATTCATTCGTAAATTGTTAGCTTTTTATTGAAGCATTCAAAAAACTAAGACAGCATAATAAATAAAACAATATTTATTTAAAATTATTCGAATTGTTGAGGAAAACAGAAAATGAAGAACATTCTATTGGTTCAATTACTTTTGTTCAAAATTGCATATTCAATTTGTCAAATAATTCGACCGTACATTGAAAGTGGCAATCAGACTGGTGTCGCAGCTTATCATATCGCTCAGGTTATTTTATAAAAATATGAAAATAATTAAATATTTTTGTCCATTTTTGTTTTTGGTGTATTAACTTTAGCCTTATAAACACAAAATGAAACCTAACTTTTTTGTAAATCGCGAAACTAAAATGATCTTTGCCGATCGGACTTTTAAAAACATGATTAAATGTGATGTATAATTAATGGTAATAGTTAAAATATTTTCAGATTTCACCGCCAGGCATTTATCGGATTATCATTTGGTCAAAGTTGGTTGGACAAAGCTTTATTAGACCAATGGCATCGGCAAATGTGTGCAATGAAAACGCAATTTTTGATAAGATTTGGATGGGCGAGGGTCAAGCACAACAACTTCAATTTAAAATTCTTTTCCCATATTTTGAAGAATTGGCAAAATGTTTTTCGCATTTTTATACAGTTGTGAGTGATGAAAATGGACAATTTTTATTGGAGAAAAATGGCACGACAAGGAATTCTGGCATGTTGTCAATGCTGATCAATGACAAAGTCAATTTGCATATAATACCATTGAAGAGAGAGGTAATTTAGATCTTATTTTTTATATTCTAAAAAGTTTTTTTTAAAAAGGCATTTGATTTACAACAAATATTTATCTTTTTTAAATTAAAATCTTTAATATAAATGATTAATTTATGATATTTTAAGTTAAAAAACTGTCTTTTTCGATTATGTTTCCTTTTTAATATCAAATATTTTGCACGTATTTGAGACTGAAGTTCCGTTTTTCTGAATTTTTTAGTGCCTTTAATTTTTACATTTCGACTTTTTAATTTGTCCAGATGCCAATGCTCCGTGACAAATATGGGCCAAATACTGCGGCCCAAAAAGTGTATTCTATGGCCAAAAAAGTTTCCATAGATACATTATGCCATTTTGATCAAGAAAAAAACAATCGTTGCGTTTTGAATTATTTTCAAATATTTAATGATAAAAAAGAAATGCTGCAAGAGATCCTGAGGCGTTGGCTGTTTGGGTTCGCGTATGAAGAATTGTCTGATAAGGTTAAGAATTTTATAAAATTTAATATTTATTTTGAATGCAATATTTTGAATAATGATGCTAGTTCCCTTTGCTTCTTTAAAATCTCAAAAATTATTCATTTTTGAATTTTTAAAAGTTCGACTTAGTTTTAATTTTATTTTTTTGTAAATAAAAGCAAAGTCGGGCTATTTACTATTCCGAATATTTGAATATTCCTTAAACTTTAGGAGAATTTTTTTTTGTTCGCAATTTTAAACAATTTAATCGATGAATGCAAAAAGAAAATAAATGGCGGAATAAAAAATGAAGATGCCATTTTGCTTGGCGTTTTTATAAATTTTTTATGGCACAAAAATGGTCAAATTATGAAAAGATTTCGGTTGGCCGATGAACGAATGATCGGTTTAATTAGCGAATTTTGTCAAATTAATCATCAATTTATGCTTTCACATCCTTCGTTGCTCGAACAAATTCGGGTCAGTTTTAGTAAAAAATGAATGCTTTGATTTTTGATTTATACAGATTTTCTCAATTTTTTCCATTTAAAATTCAAAACTAAATTAAAATTTTAAAGCATTTTAGAAAGGATAATAAAAATAGCTTATTTTTTATTTATTTATTGTTTTTTGCAAGTCGCGTGATTTGGATCCCTCCTTTTGTGACCGATGGCCTACCGTACACCAACAATCATTACGATACACGCAGCCAGCCACCGTTTTGGAAACGTTTCATCATTGGCTTCATCCACAGTCGGATACACATCGCCTGGGAGAGGAACAAATGTCCATTGGTGACGAAAGGTCGAATGTCGATGAATTGTCTGATGAAATGCGACAAATTGTCAAACTGTGGATGGAAATTTTTAATGAACGAATTTATTCCCGCAAGAATGAATGGCCAGAACTTGATTTAAATATTTTTATTCAAATTGGTAAATTTAATTTAGGCAATAATTTTTTGAGTAAAAAAAACAAATAATTTAGGTAAAGTGTTTGCAAACGCTATAAATGCTGGAATTCTTACAATGGAAAAATTGAATATTGTTGTTGGAATTTATGAAAATTTGAAAGAAATTTGCCATTTTTTTCAATATTTTTGGCTTGACTGTAAACACAATCTTCAATTATTGTTGTTACCATGGCGAAATGTTGTATGCACAAATAACGAATTTCAAGTATATATTTTTTTAATTTTAATTATTATTTAAGAAATTCCTATAAAATTAAAGTTAAATTTAAGCAAAAAATAGAGACTTGCATAATTCAGATGAGTTTTTCATAAATTTTTTCAGTTTGTTCAAATCGGTCAAAGCTCCTCTACAAATGTTTCACAAATATCCGATTCGGCCGTTACCGATGGAGACAACGAATTGGAGTCCCACGATGCAAAAACATTGGCAAAAAATAACGGAAAAAATATTTTGGAGCAGCATCAACAACAACAACAACCCTCGTTAAAAGAATCATCATCACTGCAATGTGTTGTCTGTTGCGATAATAATGTAAAACATTAATAATAAATTTTTGTAAAAATACCTAATTTTAGTGCTTACAAAATTTTAAACTAAATTTAATTGATATATTTTTTATTAATTGGAATTGTTTAAACTTTTATTTATTTATATTGCGCTTTGAATTTAAATTTGTATTTATTTTTGTCTTATTACTTTTTTAGATTGAAACAGTTTATGTGCCGTGTGGTCACGCCTGTACATGTCAAAATTGTGCTGATGAAGTCGGGGATAAATGTCCAATATGTCGTAGCGATGAAAGTTGGCCAATCCGCATTTTTCTGTCATAATGCAATATTTTTTTAGCGTTTTTTTAGACTTCAAATTGTTATTTATATATTTTTTTGTTTGCAACTTTGTTTGTATTAATCATTAGTAATTAATTCTTTTTTACAAAACTATGAAAATAAAATTACTTTATTACTTTCTTACACCAAGCTTTCTGATCGGAAAACCCAAGCATTGAAAATATTTCCAATTATCGTTATTGAAAAATATCGAAATACTAGGATTTCGATTGATAGTGTCGCGATAATTATCGAATTTATCGCGATATATTGCGATATTTATCGAATTATCGTATCGTGCCGAACACTAATTATTAATCTAAAAAACTAAAATTGAAAGGGATCATAATTTAAAGAAAAATTGTGATCGGGATTAACTAATTGGAATTATATAAAATTTAACTTGCGGTTAATAAACCGTAACTACCTAACTAACAAAATAAAGATTTGTAAATTTAAATAAACCAGGAAACAGAACTTTGGTTTTTGCCAAATATTACATTAATTATCCAAAATGCCTTTTTGTTTAGGAAAGTTTAGTTATCTAAAATTACAGCATCATCCGGTAACCCGGTAATTCTTTTAATTAATTGTAATTTTCATTTTTGTTCCCCTAATTGGCTCAGCAAATGCTTTGATGCTTCAGCTAAGCATAGGACTCGACAGTCGATCGGAGTTATCTTTCCATTCTGGTGATAAAGCTTGCTTTTTATTTTGGCTTTTTTTTTATTCGTACTTTTGTATTGAATTTCTGACATCAAACTTCCAATAATGTATTGGGTTTTCTTTTAACTTTTCTGCATGACATTCGTGCGTGAATAAAAATTTTTCTAGTGGGGGGGGGGGGTGTGTAGAATCCGAATCCGACATTAGTTTTGACCAATTTCAAACCCCAAACCCGGATTCAAACTTTTTTTCAAAAATTCAAAAATTTTCAAAAATTAATTATGGCCTCAAAATTGTTCAAAAAGCATGATTTCGTTCATTACTTGCCTTTTGTTGTGATTTTGTGTTTTTTGAACAATTTTGAGACCAAACTTAATTTTTGAAAAAAGTTCGAATCCGGGTTCGAGGTTCGAAATTGGTCGAAATTAATGTCAGATTCGGATTCTACACCCCGCGAATACCCCTAGAAAAATCTTTTTTGTGGACTTAGAAAATATTTTATTTTTTCAAAAAATGGGGGGGGGGGACCAGCCCGAGTATTACCGAAATTTTCTTCAACTAAAAATTTGAAATTTTAACCAGCTCCCTCAATGGGAAAAGTAAAAGAGTTTAAACCCATAAAAAGATTGAATCGTAAATCGGTCGACAGGATGGGTAACCTGAAGTTAAAATTTAAAAATAAATTCTTTAGCAATTATATTAAATGCTTTTTTAAATTTACTATTAGCTGTTCTTTTTTCCAACAAATGCCAATAGGTATGCGTATGTTCATCTGACGGGTTGTCCATTCCATCAAACAGTTGCCAGGGCAATTGCCCCTTCCTCCATCTCCCCTAAGGGGCTTTCATGTTGGGTGTGGCCGTTGTGGGCTTTTCTCGCCAACCTCTTTTTATTCTCAAAAATGTCATTAGTGGGCTTCCGCATTTTACGCACATTATTATTTTATTGACCTACACGAACATGACATTATGCGGGGAGAACGCTGAATTTCGATGGTGGAACACAGTTTAATTTTAAATGAAAACCCCCAATTTGCTTATTGAGAATATTGAAAAATTGCTTTGTTTATTTTATTAAATTTATATAACACCCAAGCCAAATATGAATGGCAAAAATTAAGAAAATTTTACAAAACGAAGATGTCAATACATAAATGGAAAATTTAATTTTAAAATGCCAAAATAATTGTAATTTTTACACCGACAGTGTTGTTAATAATAGCTGTATAATTTTGTCATAAAAATATGGCTGAAAGTGTCCGCGTTGTGGTCCGATGCCGTCCACTCAACCAACGGGAGATTCGACTGGACTCAAAGGTGTGCTATATAAAACAAATATTTTAATGCTTAATAAAACCGAATTTAGTTTTTTATAAATAAATTTAATAAAAAAATTTTAAGTTTTTATTGTTTATCTTATCGCAGGTTTGCGTGGCGATGGACCCCTCAATTGGCCAGGTTAGAAAGAATCCACCGAATTTTGTTAAGAAAATGCAATTTTATAATTTTTTAAAGTATTTTCAAAAATATTTTTGGTAACATTCAAAAAATATTAATATTTTGTATAATTGCTGGGTGGGTGGGCCACTTTTAAAAATAATTTTCTTTTATTACAGTGCATTTTGCATACCGACGGTGCCCCCGTTCCAAAAGCGTTTACATTTGATGGCGTTTATTTTATGGATGCGACGGCAGAACAAATCTACAACGACATAATTTATCCACTGGTGGAAGTACGGTAAAAATAAAAAATGTAAAAAACAATTTCTAACCTCTAAAAAATTTACAAAACAATCCTTTTTAATAGCCTGCTAATTTTCCGTTAGACTTTTTTGGGTCAAGTGCAGTGATTACCCGATTCAATTTTTTCTGGTGGTTCCGCTTCCAAAACGGTTCTAAATTTTTAGCAATTCTGCAACCTGGAAATCACTGGTTAAGTGTCATTTACATTAATTTTAATAACCTATTTAAATTAATTTTAAAACTTAAATCTAATATATAATTTACTATAATTATCAGCGATTAGAGCAGCTAAGTAATTTTTTAACTGATACAATTTTTAATTTAGGACAGCGATCCGTTTAATTTGTCTGAATTACCACACTTTATTTATTTTAATTTCCCCCCAATAATCAGAGTGTGATCGAAGGCTACAACGGCACAGTGTTTGCTTATGGCCAAACTGGTTCCGGCAAAACCTTTTCGATGCAAGGCGACCAGCAATTGGCCGCGGCCCAGCGGGGCGTAATTCCGCGAGCATTTGAACACATTTTTGAGTCCATTGCCACCACTGAACATACCAAATTTCTTGTCCATGTTTCCTATCTGGAGGTCTGTGTCATTTTGGCTTAAAAATTTTGACAAAAATCACAACAATTTAGTAAGTACTAAATTAAAGCTCGACCGATCGGGATCTTGTCAAGTGATCGAGATCTGGAGCCAGTTTTTTTTCGCAATCTTGATCAAATCGATCGACAAATTTTACCAAGATTAGTTTTCACACTTTTCAAATCTTGACAAATCTCGATCGAAAATATTTTTTTGAGCTTTTCGAGATATCTATGAAAATCACGTCCGATCCTCATGCACGGGATTTAGTAACTAATTATCAACGATAGGGGATCGTATTAAATTCGAATTCGTAAATTTGATTAAGAAAATTCAATAAAATCTGTATTCAGATTTACAACGAGGAAATTCGAGACTTGTTGGGTGACAATCGACATAAATTGGACATCAAGGAACATCCTGAACAGGTGGTATTTTATTATATTTTATTTTAGAAATGCAATTATTAGTCAATTTTGCCATTTTTAAGGGCGTTTACGTGGCCGGCCTTTCCATGCATGTTTGCCATAATGTGAGTGACTGCGATCGCCTGATGACAACCGGATTCAACAGCAGGCATGTCGGTGCCACGTTGATGAACGAGGATTCGAGCAGGTGCAAACAGCCAGGAATAATAAAAATAAAAAATTAAAATATTTAAAATTCGAAAAAATGGAAAAAATATATAAAATGCTTTCATTTAATATTAGTGTATTTAACAAATTAATAGAAAAAAAAAAAAAATTTAACTTTTAAATATGTACAATGGCTTAATTGTAATTCCCAATTTAGGTATGTAAAAAGTTTATTCTTAAATAAAATGGCTTAATTGTCATTCTTAATGTAAAATGTTTATTCCTATATTTTAAGTCTAAAATTTATTTAAAATCTCATCACTCAATTTTCATTGTATACGTTGAAAATAATTTAACTATAAATAAAATAGGTAGCTTAATTGTCATTTTTAATTTATGTAAAATGTTTATTCCTATAATTTTTAAGTCTAAAATTTATTTAAAATTTCACATTTTTTTTAAGATCCCACTCAATTTTCACTGTGTACGTTGAAGCGTTGAATGAAAGCGGCAACATTCGAATGGGTAAGCTCAATCTGGTGGATTTGGCTGGCAGTGAAAGACAGGCAAAAACGGGTGCCACCGGCGAACGCTTCAAAGGTTTGGCAAAAATATGTTTTAACAAATTTTGCCAAAAACATAAACGTCAAGTGCCTTAAGTTTTGTGTGATTTAAGAAGCAACAAAAATCAATTTGTCACTGTCCGCCCTGGGCAATGTGATTTCTGCATTGGTGGACAGCAAATCCACTCACATTCCATACAGAGACTCAAAACTGACACGACTTTTGCAGGTACACAATCAATTAATCCTAGACCTAGGGCTGTTGGTTTCAAAAAATTTTTCGTTTAAACAACCAAACCGATAACCAAAATGAAAGTTTCGGTTAAGCAAAACCGATAACTAAGCCGAAACTAAACTTTCGGTTAACAGAACCAAAAAAAAATGCCGTATTTTCGGTCTCGGTTTGGTTTGAATATCGAAATTTTGGACATTTGTGCAATGTACAAATTGTTACAAAAAACAATTTGTTTTTTTTGGACAATTAGGCTCAAAATTGGACAATCTATTTGAACACACACTTATTAACCAACTTTATAGGATTCTTTGGGCGGAAACACAAAAACGGTGATGGTAAGTTAGAAACAAAAATAAAAAATTATTTTTAATATTTGAAATGATCAAGCGTGTAATAGGGGAAGGTTTTGACCTTTTAAGCATTGAAAATCAATCCGAAGAGTTTGAACAAGTGATGTAAGCGGATTCCGGACTTTTTGGCAAAAAATTCACCAATCAAATCCGGCACCGGGGAAGGGGCTGCGGTGCCGATAGGCGCCGGCGAGAAAATTTTTGATTTTTTGATGGCATTTGTTAAGAAAATTGATTGTTCCAAACCCCACAATTTTTGCCCAATTTTTGTTTGGGAGAGGGCTAAATTTGCTTTGAAATTTCTTATTTTGAGATTTAGATCAAATTTTAGAAGGTCGAAAAAAGTCTGAAAAATTTAAAAAGTCAAATGTGCTTAAACGGTTAACAAAAATTTTGGTGTTTTTTTTCAACAGGTTGCCTGCATCTCACCGTCCGACAACAATTTTGATGAAACACTGTCCACACTTCGCTATGCAAACCGTGCCAAAAACATCAAGAACAAGCCGCACATCAACGAGGACCCGAAGGACGCGTTGTTGAGGGAGTACCAGACGGAAATTGAACGGCTCAAACAGCTCGTCCAGCAGCCGGCAACAAGTTGGTCAAACAAACACAATATGGTAGCGACGTGTTCAAATGACTCACAAAATGTTTAAAAAATAAAAATTAACTAAAACCGGGTTTAGGGGATTAAAAATTCTAAAACCGGTTTAGGGAATATAAATAAACATGGACAAATTGTAAAGCAAAAATGTTTGTCATAGAAATTTTTTTAACTTTAATTAAATATAAATATAACCAGTTGTTGAAATATAAACATAAATTTCTGAAAAATATTTACTTGATATTTAAGGTTATCATTAGAGACGAGATTTTTAGGGTTTAACCTTTTTTTTTGCGAACAAGGTTTGACGAGAGAAGCCCAAAAATAGCATTCATTTCAAAAAATTTTTGAATTAGAGCGACTTTTTAGTCCCTAAAAATCCCTCGGCCTTTTTGAGAATAAATTCCTATTTCGCTGTTTTTGCGTTTTTAGTCCCTATTTTGAACTGAAGAACTGAAAATGCCTCCCTAAATAAAGACTTTTTCTTTGATCCATCCCCAAAGATCGACTTTCCCCTAAAATTTTTATTTGATATTTTTTTATAAAATTTTCTAAAACGTTAAAAATAGTACATTTATAATTGTTAGAGGAAAATTAATAAAGATTGACAAATCTTAAAGGGTTTTATGCAAAAATTGACTGGGTTTGGTCAGTTTAAGCACTGTTTTTACTCCCTATTTTGCCACTTTTTTGGCTTTTTAGTCCATATTTTGAGAGTTTTTAGTCCCTATTATATGCCCTTTTTTACGGTTTTTAGTCCCTAAAGTCTCTAATTATCATTATTAAGTTCTATTAGCGGCAAGATTGCCAAAAACAACGTTTTAACAACTTTACTTATAGAATATAATTGTCTAGTCTATATAAACAATATACTTTCCTCGTTCTTAATAGTATAACTATAACGGATTGACTAAAACAGATAACGAAATTCCCTGAAAGAAAAAAGTCTAGAAAAATTAAGCAAAAATAAATAAATATATTTCAGATGGAATACATCCGGATGTTCATCACCAGGCACTGTCCGAATTTGAGCAAGAAAAGCAAAAGTTGCGGGCTGAATTTGAACTGGCAATGCAAGAGTTGAAGACATCCTATCAGCAAGAGCAGAAAAGCAAGCAAAAACTGCAAAGCGATTTAGCAAAGTTCGAAATTTGCGCGCAAAAATTGCCATTCAAATTTTGGTGACACAAAAAAATTAATGATAAAGCCAAAAACCTTAAAGTTACAGGACACAATAAAAAAATCTATTTTTAAAGACAACGGAAAATTTTGGAAAGGATTTCAAGTTTTTTTCAAAATAAAAATTTAGCATGCCAAGTTCTTTTGATTAATAATTCTCACCTTTGCCGCCTGTTAAGAAGGCTACAGTAGCAATTTTTCAAAATACTGTACTTGTAACTTTTTACACCAACCCGTGTCCGAGGTGCACATCAGGGATGGGCGGAAATTTATTTTAAAAATACGGAAAACGGAAATATTTTTTTAAACGGAAAACGGGAAAAATGCCAAAAACAACGGTAAACGGAAAAATTTTCAAACGAATTAAAAAAAAATTATTTTTTGTATTTAAATTTGATTAGTAAAAGAATTGGAATTTATTTGTATGGACAAATTCAAAAATTAAGGTCAAAATGTTTTTAAAAAATCCGTGTTTTTTTGTACCAATTATTTATTGCCAGATTGCGTGCCCAGTACGAGAAGGCTAACGACGAAATTGAAGAGGAGGCCAAACAGACGGAAGAGAATGCGGAGAGTGCAAAACGGCGCATTCACCAATTGCAGCAGCAATTGGTCGGCGGCGAACAGGCGGGCAACGAAGCGCTAAAGCAGAAGCGGGCGCGCAAGATCAAAGAGGCGGAAAAAAAGATGAAGCGGCTGGCAGGTAAAAATATATAATTTTAATTCAGAGACAGTAAAATTTAACATATATATTAATTGATATTAACATATTTTTTTAAAAATAAATATCTGTGTTTATTAATGGTCCATAAATTTTAAAACATCGTAATTAAAAATATGTTCAAAAAACCGATAAATTTCAAATCGCTTATACTTAGGGTGTTAACTAAGTTCTGTCGCAAAATTTTTTTGAAGGAAATTTATTTTTTTAAATTCAACAAAATATTATCATGATTTGAAATATCTACCTTTATGATCTATAAAATGTTGCCTTTTTTCTGGATATATTTTTGTCCCCTGTCTTTTGAATGGAGCTGAGCTATGGGCCAAAAACTAAATGTGTTTTTTTTTTTAACCTATTCTGTTTGAGAATCAATTTTTCTTTTACAGTATAAGATTACCGTAATTTCAAGTTTTGGGTAGCGAGAACATAGATGGGAAAAGCCTCTTGCAAAATTTGAGGTTTATTGCTCCACCCATTAATTTTTTTATGAACTCCAATTTTGCTCCAGCAGAAATTTTAGGGCATAAATGGCCCTTTTTAGGGACAATTTTTCGCAATAAGGTTCAAAATGCCTTAGAAAATTTTTAGCTCAACCAAAATTCTTTAATTTTTGCAGACTTGATAAGCATTGTTTAAGCTTCCAAAAGCATTAAACTGGGGCTGATTAAGCTCAAATTCCCCGAGATAGGAGCCCTCAAAAGCGGGCAACGGCCTCCGGGGCCGCAGCTGATCTTGACGTTCTCATGGCCATAACGGAATTTTTGCGCGCCTCCACTTTACCGTGCGCTGCGAGACAACTCCCGGGCCCTTCGATTGACTAATCTTTGCAGAGCCAGGGGCTGGTTTTTGTCCCAGAGAAAATTCGTGGACAATTAGTGAGCGATTGTCAGTTTTTGGTATGGTTGCTAGAGGCGCCATAAAAAATCAGTAAAAAGAGCAGAAATCGTGGAATTGGAGTAGAACAAAGAAAACATGTCCAACAAACATATAAAGAGAAACAAAGGTAATCCGCCGTAAAATAAGCGAGATATGCATTTTTAAAAATATCAAAAAAAATTTGCGACAGAACTTAGTTAACACCCTAAGTAGTTAAGGCTTCAAATAGGCTGAGAAATATTTTTGACTTAAATTTTAAAAAATTAAAATTTGTATTTATTAAATGATCACTTCAATTTTAAATCGTTTAAGGAAAGGCATTGAATTAAATGTTAAAAATCCATATTTATTAAATGATTAACAATTATCCGTGTTTCGCAGTAATTCTTAAATTTAAACTCTAGAATTCAAAGTCTATTTTTGAATCAAAACCCTAATTCTTGGTTATTGTTTGTTTCTCGGAGAAGAATTTATAAATAAATTGTTCAGAAGCACTCGAGATGTACAAGGACAAGGAGGACCCATTGCTGCACGTGTACACCTCCACACAGGAGAAGCTGGACGCGCTAGTGCAACAGTACAATCTGGAGAAGAAAAAAGTAAAAAAATTATTTTATCAAAACTTTAGAAATTAGTCATTTTGTCCAAAAAATTCGTGTGTTTCAGTCAAAAACAAAAATTAATTTTACGCGAGTTTGAACCGTTTTGAGTTTAAAAATACAGAATTTGCGTGTTAAGATTTTTTATTTAATATAAAGTACCTTTTTTTAAATTTAAAATTTCATTCTTAATTAAATTGGTGAAAAAAATATTTGAATCCCACCACTGTAAAAAACTATTTAAAATGCACGTGCATAAAGACATCCGTAAAAACTAAAGCACGGACGATTGAGAACCGCGTCGAGATTTTTTCAAATTCTTGATCAAAGATTTGTTATAAAAAATCAATGTGTCGACTAAATAGTAAAACATTAAATACTTTTGAAATCTGTACGAGCCGAACTCAGTCTTAAACACCACTTTATTTGAAGGTCCAAGCTTTGGAAAGCGACATGCACGACTTGTCCAGCGAGTTTGAGTTGGACAGACTGGACTACCTGGAGACCATTCGCAAGCAGGACCAGCAGTTGAAGTTGTTGTGCCAAATTTTGGAGCGTGTACAGCCCGCCATCCACAAGGACAGCAATTATTCGAACATTGAGCGCATCAAGCGCGACTCGGTGTGGAACATTGAGGCCGAAAGTTGGGCACTGCCTGAGCTGACATTTCGCCAAGCGTTGCCAACCGCGAGCGCAGGTGCTATTGAGATTAGCAAGGACCGGATTTACTAATTAGTAGGGCTACAAATTATATGGATAAAAAAATCTCGAAATATGGCCATAAAATATGCATGAAAAAATTTTCAAATATAGCAAAAATTGGGCAAGATTTCCTAATAGAAGTAATAAGAGCAATAAAAATTTTTATATGCAAATTAAAGGTATTTAATAGGAAATTTTTGAAAATAAGCAGAATTTTAATAATTTTCATTTTTTTTGGTGGCAGAATTTTTAGTTGCGAAAAAGTCAATTTTTAGGGGTGTATCTTTTGAAAATTTTTAAAAAGTCGATCCTTAGTTAGGGATGTATTTTTCGTTTTTATTGCATTTTTGTTAAGGAGTTTTTAAAAATGGCGAAATATGGAAAAAATATGGAATATGGATAAAAATCGCGAAATATGGAAAATATGGATTATAAAATGGTCTTGAAGCTCCAAACAAAGCTAAAAACATCATTTTTTGTATTTATACGCAGTTCCGAGTGCGCAAAAAAAAATGGATTTCCATATAATTTGTAGCCCAACTAATAGACAAGCCCCAATTCTATTTTTTGTTTTTTTTTTATAAAGTTTTCCAAAACAAGTGAAAAAAATCGTTCAATATAATGGAATTTTGGAGATTTTGGTTAATGGCCATTTTCACTAAAAATTTCCAAATTTTTTTAAAAATTAGTAAAACATCCATAAATCAGGAAACCCCTGACAAAATCAGGTTGACTGTGAGCTAATCAACTATTGATAATTTGTGACAAAATAATTGATTATTAAAAAAAGGTTTAAAAGTTAGTTAATTTTTAGTCTCACCGAGTGCACGAATTGAACTCGGAAATGGTCGTCAACACCAGGAAAGGATTGAAGTGATAAACGACGAGCCGGAAGAGTCGGAATCCCGTCTAAAAAAGGTTAACAAATTGAGAACATAAACTTTAATAATTTCTAGAAAATATTTTTATTATTATTAGGGCTGGGATTTTTATGTTATAACATATTTTTTTCGTGGATTCCTTACCATGAGAGAAGCTCAAAAATAGTTTTTGTTTTGAAAAATTTTGAATTAGGGCGACTTTTTAGCACATATCAAAACATATTTTCGGGAGTATTTTTTAGCACATATTTACTGACATATTTTAAGCTTTTTCAGAGTTTTAGCGCATATTTCGCCATTTTTCAAAAATTCCTTAACAAAAATGCAATAAAAACGAAAAAATACACCCCTAAGGATCGACTTTTTAAAAGTTTTCAAAAATGCACCCCCCTAAAAAATGACTTTTTCTTGGACCAAAAATCCACCCACAAAGATCGACATTTTCCCTAAAATTTTTTACTTTTGATATTTTTTATAAAATTTTCCAAAACATGTGAAAAATATTATATTTACAACTGTAGGAGCAAAATTAATAAAGATAGATGAATTTTGAAGGTTTTTTATGCATAAACTGACTAGATTTTGGGCATTTTTGGCACATATTTTGGCATTTTTTGGGATTTTTAGCACATATTTTGGCATTTTTTGCACATATAATCCGGGCCCTAATTATTATTTTAAATGTATTGTTTTTTCATTTCATGCCGTCTAATTTAGCGTTTGGATCAAAGCATGGACAATGACTTTGTGCAAAGGTACTTCAGGCCGATCACACGGCAAAATATACTCGACAAATACAACCCAGAGAAACATCGAATTTTAGGTTTGACAAAAAGGGAATTTTTTTTGTTTTGTTATTTTATTAATTTTAACCATTTTTTACCAAGTAAATATTTGTCATCATTTTATAAAAAATTCAAAAAGTGAAAATTACAAAAAAAAAAAAACATTCTAATAAATTAATCATATTTTAATGAATTAACTAATTTTTTTGGGTTGGTATACATGCTTAAATGGTTCTTATTTCATCGGAACCAAGATATACAATATTTTTTTTTTTAAATTATGTAAATGAAAACAAAACTAAAAATTTTATTTTATTAGAATGCTGTATAACTCAAAAGTCTGACATTTTTTATTATTTTGATTTGTTTTTTAAATCAAAAAATGTTGAACTTTTTAGCAGCACAGAAAATTGCCGAATTTACGCGACGAAACCAATTTGCCTCCGGCGTCGTCTACACGGACGCACGCTATGCTGCTGGTGATTGGGGCACACCAAAATAAACTATAAAAAATTCGTACACTAAAATCTATCTAATTTAAGTTTTTTTATTTTTTTTGATCACCCCTAAATTATTGTGCAAATTCATATTCAATAATACAGAAACGATAAAATGAATCTTGGAGCAAAAATACTGAAAATTTGGAAATAATTACATTTTGAAGAGGCACTAATTAAATTTGTTACAAAGCACTAATTAAATTTTAACTCCTAGCAGGTGAACAACAGAATACCAACCATTCAAAAAAGTCAAACAATCACCACAACAATGGCACCACTGCAAAGGCTGGCACCAGCGGCTATGCTGCTAACAAAAGCCAGCAGAGCAACGACGCCTCGGGCGCTAATCGTCCGATCAGCGGTGTGCAGCGCAAAGCGCCCGCACGACTGGAAGCAATTCAAGTTGTGCGCAACAAGTCCTTTACATGACGCATACTCATGGAAATCATGTGTGATTATTAGCTGAAAATGGCATAGGTTGGGAGCGGGATTTTTGGAAAAATCAAAAAACCCTGGACAAATGGACAAAAAAAAAGATTGGTAAAAACGGGCTGCATATAAAGGAAGTTTTAAAGGATTTATTGAACCGGGACCAAATTTCAGTTCTAAAAATGTAAATTTCAGTACTATTCTCTAGGTCCCGGCCCGATGCACCACAAAATGTTAAAGCCACAAAATGTCGCCATTGTTTTTTAAATTAATAACAAATGTCAGTTTGTGCAGCTTCGACCCCAACTTTGTCATATACAAATGATTTTTTTTGCAAAATTTTTCGCATTTAAAAAAAAATCGCGAAATTTTATGAATATTTTGTTTTAAATTTATAAATTCAACATTTCGTGGCTTTGATGTTGGCGTGCCGTCCCGGCCCGACCTAACTCTACCTGAAAATTGTTTAATTATACAATGTTTTCTGTTGTACAAAATCTGTAAACATATTTTTATTTATACCATGTGTTCATATAAGCATTCTTTTTTATAGCATAAATAATTTATTTACAAATTATTATGCAAATTCTACAGAAATGATAAAATGAATATTTAAAAAATAACTGGAGCAAAAAATATTGAAAATTTGGAATTAATTAAATTTTGCAGAGCGCCAATTAAAATACAAAGCACAAATTAAATCTTTACAGAGCACTACTCCTAATTAAAATTGTATTTTTAACAATTAATTAATACAACTTTATTAACCCTGTTTTATTTTAATAAATTATATCCCGTCAAGATCTTTACGAACCAATTATCTTCAATAAAATAAAATGAATATTCTTACATATGACGACGTCAAACTTGCAATGAAACAAATAACACCAGGTGCGCCTTGCACGCACACCTTTTTCCCAATGCTTTTCAATTTGATTACGCTAAAAGATTAAGCGAAATGCCATGGTGGGGCGGCGCGGTAAGCAGTTATGCCACAAACAGCGGCGGCAGGCTAAAGCAGCGCTCACCATTTTAAATTTATTAAATTTATGCTAAGACCGGAATTTTGGCCTCATCCGGACCCGGAAACCGAATTCTTAAATTCGAAAAAAACCGGACCGGACAGAATAATCTGGGTAACGCACCAATAGGTTGAATTTTTTATTAGAAACCATTTGCTTCAAAAAGAATCCTTTAAAATGCTTTATTTACGAAATAATTTCGAGTTAAAATGTTCTTTATCAGGTGTCAATAAACATTCCAAAACTCTTGGAAAAGAGTTAAAATCTTCGTCTAAAGATCAATCAGAACAAAAACAAAAACTTGTTGAGGAGATAAATGCGTCTCAATAACTAAAAGCGGCATTTGCAGTGCCCACATTTGTGCCGTAGATAAAAGCATTAAGGAGCTATGGTCACAAATTAAAGATTTGCATAAAGCCCCACTCTGCTACGTTGTCTTGACTTTTGGCCCGTACACAATTTTTTGTTTCTCGCTTTTTGCTCCAATTTTGCTCTCTCTCTATACAATCAATTTAAATAAGAAAAATATCTTTTCATCTTTTTGGCCTTGGATTGAATAAGAAGAATATCTTTTTCTTCTTTTTGGCCTTGGGTAATCCGGGTTCGACCCAAAAACCTGGACTGCTGGATCCGTATAGTCCGAGTCCGGATCCTAGTCTCTAAATCCTAGCGAGCGCTTGGGATGCGCTCGATAAGCTAAAAAGGCGAAAACCTGAATTTAAAACATCCGAAAACTGGTAAAGACTAAAAGTGACCTCCATAACTTTTTGATCGGGCTTAAGGGCACAATGTTTAAAAAAACTGGTTTCATTGTTACGTTTTTTCGTTTTGAACAAAAATTTACACTGGCTTCTTTTTGTTGCTTAACCAACAAAAAAATTCTAGAACCGGAAATCATTAAACAAAAAAACGAAAATTGATGTCTGGCCTCATTAGATAAGCAGTGGTTGTACTTTGTGCTAAAGAACAGTGCATAATTCAAAATCATTTTGAGTGTTAGCCATAATTAATTTAGTTTTTTTTTAAATTTTCAAAAATTATATGAATGAATAAGAATACAAATTTACACATCTAATTAAGGGATTTTTGTTAACTATTTAGGCCATTTTTGGTGCTTATTTTGAGATTTTAATGGACTATTTAGTTTAAAAAATCGGGTTGGCGTCAATTCATTTTTCTGAACGATGAAAAGCTCCTTCTGATCAAGCAAATAACCTCACCATTTTTCGTCTTATGGTAACCATTTGCGTCATATTTTTACTTATCAACCGTGGGAAGTTTCTTTAATATTAATTATGACATTTTGTCATTTTGTTTTGTTACCAAAACCGTCCAATAATTTCCCATATTATACGAAAGTGGGAAAATAATTTCTTCGTCAAACATTCTACATTTAAATGCAAAGCGTAATAGGCAAACCATCTCATTCGGCTAAAATTTCTTTTCCAAATTAAATTTATTAAAATTTTAAAAGCCTTAAAAACAACCAAATTTTATTTGTATTTTTTGATTTTGTTTTTGTTTGTAAAAGCTGGTGTAATTCCAAGCCAAACATGGAATTAATTCGATGGTTTTAATTTAAGCGGTGTCAAATTTGCGTTGACGGGTCAAATAACGTGTTTAATGGGTCCCAAATGTAAATTTTGTTAGCATTTTCAATCAAAGATATAAATAGGTGCACCTTTTTGGCATGGTTATAAAATCACATCAGAACAACCGTTCGCCCGTTAACCCAATTTCCACCTAAAAACGATTTTTGTTACATTCATATTTACAATTTTTGTCCCACCATATTCTCACAAAATTTCACTGCTTTAGAGATGACAATTTTGTTAAAAAAATTCAAAAAGTCGCCTGTTGACGACAAACAACCGCTTGTCAAAGATCAGAAAGATGATCAAATTAGTCTTAGCGATGTGGAAGCTCAGCTGATCACTACCGATCAATATCAAAAAGAATTGGACGCTGCCGAACAGCAACTACAGAAACAGATTGATCAAGAACGCAAAGACTACTACATCGTTTTGAATTTGCGACGTGCTGGCCTCTTGTGAATTTTTGTGAAAATGACAAAAAAACCCAATTATTTGATTAACCTTTCATTGATGTCAATGTTGTAAAATAATTTTAAATTCAATAGATGTTAAATCACTTTTAAATGACTTTGCAAAATTTTGATTTTGGTTTTTTTAATGAGCATCCAGAGAATAGCTCAAACTCAAAGCTACTCTGAAAAATTCCGTTTTCGACCCAAGTGTTGAAAATGAAAATCGTCAATTTGTACTAAAAGCAGACGAATCAATTGAATACATTTCAAAAACTTTATTGCCAGAGGTGAACGGAAAATCGGTCACCGGAAAATTGGTCACCAAGGGTTTTCGGAAAATTGGTCACCGAAAATTGGTCACCAGGATATTTCGAGTTTTTCATTCTAACTTTTTTCAAACAACTCTAAAAGCTTAGCTTTCTTCTGAAAAAAGCTTCTTCAGACTAAATGCTGTCAAATGTTAATAAATTCTTGTATTCTGTAGACTTTTAAGTTTGTAAGCTGAAAAGTGGTTCCTTCCAAGAAAATTCGCGCCCCTTTACGCTAACTTTGTTTATACTAAGCCTAATTGATTGCAATTAGTATCAATCAAAAGATCTCTTCGAGTTGAGTCACATAGCAAAGAAAGCTAAGCTTTTAAGTTCAAAAAACTCGAAATATCCTGGTGACCAATTTTCGGTGACCAATTTTCCGAAAACCCTTGGTGACCAATTTTCCGGTGACCGATTTTCCGGGACTCTCGCCAGAAGCCCCCAAAATGCTCTTTTTCGAGTTTTCCACTTTTTTGCCATAAACTTTTTTTGATTGGAAATTTCGACAGGGTTTAATTTTGATTGTAACAATAAATTTATTAAAATTTAAATTAATGTATTATTAAATTTTAAAGCATTCAAACATGTGTGTTTCGGGCGTTGCTTAGTTTAAAATTTGTTAATTAAATGATAAATGAATTTCGATTTGTGCATTTCCTGCCGAGTTCTTGTTATCAAGTAGTTTGCCATTATGTACATTGTTGCATTAAATGTCCTTATTGAAAAATTTTGTTTAAATTTTGAATTAATCTTTAGCTAGATGGCCAAATTAATTAATTTTCAAGTATTTTTCTCATTACCTTTTGAATTTCTTTCCTTGGAGTTTTTGCTTTAAAAATGTTAATTTAACTTTTGCTCTTTTTTCCAAATTTCTAAAATTTTAGAGCAATTTCCTTAACAAAACATTGATAAAACTTCGAATTTTTCTCGGCGGCGCCTACCACCACAGCCAATTTTTTAAAATTTATTTTTTTTTGTCAACAAATTTACCTTTCACATACTGTTCTCATTTAAATTAAATTTAAATAAAATAAAATCAAATCAAATTTTTATTTTTTTAAGGGGCCATTCCAAACGGCCCGGTCCAAAAATTCATTGGGCTCGCGCGCGCTAATTGGGAGTTTTTGCACACAAGCCCAAACCTTTAGCAAAAAGGAAATATATAAATTATTTTTATTTTTTGATGGGGTATATGCCCAAAATTATTTTACGTTTAATTATTTTACCTTTCGTGTAAAAAATAAAATTTGTCATATTTATTAAGTCCCACATTTTTTGCTCAAAATTCATCTACAAATGTCATGCGCGTTATGATGAGATAAATGTGGCATTTCTCACATTTTTTACGTTTTTGATATGCCAAAAAATGTAGAAATCCAATTAGTTAATATGCATTTCGTTGAATCTTTAAGCTTTCATGCGAAAATCGCAAAATATTCTAAAACTAATTTTGTATTTTCTCACAATTTGTTTTTGATTGACGCAATTGATAATTTGCAGTTCCAAACATGTTAATTTGGCATTTAGTAAAATTAAAACTAGGTATGTCTTCAAGACAAAAAAAAACTAAATAATCAGAAAATTTAGTAAATTATTGTCGCATTTATCGGAAGCCCGACTTTGCTTAATTTTTTGTTTCAAAAATTATCGTATTTTTATACAATTTTCATAATAATTAAGTAAGTTAGATAGATAGCTCTGTTGAACAAAATTTGAAAAATTTAAAATCCAGGCTCCTTTTATGTTTCCTCTCCCCCCATAAAGTAAAATTTTTTCAATGTCAAAATCTGTTGAAAATTCGTGGTCATCAACAGCAGCGGCAACCTTTTACATTGCGATCGGTATCCGTCAGTTCTAATCCGTCGTCTGATCAATTTAAGCGATCTATGCCCATAGGAATTGGGAACAAAACGCCAATTTCAATCAGTGATAGACCATTCAGCAGCAGCAGAGCAGCTTGAAAGATGTTATGTGATTGCATCAGAAGTTCGGTTCGCCATGATCTTTTTTTAAAAATAGGTATGTCGAGAAACATGAATTTCATATTTTGTAAAATTAATATCAACATCACAATTTGTATTACTCAATGATGAAATTTATTTTCAAGTAACCTGAAGCTTTATGAAGCATTGGGATCCAAAATGTCCGACGTCGGCGTAAGAAAATTTTCAATATTTTCAAGGGCCAGGCGCATTTGAATAGCGCTTTTATTTCAAAAAATTCGCCCAAATATTGAGAATTTTTGGCTTGAAACTTTAATAAAATGTGGGAAATTTTGCAATAGTTGTCAACGAATTAAATGTTATTGTAGTTTTTGGTGAATTTTTGATTGGGGGAATTTTTGGAAAATTCTCCAATTAGGTGGAGAGTGTTTGGTTGATTGTTTGGGGATCTGATTTATGATTTTAAGCGCCCGGTTAGGCTTTTTTGATAATTGAATGTCAAATTTAAAGAATTTTTGATGTATAATTTGAAACACAATGAAAGCTTGAAAAATTTAAATATTCAAATAAACAAAAATTATGTTAATATTTTATTTTGATCTGAATTAAATGGATAAAATGGGTTGACAACGGAGTCGTTGATGCTTTTGCAGTCAATTTCATCCCACCACACAATGTGTAACAATTTTCTGTCCAATTCATTAATTTCGTCGTATAAATCCTTCATTTTTTGACAAAGTTTTGATGGCAACAAATTTGAGTCCAAAAGCATCTAAAAACTAATTTTTATAATTCATTTTCAAATGAATATATTAATATAAATAATTTGTTGAACTAGAACCATTTTTTCAGAACTAATTTATAAATTATTTAATTTTTGGAGAACTTTTAAAATTTTAATTAATTAATTATAGTGTACCATAATTTCACTAGCAATTTTCTTTGTGCCAATTGGAAGTTTACCCATATTTGGGACCCAGTCTTCGTTGTCAAAACGTACATTTTGTTGCTGCAAATTATTAAATAAAAATGATATATTATAATATAAAATGTTACCTTACGATTACATGATGAAAAACAAGCAAACGAATAATGAAAAAATAAAAATATTACGATACAATAATACCGCATCAAATTAATTTATAAAATGAATTTTAATTATAAAATTAGTCAAAATGATTCAAATTGATTGTTTAATAACAATCGGTCGCTCTTCTTACACCTCCGAACACGAAAATGTCCTCAAGAGGGTACATAAAAGGAAATAACAACAATTTTTACATGGAATTGGCCGCCCATTCAAATTGATTGTAAAATAGGAACATTTTTATTTGCCCAATCTACCAAGGTAGCCAATTTTTTTGCAATTTTAAATTAGATAAAAAAATATTTCTTCATTTTAACGCCTGTCGCTGTATCCTTTATTTAGATGATCTTAACTAGAGATTGGACCAATCGCGATTTTCGATCGAAATCTGGATCGACGAGAGATTCGATCGAACGGTTCACAAGTTCGAACTCTAATCATAACGAAAAATAGCCGCAAATTTTTTAAAATTTTCCGATGGCGCATATCGGCCCCATCGCATGTCCGTTTATAAGCTCATATTTAGTGTAAATTTCGTCAATTTTACCTCGAAATACTCGTCTTCAGTAGAAAATTCTCAATTGAACAGTTTAGTATAATTAAAATTTCTATTGTTTTTAACGCATTCGGTTTACACAAATAATAAATGATGCGGATTTTATTTGTGTCTAGTGCACAGTTAAAAGAAGATGGAATATTAAAATTTATTTTAATGTTTCTTCCCCACCTTTACTATTCTTACAAATATTTACTGCAATAGTTTAAGGTTTACCAATTACATATATTATTTATTAAAATTAAATAATAATAAAAAATAAGTTGTTAAATTTTTGAAAAAACCGGTAACCGGCGGGGTGAGGGGGAGTAGGTTTTTAACCGCTTTTAAACAACACTATAAAAAGTTTCAAATTTCTTGAAAAAAAAAGTGCAAATGCACGCAGCTCACCAACTCGCTGCGCTTTACGCTAAATTTCGTTCATCTATGCTAACCGGTTTTTCCGAACATTTCCGGCAGTTTTAGCTGTTGTTTTCAGGTGTCATCTTTCTCCATTACGTCTCATTCTGTGTCCGTCCGTCCGTCAACTTCTCTTATATGATGATGATGCTCTGTCCCATTCATTCATCCCGGATCCCAGCCGTCCCCCCCACCCCACCCCTCCCTCCGTACATAAAGTAGGTAAATAGTAATTAGTAAACTGGGAGAATGAGAAAGTGCGCGGACAATGACAGTGATGGACCGGAGGATTATGGGACTCTCGGAGTCAGTCCTAAGCGCCGCGGGGGGTGGCGGGGGGGGGGGGGGAGGAGGGGAGTGGAGAACGGACAGTTCACGAGAGCCGCTGTGGACGGGAGGAAGGATGAGGACATTGGTCAACCACCGACCGCATCACAAATCGGTGCTGGAAGACAAATCGATTTTCAACTATTTAACTTTCAACAATTGGTTGGAATAGAGCGCCACTTAGCTGAGACGAGACAGACTTCCATTCTCCCGAGCACAGATTTAATTAGTAGAAAATTGAATTTTTTTTATGTCAAAGCGGGATTGGGAGTTTAAGGAGAAAAAAAATACCCGGGATCGGGATTAGTATGCCGGAATTTTTTAAGGAGAAAAAAATGATCCAAGTCCACGTAAGGCATTTCAGTCTTAATTCCGATCCTATTCTACCATGTTTCGAAATATTTTTTTAATAAACATTCGTTGCCTTAAGAGGAGTCTGATCAAATTTTATAATTTTTTTTGTTTTTTTCTGCCTCAAAATATTCAATCACTGTGATGCTTTTCACTGTACGCAACTTGCCATTTGTATTCATGCTCTTCGTCTCAATCACATCGCTTCTCCTCAATGCTCACGCCCAAATTGCCGATGAAAACGGGCCGCCGTCCTCGCCGATGGCCTCTTCAGCTGAAGGAAACACCCTTTTGGCTGCCCTAAAGCGCGTTTTCATGAGCACCCCTCCGGCGGTAAGTCAAAAGACAATTTGGTCACATCAGGGTGGCCCCACCTGTAAAACCCACAAAGCATGAATAAGCCTATGCAAAAGCAGGCAGGAAACCCACTAAAAAGCAGGAAAACCCTGCTAAAGCAAGTTAGATGGCCACCCTGGGTTACATCCATCGGGCGTGCCATAGCAGTCTGGGTCTGTTCGGTAGCTTTCGCTTGATCAAAGGTTCAACATACTGAGTGCTTTTGAAATGATATTAATTTATTTGATTTCCTTTTCTAATGACTAAGTTATGACTGATCGCGCCAAAACGATCAGCCATAGGAAACGGTAGAAATACATATTTGACGGCCCATCAAAATGTGTGAATTTAACGTATTTGACGTTGCATTGCACCCTTCCCTCGCGCTTTATTGCTACCGGAGGAATTTTACAAAAGTTAGGAGCTGTTCAAGAACCTCTCCCGGATCACCTTCTACCGACATGTGCCACCACAAACGCAAGTGATCAATTTACCGATTGGAACGGACGAAGACGACAGCAGCTCCCTCAACACCGCGCCCACCGCTTCAACTTTGAATTTTTCAAGAGCGGCACAAATGATGTTTCATTCCTTTCTCCCCAATCAAAATGGTCAGTGGTTTGTTCGTTTGACGTGTTTAAAATTAAAATTTTGATTTAAATTTTTATTGTATTTATATTTTTAGCACAATTTTCACCGATCTGTTCCCAGCCTCAGCAAGTCGGAAATGGCCCATATCGGTCAGTGCGTTGTTTTGTTAAATGATTTTTTTGGATTTGTTTTTTTGTGCGATCGAATTTTGTTTATGCCATTCTGATCATTACATTATCGAGAAAGGATTCCCCGCTGGTTCTTCAACACGGGTCAATTGCGTTGTGAGCTGTTCTACTGGTCTGGATGCTGTGGAAACGCCAACAACTTTCAGTCAATGGAACAATGCGAAAGAGCGTGTAGAGGTTGGTTGGGGTTGTTGATTTTGTGATTTTGTTAATGGTTTCCCAATCGATAACTGTTGTGAGGATTTTATGTTGGCACCAGTGGGGTGCGTGCCATTTTGCCTTGAAAACCGGGCACTTGGCAGGTTTTGGGGCGCCCGTGCCGGTTGTTTTATCATTTATTTGCCAGCTGAGCAATATTTACCGTTTTTCCTATATTAGAGCCCCCCCTCCCCCGGGGGCTCTATTTCATTTCCTGGGGGGGGGCTTCTTTCTCAATGATTTTAAGGCCAAATGGTGTACATATCGGAGCCCTGTTCTTAACCATTTTGATGTCCATAACAAATGTTTTTTTGATAACACCAATGTTACACTACATTCAAACAACTTTTGACCCTTCGAAAATGTAAGAGTTCAATACTCACACAATTCTCTACAGGAATTCACTCACAAATATCGGCCTCGTCCACATCCCAACTCGCTTTATCCTCGCCTAAACCCCAGAACTCAAGCCCACTCAACACACTGGTCTACGTGCCCGTTTCACTAACCTTGTCCATGCCCCGCTCTGCTGTACATGTTCAACAGCAGCAAGGTCGGCCACAACTTCGTCGCGTTCAAGCTGCTGCTTCATCTTCGTTGCGTTCAGCTTCGCTAGCCTTAACCTCGGCGGATGAGGAGTTGAGCCCGCCCGAATTTCCCGTCAGGGACGCCGACGTTGAACAACAAAATGAGCAAACAACAACAACAACAGCATCGGGGTATCCGTATAAATTGTTTTGGAGTTCGAAAAAGTGGATAAACAGAACGGTGGGTTAAGCGCAGCGATGAGGCCAATGAATGGCACACATCCTCCACGCCCGAGGACGGGCATGGCAAACAGATTTTCTGCGTTTGGAGGTGAACTAATTTGTTGTAAGCACTAACACACCGGGTGGCGGCAATGTTGGTTGGGTGGCCGCGAGGGCTGTCTCGAAATTTCGATTTTCGACGTTTTTTCTTTTGATTTTCAAATTTCGAGAAAATGGAATTTCGAAAGTCGGAGGTCCCGCGTTTTAAATTTTAGTCGAGAACAGGACGATGGTCTCGCAAACTTTTTGACAAAATTTCAACCTTACTTACATGAGTTACCCAGGTAACATAGTGGCTCAGTGGCTTGTCTTTTTGATTATTCTTATTTTGTTTTTGTGTTCGAACCCGCTTCAGTGCGCTCACCTTTTTTTTTAACCTTTCTTCGGCCTTCACATTCTATTCCCCATTAACGGAACATTTTTAATGCATTTTCAAGTTTTAAATAAAATACGCACAAAAAAAGACCGCCGGACAGCCTCCACGCTAATGTAAACCAATTTTTTTTTGTGAAATTACGAAGCAAAATGCTTAATTTTACGGAAATTTAGGTGAAATTTCTTAACAAAAATCCCAAAATCTCCCGGCGGCACTTATTGGCACCGCTGGGCCGCTTTAAAAGCATAAAGTTGACTAATTTCTGCTGTTTTTCGCTATCAAAAATTTCTCAGCGGCGCCTATCGGTACCGCCGACCGACCCCCCCCCCCGCCCAAAAGCTTTAAGCCTAAGAAGGGCCACTGATGCCATAAAAGTATAGCCCCTGATTTTTGAAAAATCCCGGATCAGTGTATTGGAAATGGACCAGTATCAGAATTTACCTGGATTAAAAATCCTAATTGTCAGGATATCCTGGTCCTGGTGCTTTATACCGAATCAGGAGTCTTGGAGAATCTTGTCCGGCTTCTACGTAAAAGTTTCGTTTTTTTAGAAACTCCAATGCTCAATCCGTGCGCCTACGGCGCCGGCCAATTCACGTTGTGCAAGCCAACAACAACAGCCACTGCCCATTCATGTTCTGGCCAGCAATTTTGTCACGTTGGTGACAGTCCGATCACCACGGTGTGCTGTAACAAGCCAGGCATGTGCGATCTGATCATTCCAAATGGACCAACATTTCCGATCACACTTGGCCCCGGGTTGCGTCGGAAGAAAATTTTTTTCCGACTTCAAAATTTTTTAATCGAAATAAAATTTATCGAAATTCAGAAATGAACAAAAATAGGTATATTTAAATTCACATTAATTTTATTAATAGAGACCGGATTTACAACTTTTTATATGTTTGTTACAAAAAGGGTGATTAGAAGCAGTATGTCCCGGTTCGCGTAACGAATTGAATATGATTAAATGTTAAGCGAATAGGCTTAATTCACACTAGGGTTGAGCCCCGTCCCCGAACGCCGACTTTTTTTTGGTCGGGGTTTTTGCCCCCGAATTTTTGGTCGGGATTTTTGTCCCCGACCCCCGACTTTCCCGCCTCGAGGGGTCGGGGCTCAACCCTAATTTTACACAAAAAATCAAAAACTTCCAAATACAAAAGTTAAGTCCCCCAAAAATAGCAAATTTTAATTGATTAAAAAATTAAAGCTGCGATCGACGTGTGTCAGCAGCCGTTGAATGTCGGCGTTGGGCCTTCTAATCTGGTCCGATGGTTTTTTTTCTCACCGACGGCACAATGCCAAAGTTTTATGTACAAAGGGCTTCAAGGCAACGAGAATAACTTTTTGTCTCGTTTGGACTGTGAACAAAGTTGTCATGGTAACATATAAAAATATTGTGGAAAACAACAAGCTTTTAACAACGTTCAAAAACATTTTCTAGCAGCAAATCCATGCGCTGTCGGCACTCCATACCGGGATCAACACCAGGGGCAGTTCGGCTACTGCTCGGCCACGCAGCAAAATGTTTGTACCGCTGGCTATTATTGCCATGTTGGAGGCGACCCCGGGACGAGTTTGTGCTGCCCAATAATGGGTAAAGTGTTGTTTTTTTTTGAACGCAAGTTTTTAAGTCTCAACGCTTTCATTTACATTTTGGCTGATATGGGCCAGGATGTGACCGGATTCCGGAGTTCCGGGCATTTATTGGCACGGAATGCCGGATTATTTTTCGCGAAAATTATCCGTAATTTCACAAAAAAATTTGGCGAATTAATTTGGTTCAGTTTTGCAGACAGTACACCTTTGAAATATTTTAAACATTTAAAGAACAGTGGAATATGGTTTCAATCGTTTTTGTAATTATTATTTGCTATATATATTTTGAAATTTCTAAATTCCGGGTTTTTCGGACATTTTTTGGGGTCCAGATTTCCGGGAATTTTTTTGGCATCTGATTATTATTTTATCGGGACTCTCGGCATTCAATTCAATTATTAATCTTCAAACACCCAACGGGGAATGGTCGGGCGTTCCTCCGGACACCCCTCCGCCGCCTTCCTCACATTCCTTCGCACCAATTCTTCCGGCTCATAGCCCGGATGTGTCCGCGCACATTTCAGTGTATTCTGAAAATATATCATCATGTTGTCAATCCCTTTCTTGCTTTGGTAAACTTTTTACAAAAATCAAAAAAAAACATTTTTGTTTTCGAAAAATGGTAAATATGGAAACATAGGTCCCTGAGCCAAAATCACTCAAAACCACTTTAATAGGCTTTCAAGTTTTGGAAAATATTTTTGTTCTAAAATGTGTCTAAAATCGAATTCGTCAAAATTGAGAACAACGAGTATGCGATGACGGAGCAAGTAGTGGGGCGAGATTCCACCTTACTAACTAACTTGTTAACTAAGTGTTTTCATTAATTTCCAATAATTTCAACTGATTAAAAAACCGCTTAACTTCTCAATTTTTATTTTATATTGTCGAATTCGTAATCAGTGCATCAGATAACATATTTCTGACATTTTTTAGAATACAAAATATTTTCAACAAATTTTGACCAAAAGGGTCCATAAGAAAACCCATAAAAGTGGTTTTGAGTGGTTTGGCTATGGGACTTGTGATCCATATTTTCCGAAAATAGTCATTTTTTTGGGATGCATTAGAAAACATTTTAATTTTAAGGCTAAATTTTTCCTTTTTTATGCATATTTCATAAGAAAATCTTGGAAAAACAAGAATTTTCCATAAATGGCAAAAATATGGATTTATTTTAAAAAATGGGTTCGCTAGAGATCATTGAGATTTACTGAAATCGAGACCGAGAAATGACTCGAGATCGAGACTTTCTCGACTCGAGAACCGAGACTCTCGAACATTCTTATTGTTCGTTAAAGAAACATGCATAATCCGGTCCCTACTAATTAATGTGCTAAACACCTGGAAATTGCCTCGGATCCAAAGAGACACTGCGATCTTTTCGCCCACCACAACGGGGCATGCCGCGTGCAAGGCATTCTGCTCACGCCGATCGTTTGAATCGGCGTTCATCCACAGCAACAGATCACCTTTGTTCAATGCATCAGAAATGATTAGAGCTCTCTTAACTTGAACCCGGACTTGATCGAGAATCTCGTATAAAGCTCGAAAAAAATCATACGATCGAGTCACTAAAAAATCTCGATAAAATTTTGTCGATAGAGATTTCGATCGAGAACTCGAAAAATCTCGGTCGAGATTTACCTAGATTTCGATCGAAAATCTCGATAAATCTCGAAAAAAATTTAAACGAGAGATCACTAAAAAATCTCTGTAAAATTTCGTCGATAGAGATTTCGATCGAGAACTCGAGATATCTCGGTCGAGATTTACCGAGATTTCGATCGAGAATCTCGATCGATCTGTGCTTTACGCTTAACTTGCCCTCCTTTACCTTTCTCCGGCACAATATTCAGCCCCAAATTGGGGAAAACAGTGGACCCCCCGCGTTGGGCGGTGTCCACCAACAGCAAAGCAGTTGCCAGTCGATTGCCAAAATATGCGAACCACCCGTCGTCATAGGAGGGCGGCATTGGGTCCAAATGGTCATAATGGGGCGCATAATGACCAAACGGAGCATATCTTAGCACCTGCAACGGTGGTAAACCAGTGGGATGTAACCGGTTTCCGGATATCTGAACATTTTGGAGTTTGAATGCCGAATTTTTTTTGGCATCCGGTTACATCCCTGACAAATGAGTGTAAACTAGGCTGGCACGTGACCGAGACTTTTGGGGAAAACCAGGACCGGGAAATGTACAAAGTCTAGGACCATTATAAAGGAGTTTTAAAGGAATTTTAAAAAGCCGGGACCAAAATTTCAGTACTAAAATGGAAAAATTAAACATTTCAGTACTGGTCCCGGTGTAAACCAAAGCAACAAGTCTCAATTTGCACTCCCAAATTATTGAAAAAAAACCAAAAAGTCTTCGCCCATGGCCGGGTTCAGTGTCAGCACTGCTTGAATCCTGCGGTATAACGCCCGCACTTCCTTCTCATTGTGAGCCATCCACAAACCGTCTGCCCGTCTTCCCATGTGTCCCTCACTGTAGACCAACCCTTCGACCCCCTGAGACTTCACTTCACTTAATTGTTGACATTTTTTTTTAAATTTTAATCGGTTAGACACGCTCACCGAGATGTTCGTACTTTTTGTGCAATTTTCTTTAAAATTCCGTCGGATACGAATTGGGCAATTCGAAGGACGACGGGCTGCCTGCTCAACACTTCCACCAGAATCGTTTCGTAGCCCAATTGGCGACAAAAGCACGTCAGATTATTAAGAGCCTTCGGGCGTCCGGGTTGGAGACAGACGTTGAGAAATTGTTTTTGCCAAGTACTTTGGATGTCCTTAAGTCCTAAATGAATATACCCCACCGAAACTCAACATTTATTGTAAGGGGTGGTAGCAGGGACCGGGACTTTTGTAAAAACACTGGGACCCGGGACTACGGGACCAAAAAAACGGGTTGGAAAAACAACGGGACCATTTAACGAAGCTTGAAAAAAGTCGGGACTAAATTTCAGTATCAGAAAAGACATTTCAGTACTGGTCCCAATCCCGTGCTATCCTCTAATTTATTGGACTTTGTTCTGAAGCAATTCGGACACATTTTCCGGCACCATTGTTGTTGTTCTTGTTGTTGTACTGCTCGGGAATCTGGTCGAATTTTCCACCATTTGGGCGAGGAAAAAAATGGCCAGCAGAATTGCGGAAATAATGGTGGTGATGCAGCCTTTAGCAGGATGCATTTTTAACTTTAATATAATTATTATTCCTTCGTCTCTTCAGCCGATTCCCATTTATATATACATAGAAAGAAGAAGCACTTATGGACGGCTAGCCAATGTCCAGTGACCAGAAATTGTCGTCACATGTCGGGCCAGTCTTGTCTATTTTTGTTCATTCTCAAAATTTTCATCCGTCCGTCTTGCACTCCCCTCATTCACATTCTTGACTTGATCGTTTTGCTATTCATTCCCGATCCCTCCACTATATAAAATGCTCAAAAACTTTTCCTTCGTTCAGCTGGTGATCCATGCACTCAACCAGTTAACGCCGGTGTCGGCTACTACAAATTGCAACGATGGTTTTGGGACAGTGCGTCGATGGAGTGCAAACTGTTCATCTACTGTGGTCAAAAAGGCAATCAAAACAACTTCATCAGCAAGGCGGAATGTGAACAGCACTGTCAACCGAATCCATGCCGATTACAAGTTGACATGCCCTTACAGCAATGTGTGCCTGAACCAGGAGCCTGTGATGGACGGCCTGACATGTACTGCCATGTTGGGGCTAATCCCGGCACGACAGTGTGCTGTCCATCTGGTCGAGTATCGATCGACTTTTTTTTAAATGAATTTTGTTTGTTTGCAGAGCCTATCGATCCGTGTCTTCAGCCGGTGGAAGCTGGAGGTGTGTGCGCAATCTTTGATTTTGGTCGCAAATAGAGTAGAGCGGGATCAGGATTTTTAAGGAAAATCGGGATTAAAATTAGCGGGATGAAAAACCCGGAGGCATAAAAATCCTGAGCGCGATCGGGATCCCGGCAGAATGACCAAATAAAAACTCCAAAACTTGACTTGGTCCAACAACTCAGGATCACATAGAAAATGATCAAATGCTTTAAAATTTTTGAGGGGGGGGGGGAATCCATTAAAAAAAATTGATTTTAGGGGATTATTTTGCGTTTTTATTGCATTTTTTGTTTAAAAAATTGGTCAGATTTTATGAATTTTCAGTGAAAATTCCTTGAAAATTTAAAAAGCAAGAAAACTCCAAAAAGCAGACAAAAGTGAAAAAGAAGGAATTTAGCATTGAAAACCCTGCTAGCAGGTTATCTGGTAATCCCGGACCTCTGAGCCCGATCTTGAATACTGTGATCGGGATCGACTAAAGCCGGGATCGGGATTTCAAAAAGCGGGATAATCCTTCCCGAAGATTCCGACTCCGCTTTAGGCTAGTCGCCAATGTTGGTAAATAGTATCAACAAAGCGCCACATTTAGTTGGGCATGACCAGTTGGAACGCTTCGCATTTGATGTTCAAAGCCAACAGTGCTCGCCGTTCACTTATCGCGGGCTGAAGGGAAACAGAAACAATTTTTTGAGTCAAGAACAATGCGAAATGGCGTGTTCGCCAAACCCGTGTCCATCAGGTTAAAAACAACAGCAGCTTTATGTCTTTAATTACACACAAAAGCACCCAATTAAGGAAATCCTTTTGTGGGTGCCGATGGAAGAATTCAAAGTTGCGCTGTGAGCACATCGATGAGCACGTGCCCGAATGGATTTTGGTGCCATATTGGGGCAAATTCCGCTACGACAGTGTGCTGCCCTGATGGTATGCATACTAGTGATGCGCAAGAGTCTCGAGTATCAGTTTTTTGCAGTTTTGTCTCAGTTCTCGTGGTCATTTCTCGGTATTGAGTCTCGAGTTTTGAATTTTTTGGATCAATTTCTTAATTTTATTCCGCCTAAACCTCTCCCCTTAAAAAATAGTTTAGTAAAATCGAGCACTAAAAAACATAAAAATTATGCGCAGTGAAGAGATCCAAAAATTCATTCTTGAAAAGAACTGAAAATGTTCAAAAAACCAAACAATCTCTTCTAAATTTATCTAAATTTCCGGAAAATTTCCGACTTTTTTATTAAGAAACCAATTCTCGATCGTAATCTCAGTAAATCTCGTTCGAGATTCTCGATCGAAATCTCAGTAAATCTTGTTCGAGATTATCGATCGAAATCTCGATCGACGAATAGGCTCGACCAAAAATTTTCGATATTTATCAGAATTCTCGATCGAAATCTCGATCGACGAAATTATCTGCGATTTTTCCTCGATCGGTAAACTCGAGACAACTCTGGTATAAATATGTGTTGCGTTCAGCAAACCCGAACCCGTGCCAACTGCCAATGTCCACGGGAGAGGGCCCATTCCGCTTGGAACGGTTTTACTTCGATTTGGTGTCCAAAACTTGCAAGTCGTTCATCTACAAGGGACTGAAGGGCAACCAGAACAACTTTCACAATTTGGTAATCCATTTTGTTCGAATGGCACAAATTTTTGCCGCCCAATTTCAGCGGAGCTGTCAGCTGAGCTGTCTCCCATTGGACAGTGCGTTTTATGTCAAACAAATTTTTAAAATCTTTGTTTGTAATGTGTCAACAACAAAAAAAAAAGGTTTTAAGACTGCAAAACGGTAGTTCCGGTGGTTTTTGGAGTCGTGGAATCCGGGATTATGTTTTTTGTTTCAAAAAAATAATTTCTGATTTCTCCAGTTTAGAAAAGCATTTATTCGATTGTTGATTGGCTTTTTGTTGTAATTTTGTGATTTTTTAAATGATTTTAAGGCTAAAATTGTTTTTGCAAATTCAAATTCGGGGTCCGAAATCGGTCGAAATAAAAGACATAATCGGATCTACATCTCCGAAAACCCTCGGGACCACCTTTCTGTCGACTTTCCTTTTTTTCGGTTCTCACATAACAAACAAGAGTACCCAAATGCTGAAGGCGTTCAATACCTTAAATGCTGCTTCAGATCCATGCATTGGACAACCGGCCAAATCAGCCAGTGGCCAAGTGTTCTTTTGCTCGGCTTCCAACCGGGACATTTGTCCGGTCAACTTTTGGTGCCATCTTGGAGCAGTTCCCGAGACGACAGTTTGCTGTCCTGGCGGTGTGTGTTGGCTGGCGCTGCATTGTTCTGCCATATTTTACTTTTTGTTTAGCGACAAATCCCTGCTCCGTTCCATTGTCGCCAGGGACTGGCAATGCCGGGCTGGCCAGATGGTACTCACTCGTTCGGGCACAGACGATTTTGAGTGTGGCATGGCTATAAACTTTTAGGCACAAAAAGCTCAGTGCTTTCACTCAAAAACGGTGCATGTTGTTCATTTTTCAATGAACTTATTTCGAAATCATGGCCACACTCAATTTGTCTTACGCCGGTTACTCCATGTCATTTCGACTAAGCCGACCCGGGGGCCCGGATTTGAATTTTTTTTTTTGGAAAATTTAAAATTTTTCAAAATCAATTTGGGCTCAAAATCATTCAAAAGCATGAATTCGCGATGGGCAAAATCCATTTTTAGGGGTGCATTTTTGAAAAATGCAATTTTTTGGGAGATTTTTTTAAAAAATCAAAATTTCTTCAAATTAAGTGCACCCCTAAGAAAAGGCTTTTCTTTTGGCAAATATGCACTACAAAGATTTAATTTTTTGGGAGGAAGAGCGCCGTCGGGAGAAATTTTTGGATTTTGGTTAAGAAATGTCACCAAAATTTTGCAAAATTACGAATTTTGCTTTGAAATCGAAAAATTAAAAAAAGTTTATATGAGAGTGGAGGATGCCCGGCGATGCCGACAGCGCCGCCGGAAAAATTTTTTTGTGTTTTGGGTGCATTTTTGGGAAAGAAAAAATTTGGATTTTAATTTTACGGGAGACGGGGTTACCCGGTTGGGTGCCTAAAGGGCATGCCGTTTCATATTAGACGACGAATGCCACTTTTAGGTATTATAATGCGGATGAGCGGCAATGTGTGTCATTCCAATACAACGGCAAGCGGGGCAACCAAAACAACTTTTTGACACCGGACGAATGTCGTGGTGCATGCCCGGGTATGTACATTAGAACAATTTGTATTTATGGCGTCGTGGACAAAATGTCCAACGGACTAATGGGCCAAGAGGAAAATTTCCCGCGTCCCATATTGAAATTCGGACAAAATGTTCACGAAAAATGTACAATTCGATTACTTTGTGCGATTTTCTGTTGTTTTGTGCGATTTTCCATTAGAGGGCTTTTTGTCCGTAGGACCTTTTGTCCGATTTTTCGTTATGAGAAATTTTATCCGATTTTCCATTTATAGGGGACCTTTTGTCCGTGGACCTTTTGTCCGATGTTTTGTTATTGAACCTTTTGTCCGGGTTTCCATTAGTCGGGGGAGAGGGGGGGTGGGGGGGATCTTTTGTTCGTGGGGACATTTTATCCGTATGCGCCCATTCTTTGGCTCTTTTCAGCTCAACTTTGTCTGCTGTCCGTTGACCGCGGGTCGTGCAGCGGGCGCCAAACGCGTTACGCGTTTGATCGGCAAAAGGTTTTTGGCACCCGCTGAGCGTAAAAGCTGTGGATGCGAAAATAAATTGCCAAATTTAGTCACAGTGCGTCCCATTTGAGTACAGCGGCTGCGGTGGAAATCTAAACAACTTTTTGACCATGCAAGAGTGCCAACAAATTTGTGGCAGCGTTCGAATATAAAAGTGATTTCTCAGAAAAATCATTAGTGTTGATATTATTGTAAACCGTTCTCATAACAAACACCAAATGATTTAGTCTCTCCGTAAATAAATTTTTTTTTTTTTGTAAAATTGGGAAACCCGGAAATCGGGCACCAGGCATTAAGCGGCTCAGAGAAAATTAAAACTAAAATTCATAAATAATTGTTGAATAAAGCCTATCATTTTGTCTTTATTTCTACACGGAGTGTTCAACTTCTGTTCTTTCTGTTCTTTTTTTCTTTGCATAATTCCAGGACCATAATTTATCATCCGACGAGGACATCGGATGTTCAGAAGTGCTACAATAACATTTTGTAATCCTTTAAAAAATAAATTTAATAAAAAATGAATCATTTCTAAATTTGAATACTCGTTATCCGCATAATCCGGCAATGAATTTTCATCAACGGAATTTACAAATTTTTTTTTCCATCCGTATAGTGTTCTTCTTGAAATATTTAGAATATTGGCAATATCACTTTCACTAATTTTAAGATTTCTTTGCTTAATTTTGTAATATTTTTCCATCAATTCCAATTTTTCACTTTCGGAGTATAAATTTTGCGCTAAATTAAATTTAATAATTTTTGAAAAATAAATTCAAAAAATACCATTGACGGGAAGTCCAAATTCTTTTTTCCAACAACGAAATGTGTCTTTAGAAATTCGCAAATCTTTAGCAAGTTTATTTTGTTCTCCAATTGGCTCATTTTGATTTCATTCATTCGCTCAACAAATTCGCGCTTTTTCTTCTCATAAAAACTTTTTTTGTTTATTTTTATTTTGCGGCTTAAGCCAAATTCTTTTTTCCATTTATAAATTTTTTTGCGATTGGCTCCCAATTTTACTCCAATTTTACACTCAATTTTAACCCTTCCTTTTTTTGTAACTTTTCCCTTTTTCTTGAATTTTTCTTTCATCGCGAAAAATTTGCAAATAATTTCTCGTTTTTCTTTCTCAGAGAATTCATTTTCATCATTAATTCCTTCAATTGTTTCATCTTCACTTTGATCAATGCGATCCGGGTCTTCCTGTGTAAGATTCTGATCAGTCGAATCCGAATTATAAGCTTCAACATCCTGATCAATATTGTCATCATGATCAGCTTGTTCATTTAGTGCATTTTCTCCCGAGTTTAACGGCGATGTTTCCAATTTTATATGTTGATGGTCATTTTCGTCCCATCCTTTCCCATATATTTCATCAAAAGTTGGTCGAATTTTTCCATCTTTTGGTTCATTAACAGACAAAATTAAATGTGTTGAATTTAAAAATAGAAATAATAAAAGCAAGAAATTCATTTTCTCGAGATTTGGCTCTGAAAGAATTATTGGATTGTTTTATTTTAATTTTAATACCCACCGTTTGCTAAATATTTTATAATAAAAATTAATATGTCATCAAGAAAAAAAAATTTATTTTTTATTATTAATAAATTATGTTAATTTTTATGGTTGAATGTGCATGTCAATAATAAAATATAAATAATGTTATAGGTTTTCTTGACGTTTTCCTGTGTAGTTTAAATATTTATAAACAATAACCAAATGAAGAGCGAATTGCCATTTGTGATTTGTAGTGTTTTTGCACCAATACTTTCGGATTTTAAAACATTCCGGCTTTTCGACGTACCCAGGATTTTTTTTTTTTGGGGGAGGGGGGGGGGTAATTTTTATAACTTGTTCAAAGTTGTTAGTTAAAAAATTTTTCGCCAGCGCCGATAAGCGCCGGCGGACCTCTTCCATTCCTAAAAAAAGCTACCGCTAACCCCTCCCGCCCCCCAGAAGTAAAGCAGAGCTGTTAAAAAAATTGATGATGAAGACAATTAAAGTTGAAGACAATTTTTTATTATCGATAGTGCAAAAATTTCCCTTGAAAAAATTTCGGATTTCGGGTTTCGGATTCCGGATCGTGATTTACAAGAATTCGGATTTCGGTACCAATTAGGTATACCGACCGAGAAAATTTTGGGATTTCGGTATTTTTGGTATCGGTATTTCTTCGGTATTTTACCGAAATACCGATACCGAGCCATCTCGGAATACCGCGGTATTTTTTAAGCGGCACAAAGAAAATTAAAACTAAAATTCACAAGTTAAATTGTTGAATTAAGTGTCGGATCTCCCTGTCGGTTGGTTGGGAGTTCCTCCAAGATTCGCACACGTTAGTGCTTTGGTGGGCCGGAGGAAAGTGGTGGCGTTTGGGCCCGGTGGTGGAGAAAATACGCCAAAGTTTTCACACAATTTTATCAGCTCAAACTTGGGTAATTAAACCGAGATTTCTTTCGAAATGTGAAACACAAAAGTGATCACCTAGGATTGAGGTGATCACACAAGTGACTAGTGGGGGACAATGGTCTGCTCAATTGGTCAGTTGGATGCAATGGACAAACCGGAAATTGGATGACCCGGGATTCCCCAGAAATGAATGAAGATTAGACAGAGGATTTGCCGGAGAAATGAATGGAGTTGAAAGAAATGTTTGATGTGGATTTTGGATGAATTGGCCAAAAGAGGTTAATGGATTTGGACTGACGGATACCGAGTGGTTAAATCTATGGATTGATTGGAAAATGTTGTGCAGAGTGAAGGGGGAGGGGGGTATAGGATGGTCGAGAGTGAAACTGTTGATGAGTGGCAAAATGCCTTGAATGTGGTCAATGAATGAGACTGAACTGATTTGTGGTGAAGAGCGGCGTGCTTATAAAGGGGCCAAAATTGTTTACCAGACGGTGGGTGAGTTAGCAATTGACTGACATATTGATCAATTGGGGAGATAAGAGCGAAAATGTGCATATGGGCAAAAATGGGATGGCTTTCGAATTATTTGGTCCACTTATCAAAAAGGTGCACCTTTGTGCAAAATACCCAAATCTTTAATAAGTTTATTCTGTTCTCCTGGCGGGCACATTTTGATCTCTTCCATTCGTGTAATAAATTCGCGTTTTTCAAATTGGGAATTTTCCCTTTTTCTTAAATTCTTTTTTCATCGCGTGAAATTTGGAAATAATTTCTCGTTTTTCTTTTTCATTAAATTCATTTTCTTCATTAATTCCTTCAATTGTTTCATCATTACTTTGATCAATGCGATCCGGGTCTTCCTGTGTAAGATTCATCAATGCGATCCGGGTCTTCCTGTGTAAGATTCTGATCAGTCGAATCCGAATTATAAGCTTCAACATCCTGATCAATATTGTCATCATGATCAGCTTGTTCATTTAGTGAATTTTCTCCCGAGTTTAACGGCGATGTTTCCACTTTTATTTGTTGATGGTCATTTTTGTCCCATCCTTTCCCATATATTTCATCAAAAGTTGGTCGAATTTTATTGAATGTGCATGTCAATGCTAATAAATATAATTCATATAATGTAAATAATTTCACCAATCGATTTTTAAACATGCCATGGCATTTTTTTGTTTTTAGTTCTTATATGTTCTGATGAAACAGCTAGCCTTTTCGCGTTGGTTTGAGCTTTTTCATGGTTAAAATTACATATTTTAACATATGTATTTCGACGGTTTTCGGAAAAAGCATTTTTTGGCATTTTTGACCAAAAAAATTTGCAAAAATATACCCAAAAGATAGATTCTGGCTGTTTTTGAAAAATAATTCATTGCGTTCTTATTTGTTATTGTTTATAAATAGGTATTTAAATTACACAGAAAAAACGTCAAGAAAACCTATAAAATATGGTGCAATTATTTACATTTTATTATTGACATGCACATTCAACCATAAAAATTAACATAATTTATTAATAATAAAATAAAATAATATGTTTTAATTTTTATTATGACTATCTAGCAAACTGTGGGTAATTAAATTAAAATAAAACAATGCTTTAATTCTTTCAGAGCCAATAATTACACAAGAAAATGAATGTGTTGCTTGTATTATTTTTATTTTTAACTGCATCACATTTAATTTTGTCAGTCATTGAACCAAAAGTTGGGAAAATTCGACCAACTTTTGATGAAATATATGGGAAAGGATGGGACAAAGATGACCATCAACAAATAAAAGTGGAAACATCGCCGTTAAACTCGGGAGAAAATGCACTAAATGAACAAGCTGATCATGATGACAATATAGATCAGGATGTTGAAGCTTATAATTCGGATTCGACTGATCAGAATCTTACACAGGAAGACCCGGATCGCATTGATCAAAGTGATAATGAAACAATTGAAGGAATTAATGATGAAAATGAATTCTCTGAGCAAGAAAAACGAGAAATTATTTGCAAGTTTTTCGCGATGAAAGAAAAATTCAAGAAAAAGGGAAAAGTTACAAAAAAAGGAAGGGTTAAAATTGAGTGTAAAATTGGAGTAAAATTGGGAGTCAATCGCAAAAAAATTTATAAATGGAAAAAAGAATTTGGCTTAAGTCGCAAAACGAAAATAAATAAAAAAGGTTTTTACGAAAAGAAAAAGCGCGAATTTATTGCAAGAATGGATGAAATCAAAATGAGTCAATTTGGGGAACAAAATAAACTTATTAAAGATTTGGGCATTTCTAAAGACACATTTTATCGTTGGAAAAAAGAATTTGGTCTTCCCATCACAAAAAGTAAACTTAGAATATAACTGACAAAAATTATTCAAATTTAATTTAGCGCAATACTCCGAAAGCGAGAAATTGGAATTGTTGGGAAAATATTACAAAATTAAACAACGAAATTCTAGAATTAGAGACAATGATATTGCCAAAAAGCTGAATATTGAGAGAACAGCACTATATAAATGGAAAAAACAATTTGATCCAATTTTGAATCAAAATTCTGTTGATAAAAATTCATTGACGGAGAATGGCCCAACTTTTACTGATAACGCGTATTCAATTTTAAAAATGTTTAATATTTTTTTGTAATTAAAAGATAAAATAATTTTAAAAGATTTATAAATAAATTTTTCTTATTGTAGCACTTTTGAACAGCCGATGCCCTCGTCTGATGATACTTTGTGGGCCTGGAATCAAACAAAGAAAAAAAGAACAGAAAGAATCGAAGTGAAACACTCCGTGAAGGAATAAGGACATAATAATAAAAGTTGTTACCTTTATATTTTTTTGATCGAGAATTTTTGTTAGCCAGCAATCTGAAATTTCCTAATTTATCTGAAAATTCAAAAATTTTTAAATATTTGACAATTTCGTAAAATAAAACTTTATGTCATTATTTTAGGCCCCGAATAATCTTGATTTAATGCGTTTCATAAGATTTCGACGAAAAGACTCGAAAATTTGTTGAAGTTCAGAATTCTAACATTTCTTAAAATCCAAAGCATCATAAAAAACATTTAAAATAAAAAATGGACTGTAAAAAACATTCAAAAATAATAATTCGCTATTTTTTAATATTTGCTGTCTTGTCCCTACATTTGTGCCGGCACATCTGCTGATTCGAATGCATCAATTATCATTTTGATTTTATCTTCATTTCCGAAAAATGCGCAAATTTGTTGGCAGTGGGGGTATCGCCGCCGGCATCAGATGCCGTTCGTCCCGCGCAACGGACATTGGCCATGTGCCATCCGTCCCGGCATTCTCAGAATGTAATTCGCCTTGAGGCACATCAACAAGGCCGCTGTTCAAATCCGATGCAACCGGAGGCACTTCCACCGCCTCCTCTTTTAGTGACACTGAAAACGCTGCGGGGGTTTTTTTTGGGGGGGGGGGGAATTCTGTATACCAGCAGCAGGAGAGTTGATGTAAGCGAACAGATAGGGGGGATGACTGAAAATGAGAGCATTGAATTAGGGGGGGGGGGTGGGCGAATTTATTAAAAAATCAAAATTTCATCGGTTTTCGAGAATAAGATAAACCATAAAAAAACCTCAAAATTCTCAAAATCGAAAAACTGTCGTTCAAAAGTGGAACAAAAATATATCATTAAAAAATTTGTTGTCTTTAGTGATTCGACATTTCATTGATTCTTTGCATTAAAAAATTGAATACAAAACAACATACTTTTTGTTCATCAATTTTTGTCGAGATGACAGATACTGTTGTTGGTGTTTGGCGGAACTTCTATCGTCTTTAAAAACAGTCCAAAATTTGACACAAAAGGAGGCCCAAATGCCATCAATTATTGTGAAATAATTTGCTTGCCAATTTTTAATCAATTCCAAAAAATTTTCCCCTAAAATTGATTTTGTTTTCCGGGCAAAAATGCTCTCCGAAAATTGACTTTTTTTTCTGGACCAAAAATCACTTTTTGATATACCTAATTGCATTTTAATATTTGGTAAGGATTTATTTTGTTAGATTTGAATATATTGAAATTTATTTTATTTTATTTTATCAATAAAAGGAAAATTTCGGACATTATTCAGTTTTTGGACCATTTGATCTGAACATCATCAAAAATTTAATACTTTCTCGGTGGCACCCATCGGCACCGCCAACCACTCCCCCCCCCCCAAAAACATAAAACTACGAAAAATCCGGTTTCCGGGTTTAATTCCGGATATTTTGCCAAAAAGTCCGGAATCCGTACCCAAAAATGTCCGGAAATCAGGAATCCGAAAATCGGTTTCATCCCGGATGCTAATGTTTTGTTGGTTGGTCTTCGGTCACCGTTTGCTGTCGTCGTCACAGGACAACGTCGTTCGTCGCATTTGGCCAGGACGGCACTTTTGCTTCCTTCGTTCGCGCGTTCGTCCAACATGAATGCTGGGATGGAAGAAAATGTGTCCGCAGGGTTGCCATTGTTGCTTAGATCGGCGGCCCGTTGTTGTTCCTGGCTTGTCAGCCTGCTGCTGTCCATCTCCGCTGATCGCTGGTGAATAACACTGTTCAATGTCTGCTTATTCTTAATGCTGTGGACAGATCGATGCTCTACTGTAATGGGATCAACAAATTTAATTGATTTTAAATTAATTATTTTGGACATTGAATCAGAAATTAACGAAAGGTTTTAACTAGGGATGTTCGAGACTTTAAATTTACGGAGAATCAAGAACCGAAACCGAGACCCAAAAAAACCGAGAAATTTCTCGACTCGAGACCGAGACTCTCGAACATCCCTAATAAATACCAGCAGGACTGATTCAATCATTCCAGAACGTTACATAGGCCAAAAATTTGACATTTCTGGCAAAAATAAAAACTATAATAATATAAATGGTTTTGAGGAATACAAACATTTTTCAAAAATACCAAAAAATATCAATTTTTAATAAAAATTAAATTAATTAAACTGACCAGCTGACACTGTCCTTTCTTCACCGGCCGCAGTCGTTGAGTCGGTGTCCTCCCGCGCGTTTGACACATCGGCCATCAAATTCATGCGGGACCTGCCGATTGCATGGCCATCACCTGCTGTTGGTCTGATGATCACTGGCGATGGGCCCGTCTGGATCTGTGTGTTAATGGAGCAAGGACCTGAGGAGACCGGTCAAGATTTCGATCGAGAATCTCGATAAATCTCGTATCTCAAAAAAAATCTCGGTAAAATTTCTTTCGATCCAGAATCTCAAAAAAATCTCAACGAAAAATCTCAACAAGAATCTCGATCGTCCTCGCTGAAATCGGCATAAATTAATTTGTCAGTTCCATCGCCAAAATGACTGACCACATTATCATGCAACGTGTGCGGCGCAATTGGATGCCGATTGGCGGAAGGCGGTCTGATGGAAGGCGGATGATCAGCTCCTTAATTTGGGAAGGGTGTCATTTGTGAAAGAAAAGCGCATCAACCCCGGAGGGGATTGATTTTTTTTCTTTATAACTGTACTCTAGTAACGATTTTTATTGTTTTCAAAAAACACCCCCCCCCCCTAAAAAGATTTTGTTTCGGACAAAATGCCCTCCTGAAAATGGACTTTTTCATGGACCAAATGATTGAAAAAAGTGCATTTTAATATTTGTTCCGCGAATCGCGCAATTGCTTTATTGAATTATATCTTAAAAATAAATGTTATGTGCCTATTTTGGCACTTTTTTGTGTTTTAACGCCTATTCCGGTGAGTTTTTGGTGCAAATTTGGTGTCTATTTTGCATTTTTTAGTGCCTAAAAAGATAACCCTAACAATAAATTATAGTTCAAATAATAATTTCGGAATTTTTAAATTACATATTCATATAGTTTACTACCACCAGCAGCAGTTGCTGTCTGCTTTCGCTTTCCCAACTGCACTGGCCCACCGGTGGCATCACTTTCTGCTGCTGTTTTGAATTGGTTAAGCATCGTCTTTGGCGCTTTTGTATCAACACCTGAACAAAAATTTTTGTTGTACTGATTTGTCTTTTTTTTTTTTTTGCAAAAATTTTTACCTGTTACTGAAATTGCGCTGTCCTTGCCGAAATAAATTCCTTTGTAGCTTACGCATTCACTGATCATGATACATGCTGAATAATGGCGGAGGAGCATTTCTGAGAAGTTCCCGGGGTTGGTCTACCTCCGTCGTTGGCGCGGACATAGCCATTCTTTGCCTGACATTCACACCGTGGCGGTTTGCACTCCCTTCGACAATTGGCCTCAAAATTCAAAAAAAAAATTTTTTGCCAATTTTTTGGGCACATTTTTACGATTATTGGCTCCTTGCAGCTTCCTTCGCATGTACCGCATTGGAGAAACTGCTCATTTGCCTGGCAATCCTTTTGATTGACACTGAACCCGTGGACAATGTGTTGAAGCAGAAGTTGAAGCAGTATTTGCTGGAGAAAATGGTTCCAATTAAAATGTACAAATTAAATGTAAATGCATGCCGAGCAAAGAAGAAGTGATGGCAATGGCATTGCACCGGAGGGCATTTGGCTGATTTTAGGTTGAATTAACCACGAAAATACAGAGGAAAGTGATGCTTAAAGTGCAAGCAAAGAAGAAGCTCTATTTTGGGTGCTCACGCGACGCAATTGCGCCTAAGGGGATTAAATTTGTTTGCACACCAAACAACATATTTTGCCCTAAGGGCATAAAACTCATTTTGTCTGCGTAATATGCTTTTTCATCACTTGAAGTAATCCATTTGCTTAAGCCTTCTTTTTGTACCATTTGAAAGCTAACATTCTGAAGAAAAGCTATGATCAAACTGAAGCTAATCAATTGAACAACTCCAAAAAAAGTTAAAGCCAGAAAACCACCAAAATTACCTTTTTTTGCATTTACCTATCACCTTTTTGACCATAACTTTTGTAGAATTGTCTGGATGTAAAAGAATGTGTGTTAACTCAACTTAAGTCAAGACAACAAAAGTAGACAGAAAACAAAAATAAATGCACATTTTCTGATTCATTTGGGGTTTAAACATTAAACGCGGTGAATTGGGCGGTGCAGCGCTTTTAATTGGGCACAGTGAGTAAATGGACGCCAACAGAACTTACAAATTAGCAATTTACCGGGAAAATGAAAACAGAGCAAAAGTGGGAAAATGCACAAAAATTAGGAAGGAACTTTGATAGTTTACGTCTAAACCAATAAAACAATCGTCGTCCGATTGTAACATTTTTAAGTTAGAACAAACAAAATATGGAATAACAATTTTAAAAAATAGTGATTGTCGGGGACCGAGTTGAAGTTTAGATTGCCCAAAAAAACAGAAAATTGATGCCATAAAACAAAAATGCCCAGACACCGGACCGGTTCCGTCCGAATTATCTCCGGGTACAAAGTCCAGTTTTTTGGGCACTTTCGTGTTTTAATTTAAGTCAAAAAGTTCTTTTGGCACAATCTTAAAAACAAAGTTAGCAATAAAAGCAGAAAACTTTGATACGTAAAACTTAAAACCGAAAAGAGTTTAAGTTTAAATCGCTACTAATACATTTGAAAATTCCGTTTTTCTTTATGGTTTCTATCTCCTATTATTTAAATATTTGTCAAATAATACTAGGATTATTCCGAATAATCCTAATATTCAAATAATACTCCGACACATGCATTTTTTGGAAGCATAGAATTATATTTTTTTGTAGAAAAAAAGAAAGATTTAGTGCCAAATGATATAATAGAAGAAAAAATAGGCAAAAAAAAAATAAAAACCCCAAACTTCGAGACAGGTTTATTTTTTGCTATTTGATTAGATTTGGTCCATGGAGTTTGAGATCTTAAAAATAAACTTGATACTATTTTTAGAAAATTTATTGTTCAAATTCTTGAACAAAAAAAGATTCAAAAAATTGTTATTGATCCAAAAACAGTTAATTTTTTTTTAGTAAACTAGAGTTGGTTTGAAGGTTTTTAGGGTGTTTTGTGTCGTGTCTATTCAGTTGAATAATCTCTTCTCCAAAAACTTCCTCAATTGATCATCCGTCAGCTGCTGCACAGAACTGCACTTGACGCGCGTCATCTTTATCCGTCCGACTACCCAATTTGTTTTCAACTCCTAATTTCATCCAACCAAATTAATTTATTAACTAAAATATGACCCCAAATCTTAAATTTAAAAAAAGAGGATCGTTTCCTAAACTCGGCAAAAAGGTACCCTAACGTTAAATTGGACAAAAACTTTCCTAAGCAGTAGCAGGATAGCGTCAGATGTTGTAAAAAACAGGTAAAGCAAAAAAAAAAATCCAAAAAGCTGGCATTCTTTCAAAAGTCTATCAAAACCTTTATTCATGATATTTCTCGTCATGTTTGAATTGATATAACAACACAGCCAAATGGGTACAATTCAAATCAGCATTAATTATTTTCATCATTCAAATTAGCATTAATTATTTTTACTTCTAATGCGGGGATTAAAAGGTGGTTGCAAACATATAACAACATAAAAATTGGGAGAGTGAAGTCAAAGTCATGTTTTTTGGGTTCTAGATAATGAATAGTAAGTACCCAAATTTTTAATTTTTTGAAATTTAAATGTTATTTGAATTTTGTTGTAGTGTTAATTTTCGAAAGAATAGACTCCGATGAAGATGATTCGTTTTTAAATTATTCGTGTGTTATGGATTTGATTGTTAATTATTGGACAGGTGTGACTTGGGTTGCTTGATGACCAAATTGAGCGCGAAAAGCGCTGCGATATTGGGCACTAAAAATAAGCATAAATAAAATCCAATATTTACTTTTTATATTTAAAAATTAATATTTACTTGCAAAAGTAGAGAACCGGAGCACTGCTTCCGTATGCCATCGATTGCAAAGCAAGACTTATTGGTGTAAAAATATCCCAAATTATAAATGCGTCCAAATTGAGTAAAGGCGATATGACACGTGCGAAGAAAAAATTCTTAAAAAAGGGTTTAAAATAAATAAGAATAGAATTATTTGTTAGCCAACCAATATGTAGCATATCAGACCAATCGACATCAGAACACTCAGCGAAATTGTTAACTTTTTCATATTTTCCGGGACTAAATGAAAAGATAAAAAATATTTGTTGGAAAAAATATAAAAACTCATTGATTTTCGACGCCACATAATCAGCAAAATCATTGTGTAACATAAAAATTCGCCACAATATATAACTATGGCGCTAATATTACTGTAAGATTGATTTTCGGGTTGTTGGTTGGGTTCCCCAAGTAAGCACATCACCGGTCTAAATATTATTATTTTTAAATTAATTTTTAAAAAAATGCAAACTTTTCCCAATTCGCTGAGCTTCCAATATAGGCGCTGAATCCATTTATTATCGATCTAATGCAACAAATGCTAATGGCACATTTAAAAGTGACGTATTTTCCACTTGCTTTATACCTTAAAACATATTTTAATGTTATAATTAATAATAGTTTTTCACCATATTGGAAAGATAACTCCGATCAGACGGTCGATTCCAATGCATAGCTGAAGTATCAAAGCATTTGCTGAGCCAATTAGGGGAACAATTTGTATATAAAAGCACGTCCGCAGTGTGATGTAATTAATTCCAAACACAAAAATGACAAATTTGACGCAATTTCCAAAAAGGAGAAATGAGGCAAAAAATGCATATAAAGCGACCAGAATCATGCAAGGCGAATGGAGTGATCTGATCCGAGAAGCGTTAGCCGTTTTCCTTACAAAATTTGATCAAGATTTGGTTAGGTTTCGGTTTTTGTTTGAAATTGGTGCCAAAACGTTATCAGTCATGAAAATGATTCAGACCGGTTTTGGTCGGTTTGGGTTGTTTTTGCATTTTTGATAATAATTATCAAATTTCAAAAATTTGGCATTCTGGCCGAGAAGTCCCAAAAAAACCCGACAACCCTTTAGTAAAAACCAATTTTAGGGAACTCTTTAATTTATTTCTAAATTCAGCCCTCCCCACCCCCCCCCCCCACCAATTTGTGGAATCAATTTTAATAACAAAACTTATCAATGTTTTCAAAATTTTTTAGGAGGGGGGGGGGGGGTAGTATTTTAGTGGGGGTTTATAATTTAGGGGGGGGGGGGTAGTTTTTTAGGAAATACGGTTTTTATTTTGGGGCTAATTTCAATATTTTTTACTTTGTTTTGATGGTCACATAGACGAGAGACGAGTTTAGGCCAATTCCGACACAACAAATCATAGCAATAATTCCGGATGTAATAATTTCAATGGGTACAAAGCCTTTGTTCATGTAAAGATCGTAAAACTTCAAAAACAAATTTACAATTAATTAAATAAATAATAATTACCGGATCAACGGGTGGCGCTATTGTAATTGAAGATTGAATGTTTTAAGAATGTAGATGTTTTAGATTCAATTTTACTCAAATTCTAGTGTATAATTAAATAAATTTACTAAACAAGAAAATGTTTTTGCATTATTACTGCGCGTGACACACCAGCCGGGTCACGCGCTTCCGGAGCACGGAGTCTCGCGCCACCAACTGGCCGCCGTAGTCGAGCGCACGGTGCTCAATACCGGATCCGGAGAGCGGATTCAAGAAATAAAAATCGACCCTCGGGCCGGACCGGGCCCCGGATAATCCGGGTAAAACACCCGGAACCCGGACTTAAAAAAATAAATTAAAATGCAATTTATTCAATGAATAAGCAATTTAAATTAGGTAAAAAATTAATTGCTGTACGGAATCTTCTAACATTTTTAGCTCACATTCATAAATCACACTTAGCAATATTAATAATTTTCAAATCTAAAATTATAATGGCACCCTCCGTTGACCCGGTTATTTAAAATCCTTTCATTTTTTTAAATTAATTTTCCTCTTACAATTGTAAATTTAATATTTTCCACATGTTTTTGAATTTTATAAAAAATAATCAAAAGTAAATTTTTTTCGGAAAATATCGTTCTTTGTGGAACGCATTTTTGGTCTAAGAAAAAGCCTTTTGTAGGGGTGCATTTTTGGTTTGAAAATTTTTTGGATTTTTATGGGTATATTTTTCGTTTTATTGCCCTTTTCTTAAAAAATTTTGGGGAAAAGTGCCTAAAATATTGAATTTCTTCAAGAATTTTCGGAAAAATACGTAAAAAAAATTGCATTTTTCTCAAAAAAAAAGCAAAAATATTGTTTTATTATGGAAAAATGTCGATATATTGAATTCTCATAAAAGCCAAAATATTGATATATATTGACAAAAAGTCGATCTAAAATCTAAATATTTTTTCGAAATGAATGCTATTTCTGGGCTTCACTCATAATGCGCTATTCTCCATTTAAAAAAATAAAAATCTCGGCTCTACTAATAAAAGAAATTTTGTTCGAAGCGACACAAAAATTGCAATTGCCGAATGAGGGCAATTGAAGGGCCAAACAAAAGCAATATTCAATAACATTGATCACAACCAGCAGAGAATCAGGTGGCAAAGCAATGTCAAAGGAATGATTAGCGGTTGAAATCATTATTATTTTCTAAATTTAAAAGATTCTTATTAAAAAGTGGAAACATTTAATAAGTTTTATTAATTTTTTTTATTACCGGGTTTGTTTATATTTCAAAAAGCTGTTGATTACAGAAGCAATAACATTTGATAATAAATAAAGGCACAGGTGGAAATTGAAATTAATTTAGCAAAATGCCAATTCCGTGCCAAATCGGTCCTTTGCACCTGCCTCAGTTTTTGGCAATTACTTTTTTTATTTGTCTACTAAAAATAAATGTTAAAAAGCTTTTTTGGTTTAATAAGATTTCTTTACTGTCACGCAATGAAAAAAAACAATGAAATTTGGCATAAAAAGACATTATATGAGCATATAAAAATTTTGTTAAGAAAATTGGTCTAATATTACCAATCTTACAATCAAAAGGGCCCTCCCATTAACATTGGACAAAGGTATAATAAAAAAGTCATTCAAAGATTTGAATCAATAGCAGCAGTTTCGTTAAGCTTTTGATTAATCATAAAAAATGACTGACCTTTCGTGTTCAGTTTTACTTGTTCACAGCGGCTTAGCTCTTGCTTACAAATAGCTTCTACGAATCAAGGACTTTCGAATGGTACTAAATTCAAACACCCTTCTTTCCGCTAAGCTTAGCTAATAATTTTCTTTTTGCCATAATATCTATAAAAAATAAAATTATGCACATTTTTACCCCTATCTCTTTGAAATGGATCTGAAGTATAAAACAGAAGTTATGAGTATCGAAGTGCGTGATGCTTTTTTAATTGGTTAAAAAAGGTGAGATAGAACGCCAAACGAGAGAAAGTTAGAGAAAGAAAGGAAATTTGTTTAATTCTCTCGCACTCTCTATTTATTGGCACACATCTCGTTTTTTGAGCCGCTGTGTGTTATGAATATGGATTCTATTATTAACGAGTAAAATTCAGTTATGTATTTTTTATTTATAAAAAAAAATCATAAATGGAAGAAGATGCACGAATTTTATGATGAAAACCTCTTCCCTTTAAATGTGAAGGAATGGCCAGCAAACAAACAGTTTTCTAGCAAGTCTAAGTTCCCTATGGCTTCTCCTTACTCTTTAAGCATTCGGTTCCTTATTTTTAATCACTTTTCGCTCCAAAAAATGCTTAGCAAAACTGCACAAATATTGTGAAATCTTTATATATAAATTGAAAATTTATAAGATTAAATCATAGATAATGGACGGATAAATAAGTATTCATGATCAGAGGGCAAAATAACAACAAGAATAATTTTAAAAATTCTTTAAACTAAACAATTAAGAAAGTTATGATTTCGGTAAATTATTCACGTGTCAGTGTTTTTGTTATTGTTCGGACAATTGTGACTCGGTTTGCTTGATGACCAACTGGTCTGCGAAAAGCAGTGCGATATTGTTCACTAAAAATATGCTTTAAGTTATATTTTGAATAAAAAATAAAATAATTGTTTTAAAAATCATTTAAAAAAAATCATAATTTACTTGCAAAAGTAGAGAACCGGAGTAGTGCTTCCGTATGCCATCGATTGCAAAGAAAGACTTATTGGTAGAACAAAATATTCAATTGTAAATGCGTCAAAATTAAGTAAGGGCATTATGACATTTGAGAAAATAGTATTCTTAAAAATGGTTTAAAAATAAATAAAACTATTGTTAGCCAACCAATATGTTGCATAATAGACCAATCGACATGAAAACACTCAGCGAAATTGTTAACTTTTTCACCTTTTCCGGCACTAAATGCAAAAAACTAAAATATTTATTGGACAATGTATAAAACTCGATGATTTTTGACGCCAAATAATAAGCCAAATCAGTGCGTAACATAAAAATTCGCCACAATATATAACTAAGGCGCTATTATTACTGTAATATTTATTTTCGGGTTGTTGGTTGGGTTCCCCAAGTAAGCACATCACCGGTCTAAAAATTATTATTTTTTAAATTAATTTTTAAAAAAATGCAAACTTTTCCCAATGAACGGAGCTTCCAATATAGGTATTGAATCCATTTAATATCGACCTGATGAAACAAATGCCAATAATAATTTTAAAAATGAGGTACTTTCCACCTGCTTTATACCTTAAAACATATTTTAATGTTATAATTAATAATATTTTTCACCATATTGGAAAGATAACTCCGATCAGACGGTCGATTCCAATGCATAGCTGAAGTATCAAAGCATTTGCTGAGCCAATTAGGGGAACAAATTGTATATAAAAGCACGTCCGCAGCGTGATGTAATTAATTCCAAACACAAAAATGACGAATTTGACGCAATTTCCAAAAAGAAGAAATAAAGCAAAAAATGCATACAAAGCGACCAGAATTTTGCATGGCGAATGAAGTGATCTGATCGGATAAATGTTAGCCGTTTTGCTTATAAAATTTGATCAAGATTTGGTTAGGTTTCGGTTTTTGTTTGTTTATGGAAATTTCTCATAATTTTTACGTTGTTTTGATGGTCACATAGACGAGAGACGAGTTTAGGCCAATTGCGACACAACAAATCATAGCAATGATTCCGGATGTAATAATTTCAATGGAAACAAAGCCTTTGTTCTTGTAAAGATCGTAAAACTTAAAAAACAAATTTACAATTAATTAAATAAATAATAATTACCGGATCAACGGATGGCGCCATTGTATTGTAAGATCAAAATTCCAAAATTTAGATTGTAAAGTGTTTTAGCAATTAATGTGTTTCTTATTATGCTTAAAGTATATAATTAAACTAACAAATAAACCTTTCCAAACAAAATATATTACCGCCTATATTTTTTAATTAGTAAAAGGATAAAAAATTTAATAAATCCAAAGTTCTGTTTCCTCGTTTATTTCAAAAATTTATTATCTTTATTTTGGTCAGTTAGCCCCAGTTTTTAACCGAGAGTTCAATACTTTTCCGTATAAACTCCAAATTAGTTAATCCCAATTCTGATTTTCCTTAAAATCATGAATCCGCTCAATTCCGCAAAATTAATGCAAACAAAGTGAAATTTTTTATCTAAAAATAAACGAAATGCTTGCGTAACAAAAAAAGTTTAAAAAAATTAAATCTTTCCAGTGAATGAACATAAATATTTACATGTGTCGTAATCAGTGGCAAACTTTGCAGCATAACACTTGTGTAACTTTTTGTCAGGAAATGCCATAACTTTTCAACGAATCATTCGCGCGTGAAAATTTAATAATTAACAAAATCTAACACATTAAATGTCAGAAAATATTCCGAATTTCACTATGCGAAAAATTTATGACAAATTGTATAAAAATCCTCGTCTTCGAGTTGAATTACGAAGACCCCCAGGCCAATCCCAACTCATCGAAAACCAGTTCCCCTGGCAGATGGTTTTGAATACAGTTATGCACTTACAGTAGAATTGCAGAGGGTGATGAGATCGTAGTTGTTTTTGCTTATTAATGAGGCCGTATTGAAGAGAATGGAATTTATTGATGTATCCAGCGGAGTCCATATTGTCAGTAAAATCAGTGAATGCTGCCGTGCAACTCGATGCCAACGGACGACAATACAAAATTGGCACCGTCAAAAACGCGAATCACAATAATCCGGTCACTCATGAATAGGGAGCGGATTTTTAGGGTGTTACATTTTTTTTTGTGAATAGTGTTTGACGAGAGAAGCCCAGAAAAGCATTCATTTCGAAAAAGAGCGACTTTTTAGTCCCTAAAATCCCTATTTCGCCGTTTTTGCGGATTATTTTTTATAAATTTCAAAAACATGTGAAAAATATTTTATATTTACAATTGTAAGAGGAAAATTAATACAGACTGACAAATTTTGAAGGTTTTTACTAGAGTCCGGACCCAAAACCCAAACCCTAAAAATTTTTTGGGTTTTTTGTACAAAAAATTGGACCAAAAAATTTTTGGGTTTTGCAGTAATATTAGCGCCTTAGTTATATATTGTGGCGAATTTTTATGTTACGCATTGATTTGGCTGATTATTTGGCGTCAAAAATCATCGAGTTTTATACATTGTCTAATAAATATTTTAATTTTTTGCATTTAGTGCCGGAAAAGGTGAAAAAGTTACCAATTTCTCTGAGTGTTTTCATGTCGATTGGTCTATTATGCAACATATTGGTTGGCTAACAATAGTTTTAATTATTTTTAAACCCTTTTTTAAGAATACTTTTTCTCAAATGTCATAATGCCGATACTCAATTTTGACGCATTTACAATTGAATATTTTGTTCTACCAATTTGTCTTTCTTTGCAATCGATGGCATACGGAAGCACTACTCCGGTTCTCTAAAAAACCTGTGTTTTGGGTCCGGACTCTAGTAAAAACCTTCAAAATTCACCTATCTTTATTAATTTTGCTCCTACAGTTGTAAATATAATTTTTTCCACAAGTTTTGTAAAATTTTATAAAAAATATCAAAAGTAAAAAATTTTAGGGAAAATGTCGATCTTTGTGTATGGGGTTTTTGGTCCAATAAAAAGTCATTTTTTAGGGGTTTCTTGAATTTTACACCAAAAAGGCCAAAATATGGATGTCGGGGTTCGGGGACGTGGCTGAACCCTAATTTAAAGGCCAGAATATTCTGCTATGTAATTTTAAAAAAATCAAACTTTTTAAACAGAAATAAAAATTTAATAAATAAAGAATAAAAATTAGCTTTATCACCAGAATGGAAAAATAACTCCGATCAGACGGTCGATTCCAATGCTTAGCTGAAGCGTCAAAGTAATTGCTGAGCCCATTAGGGGAACAATTTGTATATAAAAGCACGTCCGAAGTGTGATGTAATTAAATCCAAACACAAAAATGACGAATTTGACGCAATTTCCAAAAAGAAGAAATGAAGCAAAAAATGCATACAAAGCGACCAGAATTTTGCATGGCGAATGGAGTGATCTGATCGGATAAGTGTTAAAACCGGCACATTTGCCCTCTGGAACAGGTCGCATAAAATGACAAAAGCGCGACGAACAGCCAGGGAATCCGGTTTAAAAGAAACAAAAGAATACGGACGCAGCCATCGGAAAGACGGAAAACATGCTGACACACATTTTTAATTCTTTCTACAATATTAATCCTGTATTGATGAGTTGGGTGTGTTGATGAGTTGGATGTTGATGAATTGGGTATTGATGAGATGGGTTGACCCCAATTCCGATTCTTCTTTCCAGAGCTTTAAAGCTTAACACTTGAGTAACATTTAGTCAAGAAAAGTCACAACTTTTTAACAATGTATTTAGAGTGAATTGGTTTGCTGATGACCAAATTGTGTGCAAAAAGGCAATTTTTAGAGCGAACAATTTATTATCAGTGCTGCTTTTATAGTGTTTGTTAGGCTTTTAGGCTTAGACTTGGCCTAAGCCTAACGAACCCCAAGCGAGGGTGGCTTACACCTAAGCCTAACGAACTTTAGGTCAGCGCTCCCTTTAGACCTTTTTTAAAAAAAAAATCAAAAATCATAGCTTTTCAAAGTCTTAGATGTCGTCGGATCTTAAAAACATTGTCAGATTCGTAATCAGCACCGTTTAAACCCCCATATATAATGTTTTCAAATCCCTTTTGTTGACCTTTTTTAAAATTTTGAGGTGCAGGCCCAAAACCGAAAAGATGTGGGTTACGATATTCGCTATTAAATTATTCATGTGTCAGGATTTAGTGTTAAATTATTGGCTGGATAGCTGCGACTTGGTTTGCTTGATGACCAAATTGAGTGCGAAAAGCCCTGCGATATTGGGCACTAAAATAAGCATTAAATTACATTTTGAATAAATAAAACCATTGGTTTAAAAATTATATAAAATCTTTACTTGCAAAAGTAGAGAACCGGAGCACTGCTTCCGTATGCCATCGATTGCAAAGCAAGACAAATTGGTTTAACAAAATATTCAATTGTAGATGCGTCAAAATTGAGTAACGGCATTATGATATTTGTGAAAATAGTATTCTTAAAAGATTTAAAAAATAAATAACGAATAGAATTATTTGTTAACCAACCAAGATAAAGCATATTAAACCAATCGACATCAGAACACTCAGCGAAATTGTTAACTTTTTCACATTTTCCGGAACTAAATGCAAAAAGATAAATATTTGTTGAACAAAAAGAAAATAATTATAATTTATTTTTTGGTTTTGTAAAAACTCGATGATCTTCGGCGCCTCATAATCAGCAAAATCAGTGTGTAACATAAAAATTCGCCACAATATAAAATAAAGACGGTAATATTAGTGAAATTTTGATTTTCGGGTTGTTGGCTAGGGTCCCCAAGAAGGCATATCACCGGTCTAAATATTTTTTAAAAATTAATTTGCAAAAAAAAAAAATGCTAACTTTTCCCAATGCCTGGAGCTTCCAATATAGTTATTCAACCCATTTAATATCGACCTGATACAACAAATGCCAATAATAAATTTAAAAGTGAGGTATTTTCCACTTGCTTTATACCTTAAGAAAATATATTAATACAAAATTAATAATATATTATACTTTTAAAAATTTTTCCTCATTCTTTGCCTCATTTTTAATTTAAAGTAGGGTTCAGCCCCGACCCCACGGGAGCGGAAAAAGTCGGGGTCGGAGTTTTCGTCCCCGACCAAAAAAGTCGGGGTTCGGGGGTTTTCCCACCAAAAACCCCGAAAAATTCAAAAAGTCGGGGTCAAAAAACCCGACTAAAAAAAGTCGGGGTTCGGGGACGGGGCTGAACCCTAATTTAAAGGCCAGAATATTCTGCTATGTAATTTTAAAAAAATCAAACTTTTTAAACAGAAATAAAAATTTAATAAATAAAGAATAAAATTAGCTTTATCACCAGAATGGAAAAATAACTCCGATCAGACGGTCGATTCCAATGCTTAGCTGAAGCGTCAAAGTAATTGCTGAGCCCATTAGGGGAACAATTTGTATATAAAAGCACGTCCGAAGTGTGATGTAATTAAATCCAAACACAAAAATGACGAATTTGACGCAATTTCCAAAAAGGAGAAATGAAGCAAAAAATGCATACAACGCGACCAAAATTTTGCATGGCGAATGGAGTGATCTGATCGGATAAGTGTTTTGCAAGCCGGCAACCCTTTAGTAACGACAAATTTTAAGAGAATAAAAGTCACCCCGCGTGCGGGGTTGAGAATTGCGGGGTCGGGGTTTTTCGGGGTCAGAAGTGTCGGGGTCGGGGTCGTAGAAAACCCCCAAAAAAGGCCTTAATTTGCGGGGTCGGGGACGGAGTCGGGGTCGAGGTGACAACCCTAGAATAAAACGCAATTAATTTTAGTATTGGCCTTAAACTCGAATATTTTTACTTGGTTTTGATGGTCACATAGACGAGACACGAGTTTAGGCCAATTCCGACACAACAAATCATAGCAACAATTCCGGATGAAGCAATTATAACGGGAACAAAGCCTTTGTCCATGTAAAGCTTAAAAAATAGAAATTTCAATAATTTAATAAATAATTTTACCGGGTCAACGGATGTTGCCATTGTAATTTAAAATTTGAAGGGTTTAGCTTGTACACGGTTACCATTCAATCATTTTCATTATGGTCGTCGGTCTTTTTGTCCTCGTGCAGGTTTTTTTCTCAATTCATTTTGCTATAGACATTGGGATGCCGCTTTAAATTCTCAATTTTATTTTCTATTGACGAATCGTAATCATTGCATCAGATAACATATTTCTGATAATTTAGAATAAAAATATTTTCCATAAATTTGACCAAGATGCCCCACAGGGATGTGCTCTGTTCTGTTCTGATTTATCAGAATTTCTGGGGAATTTGGGGCACAGGATTCTGTTTTCGGATTCTGGTTTTTAAAAAGGCGACCAGAATTGCGCCTTGATCTGCTCTCCACATTAAAAACTGTTGTGACCAAAGTGTGATTCGGTCTGTTCTCCAATTTTGTTAAAAAAAATTTTGTATTTCCGGCTTTTTGGGGTTGGAATTCCGATTTCCGATTTCCAAAAAATTTTAAGGCTTCGGAATTCCGATTTCGGAATTTTTTGAGGTCGTCGGCTCGCATCCCTGCCGCACACTCGACTACAGCTGCCGAGACCCGGCTGGGGAATCTCGCGTGCACCCGCTACGCGGGTCTCCGCGCGCTCGCCCCCCAGTGGCGCTCGTCAGACTTCTTCCTTTTGTTACTTTAGTCGTTTTTTCCTAAATTTTCAACAACCGAATTCAAAACCCGCTTTAAATTCTTATTTTTATTTTCAATTGACGAATTCGTAATCAGCGCATCAAATAAATATTTCTGATAATTTTAAAATAATATTTTCCATAAATTTTGACCAAAAGGCACCCCCCCCCTAGGGCAAATAGAAAAAAAAGTTCAAACAAATTAAATCTTTACAGATAATGAACATAAATATTGCCATGTATATAAAATCAGTGGCAGATTTTAAGAATAAAAACAGCATAACAAGAAAGCCACATCTTTTCAACAAAACATTCGAGCGTAAAAATTTAATAATGAACAAATACTACCCCATTAAATGCACCCTGTTTGCCCCATTTGGGAGAGTGTTTGTTGGGTTGGTTGGGGGGAATGATTGGCAGATTTGTCGGCCACTAAAGGGCCCAATAATGTATGGACAAGGAAGTAAGCATCCTAAAGGAAAGCGTTGAGTTGGTATTGGTTCCAGTTCATTATAAAAGCAAAAGTTCAGGTGAGAAAGGGAGCTAGGACATGGGTTCAGGGCAGGGGTGGGCAATATTTCGGATTTTGGAAATACCGGGTTTTTTGGCGTTTCGGATTACGGAATTTGATCAAAATTTCGGATTTTACACCCCCTAAGAATGGGTTTTTGAGGTGCGGAGCAGCTTGGTGTTGGTATAGTGGTGAGTGGTGTGGTAGTTGAACTTTTGGTGGGGGTTCAGATCCCCTAGAGTGATCGTAAATTACTTTAGTGCCATAAAATGCAAAAGCCAATTTTCTTAACAAGATTCGTTAAAATTTTCAAAATTTTTCCCGGCGGCGCCTATCGGCGCCACCGGACTCCTCCCAAAAAATTACGTATTTTTAAAATTTTGGTTGCAAATCTTTTACAAATTAAGTCAAAAATTCAAATTTTCTCGGCGGCGCCTATCGACACCGCCGACCCCCTCCCCCCAGATCTAAAGCAAGTTCTCAAAAACTTTTAATACTGACCAATAAGACGAGAGGAGTTGAATGGTAATAATTATTGCATATCGGAGTGAAGCATAAATAAGATAGAAAAACCTTTTTTATCCGAAATGCAAAAATTTCCTTGAAAAAATTTCGGATTTTTGGTTTCGGATATTTTGGAAATACCGGGATTTTTGGCTATTCGGATTTCGGATTTAAAATCGTTTCGGATTTTTAGGATTTCGGCTTTTGGATTTTTTTTACGATTTTGCCCAGCCCTGGTTCAGGGTGACCATAGTATCTGCTTTAGCAGTTTTTCCTGATTTTTGAGGGTTTTACTGCTAATGCCATGCTTTTTACTTTGGCCTGCTTAATCAGAAATGTACCAAAAGTGCACACAAAAACAAACAAAAATTAGAAAAATATTTGTGTTAAATTTTCAAAATTTTTTCCCGTTCTTGCGTGGCAATCCCTGCCAAAAACTTGCGTGATTTTTGCGGGAGCGGTAAAGCGGGAATCCCGTGCGGGTTCGTCCCGCAACTTAAAATTCCCGCTCCCGCTCTCGCAATTGTATTTACCAATAGATGACACTTGGTCAATGTCCGGTGCGCGAGACAATTCATTTTCTTTAATAATTGGATCTGAAAGAATTATCGGAATAAAGATATTATATTAGATTGTTTTATTTCAATTTAATTACCCACAGTTTGTTAAATATTTCATAAACTATTAATAAAATATTTTTTCTAAATTTTTTTGCCGCCTCAACATCAAAAGCAACAACAAACCAACAGTGGTACTGCTCAAAGTTGTTGTTGTTTTTTGATTAGCAAATTGACCGGTTGCTTTTTTTCAAGAACGACTGAATTTTGAACACCACTAAACTGGTCAGCCCGAACACAACAAGAGAGTATCAACAATCAACATCGTTCAAAACGCTGGCAGATACTGCTCAAAAACCAGATGATCATCAACAACAGCAAGAACAACAACAACAACAATCGTCATCATCGTCGGCATTGGCGGAAATGGCACCAATGAAAAACATTTTTTTGGCTTTTTCCAAAATTCCAGAATCTAAATAAAATTTAAAAACGACTCAGGTACTACAAATCGGCGAGTACTCGCCGTCTCTTCCAGTGTCACTAGATCCGATTTGTCCTTGTATAAATTCGCTCCTTAGGAGAGTCGAGATTAGAAGCTACGGTGTGCCTAGTTGTTTTATATAACTGAGCCACCGTTGCTTTTAATCTTTTCATCCTCACAAATCTTATTAAAATTGACTTGAACAAAAATCTCACAATTTTGATTCTTACTTCCATGGAGCCGAATTGTGTCCCTGTATAAATTCGCTCATTGGGAGAGTGGAGATTAGAAGCTGCGGTTAGTTGTTTTATATAACTGCGCCACTGTATCATGGTTCAAAACAATGATCGATCGGACTCGATCACTGATTTTCTGTCCACCCTCAACCCTGGCGTGGCCATTGATTCCTCTGCTGGCTGCATACCCGAAGAATGCTACAATCACTCGCGGAGCTCGTTGTCGTCCCCAATCGAGGGTATCTTAAAGTTGACAAGTACTTTAGTTTTGCTTAACAATAAATTAGCTCACTTGCTGGGTGTTGGCGTACAGCTCCTCAACTCCCCGGTCTCATCTTCCTCATCCGGTGAACGACAGCATTTGTTGTCGGGCGATAGTGTTGTCGTTTCTGTCGTCAAAGGGTGGCATTTTGAAAAAATTATTCCTGAATAAATAATAATTTTGTCTTTTATTTTCCATTTGAAAACTTTCGCTCTAGCGATAGCTGCTTGGAGGAATGTGAATGTACAAATATGAATAATTTGGGGCTTTCCTTTTGAACTCATTGATTGTTTGCGCGGCGGGTCACTTTCGAAAAGGATGCCATTCTTCCTTCTTTTCTCCACTCACTTTTCTTTCTCTGACTCTCTGCCTCCCCACTCTCTCTTTACTTCTCTTTTTCTGCCTCAGTCCTAGCTTTCTCTATCTGTCTGCCTCCCCACTCTTTCTCTCTTTACTTCAAGTTCTCTCCTTCGATCCTCCTCCCCTCGCAGCGCATGCAATGCCGCGGCATCTTCAAAGGTCTGCTGCCGCCCCATACCCATGAACCTCCTCGTCTCCCTCACGCGTCTCCCTAACCCCCCTCGGACCCCTCCCCTCACAGATCCCCTACACCTACGGACCCCTCCCTTATTAGCCTCCCTCGGACCCCTTTCCAACAGACCCTCTACACCCTCGGCGGACCCCTCCCCCACAGACCTCCTACACTAAGTGGTTATCCTTTCGCACCCGTCGTTTCTCACTCACCGTTTTGCACACGCATAGTTCGCACCCGCCATTTCGCACCCGGGTACGTTTCGCACCCAAACATTTTTGCACATATTTTAAACCGTATTGATGAATTTTAAAAAAGTTCAAAATGTTAGGAAAATTAAGTGTTAAAGGAAATTTTTAAGAGTTAGCAGGTCGACGAATGCGAAATTTTGGTTTTAGATTTAAGCCTCAATTATGACAGCTTATTATGGCTCGCTTCGCTCGCCACGCGCTTCGCGCGCTTGGAGCCCAAGCCTAAGCGAGCCTAAGCTTAGGCCTAGCATAAGGTGGCATTGGATGCAATAGAGCTGAATTCGTTGTCGAGTCTTTTTTAAACAAACTAAACACTTAGCCCCCCCACGGACCCCTCCCCATGATTAATTACCTCGGCGGCAACATCAAATGGTTGAATTTTCACACCTTGTAACGGTCCGGCAACTAGTACTACTATCTATACAAAAGAATTTAATATATTTGTCAGCGTTTTATTTGGATAACCCTAGTACTTTTATTTATTCAAATAATACGATTGTATTTTTATATCTTTATCAAAGATAATTGATCAGAATTCACTGATCAATTGTGTCGGTGCCGGGGTCGAGGGGCCGGGGTTGGCCATGTCCCGAGCTCGGGGTTCGGGTCGGGGAGGAACCCTAGATTAAAGCACAAGGTCATAAACCGAAAAAACGGTCGGTTAAACGGTCATAAGTTCTAAACCGGTTACGAAACCCGAGTCTCTTAAACCCCGGTTAACCGAAAACCGGGGGTACCGGGTTTTTAACCGGTAATGAACAATACTAATTTTTTGCAATAAAAAAGTCATTCAAAGACTTTAATCAATAGCAGCATTTTTGTTAAGCATTTTGATCAATCATAAAAAATCACTAAAAAGCTCGCCTTTCGTGTTCAGTTTTATTTGTTATGAATATGGATTCTATTATTAACGAGTAAAATTCAGTTATGTATTTTTATTTATAAAAAAAATCATAAATAGAAGAAGCTGCACGAATTTTATGATGAAAACCTCTTCCCTTTAAATGTGAGGAATGGACAGCAAACAATTAGTTTTCTAGAAAGTCTAAGTTCGCTATAGCTCTCCTTACTCTTTAATCTTCCGCTCCTTATAGTTAATCACTTTTCGCTCAAAAAAAATGCTTAGCAAAACTGCACAAATATTGTGAGAGATCTTTATATATAAATTGAAAATTTAAGATAGAATAGGGCATATTCATGATCAGAGAGCAAAATCCACAAGAAATAAATTTTAAAAATTTTAGTTATGATTTCGGTAAATTATTCACGTGTCAGTGTTTTTGTTATTGTTCGGACAATTGTGAATCGGTATGCTTGATGACCAACTGGTCTGCGAAAAGCAGTGCGATATTGTTCACTAAAAATATGCTTTAAGTTATATTTTGAATAAAAAATAAAATAATTGTTTTAAAATCATTTAAAAAAAATCATAATTTACTTGCAAAAGTAGAGAACCGGAGTAGTGCTTCCGTATGCCATCGATTGCAAAGAAAGACTTATTGGTAGAACAAAATATTCAATTGTAAATGCGTCAAAATTAAGTAAGGGCATTATGACTTTTGAGAAAATAGTATTCTTAAAAAAGGGTTTAAAATAAATAAAGAATAAAACTATTGTTTGCCAACCAGTATGTTGCATAATAGACCAATCGACATGAAAACACTCAGAGAAATTGTTAACTTTTTCACCTTTTCCGGGACTAAATGCAAAAGTTAAATCTATTTGTTAAACAAAATATAAAAACTCGATGATTTTTGGTGCCAAATAATCAGCCAAATCAGTGCGTAGCATAAAAATTCGCCACAATATATAATAAAGGCGCTAATATTAGTGTAATATTGGTTTTCGGGTTGTTGGCTGGGGTCGCCAAGTAAGCACATCACCGGTCTAAAAAGTTTTTTAAAAATTAATTTTTGCAAAAATGCTAACTTTTCCCAATGCGCGGAGCTTCCAATATAGGTATTGAATCCATTTATTATCGACCTGATGCAACAAATGCCAATAATAAATTTAAAAGTGAGGTATTTTCCACTTGTTTTATACCTTAAAACATATTTAATGTTACAATTAATAATAGCTTTTTCACCATATTGGAAAGATAACTCCGATCAGACGGTCGATTCCAATGCATAGCTGAAGCGTCGAAGCAATTGTTGAGCCAATTAGGGGAACAATTTGTATATAAAAGCACGCCCGTAGTGTGATGTAATTAATTCCAAATGCAAAAATGACGAATTTGACGCAATTTCCAAAAAGAAGAAATAAAGCAAAAAATGCATACAAAGCGACCAGAATTTTGCATGGCGAATGAAGTGATCTGATCGGATAAATGTTAGCCGTTTTGCTTATAAAATTTGATCAAGATTTGGTTAGGTTTCGGTTTTTGTTTGTTTATGGAAATTTCTCATAATTTTTACGTTGTTTTGATGGTCACATAGACGAGAGACGAGTTTAGGCCAATTGCGACACAACAAATGATAGCAATGATTCCGGATGTAATAATTTCAATGGGTACAAAGCCTTTGTTCATGTAAAGACCGTAAAACTTCAAAAATAGAAAATTTCAATTAATTAAATAAATAATAATTACCGGATCAACGGATGGCGCCATTATATTGTAAGATCAAAATTGCCAAATTTGATTGTAAACTGTTTTAGCAATTAATTTGTTTTTTATTATGCTTAATGAAATAATTGAACTAAACTTTTCCAACCTTGTTTCATACTTTATTTTGTTTGTTAGCCCCTGTTTTTTAACCGGGAGTAAATAATTTTTCAGTAAATTCCCAATTAGTTAATCCCAATTCCGATTTTCCTTAAAATCATGAATCCGCTCAATTCCGCAAAATTAATGCAAACAAAGTGAAATTTTTTATCTAAAAATAAACGAAATGCTTGCGTAACAAAAAAAGTTTGAAAACAATTAAACATTTTCCAGTTAATGAACACAAATATTTGCAATGTGTCGTAAACAAACAATGGCAAACTTTACAGCATAACACTTGAGTTACTTTTTGTCAAGAAATGCCATAACTTTTCACGAATCATTCGCGCGTGAAAATTTAATAGTTAACAAAATCTAACACATTGAAAATGTCAGAAATATTCAAAATTTGGACACATTGTATAAAAATCCTCGCCTTCGAGAGGAATTCACGAAGACCCCCAGGCCAATCCACGAACCCCAATCAAATCTCCAAGCCAACAAAAAAATGTACATGCTTATTTGTTAGAGAAACAACTGATCGAAAGCCAGTACTCCTGGCAGATGGTTTCGAATACAGTTAAGCAGCTTACAGTAGAATTGCAAAGGGTGAGGAGATCGTAGTTGTTTTAGCTTATTAATGGGGTCGCATTGATGAGGCCGAAATTTATCGATGTATCCAGCGGAGTCCATATTGTCAGTCAATAACGGACGACAATACAAAATTGGAACCGTCAAAAACGCGAATCACAATCATCCGATCACTCATAAATCCGTCCATCGAGCTCAAAATTTAGAATTGCAATTTCTTAACTAAGTTGAATCAATTTTTAAATTTCGAAGTACTGTCGAATTGCACTCTGTCGAAAAAGTTAAAAATACGAGGCTATTTATAAATGTATCAATTTTCATAATTTTGTATTTGTTTTAAAATTTAAATGATAAAATTTACCTTAGATTGCTACATGTCGTCGCATTAAACGCTTTTCCGTAATTGCTATCTCAATTTCAAAAGGTGCGAAGAAAAAAAAGAGATCATTTTGGCTCTTATGCAGTTTAGTAGGGATGCTCGAGAGTCTCGTTCTCGGTTGAGTCGAGAAATTTCTCGGGGTTTTTGGGTCTCGGTCTCGGTTCTCGGTCTTGGGTTTTTAGTCTCGGAAAACGAGACTTTTTTGCACTGGTAAAGATTGGGATTTTGGTTAAAAAAATGCATAATGACAAATCAATTTTAAAAAATCTTTAATTCTATACCTTTTACAAAACGATCGCAGTCAGTTGTCGTATGGCTAAGTGTTTAAATTTTAGCTTATAATTTATTTATCGAGAGTTCTACTCCCTGACTGAAATCCATTATTCGTCTTTTTACTCCTTTTTATTTATGAATGCGGCTAAAGAAAATTGCTCCAAAAACACGAATTATCCTGAAATCAGTACGCCGAAATCAGTAAAAAGGACAGTTGGCACTCCTGAGTGTACAATTATTTATTGAAAATTTGTGGAGCTTAAAATCAATATTTTTTTAGTGAATTTCAAAAAAAATTTGAAATTTCTCGGTTTTTTGGGGTCTTGGTCTCGAGTCTCGGTGTCATTTCTCGGTCTCGAGTCTCGGTTTCATTTCTTCGGTCTCGGTCTCGAGTCTCGGTGTCATTTCTCGGTCTCGGTCTCGATTCTCGGTAAATTTCAATTCCCGAGCATCCCTACAGTTTAGGCCCAATAATTTTTTGTTAAATATAATTTTTTCAAAGCCGATAAAAAGATGTTTCAGGGGTATTCATGGTCGAAGAATCCGAATATGAGCTTCATTTTTACCAATTTCGAACTCCGGACACGAATTCGAATTTTGTCATAAATTTCCATAAATAAATTTCAGCCTCAAATCTTAACCTCAAAATCATTCAAAAAGCATTCATTCGATCATTACTTACATTTTGCTGTAGTTTTGTGCTTTTTGAATGATTTTGAGGTTAAAAGTAATCTTTGGATAATTTTGAATTTTTCGAAAAATTGTTCGAATTAAGTTTCGGTGTTCGAAACTGGTCTAAATTAAGTCAGAATCGGCTTCTACGCCCCCTGATACCACTAGAAACACCCTTTTGTCGACTTTTAAATACTTTTATTTTTTAATTATGGGGCCTAAACTGCATAAGAGCCATCATTTTTTATGGGTTTTTCAAATTTGAGTGAAAGCCGCTCGCCTGGATTGGCGTTCACCCAGTGTCGAGTATTGTGCAACCCCATTCAAAAAAGTTTTGTAAAAAATTCTCAAATATTTTTTAATTAAAATGCGCGCTAAAAATCAATTTTGAATGAATTTTTACTAGGTTGTGCACGGTTTAACCGAACCCAACGGGTTTTTTGGCCGAAAACCAAAACCGAACCCGGGGGTCGTAAAACCGACCTAACCAAAAACCGGCACCAACGGTTTTCCGGTTTCGGATGTAAATACACTGCGATTTTATGGAAGCTTACTGACTATAGGGCATGCTAACCCCTATCCGATTTATTCATTTGAAACAATTTTTGAAATGTCGAATAAAATTTTAAATTAACTCCCACTTTTTTCTAAACTGTAAAAGTTTTAAATTTTAGAAAATACACACAATTTATTTGACTTTTCAATGTTTGTTTTATTTGATGATCGAACTATTCCAATTGGTAAGCTAAACAAATTTAATTAAAACTTTTTTGTGAGTACAAATGGCAGCATTGACGCACTTTTTGCCGGAATTACGTAAACAATCATTCCAGAGTCCTATATAAGCAATGAAAAATCGTAAGCATTACAATTAAAATTTATCCAAATTTTGGTAGCAATGCAATTCAAAATTCAATTTTACCAATTAACCTGCGTTTTGGTGCTGATTGCATCGACCGAATTTGTTGCTTCCCAGGATGATTCAACCACATCAACTTCAACAAGTACATCAACAACTCCGACTTCAACGAGTACGACGAGCATTAGTACATTCACGACACCAACATCGACGACATCAAGCAGTACAAGCACGAGTACGTCAACAACTCCAACTTCTAGTTCGATGAGTACAAGTACCTCATCAACTCCGACCAGCACGAGTACATCAACGCCAACAACTACAAGTACGTCAACAACTCCAACCTCAACAACTCCGACTTCGACGAGCACGAGCAGTTCTTCAACTTCGACCAGTACCAGTAGCACGAGTACCTCAACAACTCAAACTTCAACAAGTACAAGTTCTTCAACAACCCCAAGCTCGAGTACCACGAGTACATCAACGCCAACCAGTACAAGTACGTCAACAACTCTAACCTCGACAACCCCGACTTCGACAAGCACGAGCAGTTCTTCAACTTCGACCAGTACCAGTAGCACAAGTACCTCAACAACTCCAACTTCAACTAGTACAAGTTCTATAACAACACCTACCTCGAGCAGTACGAGTACATCAATTGCTACCTCGACAACTTCAACAGCTTCAACTTCCAATAAACCTTCACCCTCAAGTTGTACCGATAGGGTTGGCACCAATGTGTGCATGTTTTACAGAGGGTTCTGCAACCGATTCAAATTTATGCTGAAAATTTACTGCGCAAAAACTTGCAAATTTTGCACTTCTGGACCCACGAGCACTTCGACCAGTACCAGCACCAGTTCCACCTCAACAACTTCAACCGCTTCAACTACCAAAAAGGATTCATCCTCAAGCTGTACTGACAAAGCCGGCGCCAATGCGTGCAAGTTTTACAAAGGGTACTGCAACCGGTACAACGTTTGGCTGCAGAAGTACTGCGCGAGCACCTGCAAATTTTGCGCTTCCGGGTGATTGGGCGCCATGAAAATTCGGATACATTAATTAAGAAATGAAAGTGTCGGATAATTTCTTCATTGATAAATGTAATAACGAAAACTTATTATGATTTTCCATAAATTCGAAATTTTTCAACGTAATTTCTTGTTTTTTAGAATGCCTCTTAGCAAGGCCTCAATTCGTCCTTGAATGGCAAGGACGATGTCCTTAAATTCATAATTTAGCCCTGTTTTCCATTGAAAAAGGTCTAAAAAATATTCAATGAAATCAGACTCGTAAAGATTAATAACAAAATTTTTGAATTCAAAAAACCCTTAAGGACATTCCACCACATGGGCATTTCACCACCCGGCCAAAGTCGGCGGGCCGATAGGCGCCGCCGAGAAATTTCTAATTTTCGAGTCGATTTGTTAAGAGATTTTCAACCAAATTTTTTATAACCGGTAGCTTTTTTGAAGATTTTAACGATATTAAATTTCTGATTTTTTCTCTAAAAATCAGAAAACAGAATTCTTGGCCAAATGACCAGCTAATAAATTAGAAATCAGCCCTGCTTTCAAGAAAATAAACGAAATTTTCAATTCTAATTTGGCAAAAAAATTACCAGAAAAAAACCCCGATTTTCCGCTCTACCCGGGTTCCGGACACCATTAATTGTTCAGATTTTTTTTTGCGGTTTTTTGAAATCCAACTGTTAAAAAAAATTGTTTTTGCTAATTTTAATCTGCGCGATTGCCTCCCTGGTTTGCTTGATGACCAAATTATGTGCAAAAAGGCAAATTTATAGAGCAAACAATTTATTATCACTGCTTTAAACTTCAGTGATGTTTGCATGAAGAATTGATCCTTCCAAAATGTTCAGTTAAATATTGAGAATTTTTATACATAAATAAAATTTTAAGACTAAATCAAAAAATGGGTTGGCCGACATTTGCGGCTCAGATATTTGCGGCCCAGACATTTGCGGCCCAGACATTTGCGGCTTAAGACAAAATAGACATTTGCGCCCCGACATTTGCGGCGCAGACATTTGCGACCCGACTTTTGCGGCCCAGACACTTGCGGCCTAAGACAAAATAGACTTTTGCGGCCCAGACATTTGCGGCTTTATATTCCAAAAAAAAACATTTTATCTAATTGTTGTGGCCGGGCCTCATCAGTACGGAAGACACAACAATTAGTGACCAAAAAAATACTATAGATATCCCCAAATATAGACTCATACTTGCTATGAAAAACGAGGAGGAGTACCAGCAAGCACGAGTACGCCCTTTCGAGATTGATCCTACTCGTGGAGTTGCTGAGAGAAAGCGTTCAAAAATATATGTTGCAAACGATTTAGCCATCAAACATCTGGTCAACGGTTATGATAATAACCCGAACAGAAATGATCCCAATGTTTTGTTACATCATTTGCATGCCCTACAGTACCGCTTGGCACAAAAGGGCTTTGAGAATTGGAACTAACTAGAGTGGCATAAATGTGTCTTTAGAAAGCAATAGAATAGAATAAAAATATTCTATAATATTTGCTTAAGTCAATTTGCTTTTTGCTGTGGCTTGCCGTGTCTACGGATAAGGGCCGAAACACTATGCAAATACATCACTAATTGTTGTGTCTTCCGTACTGATGAGGCCCGGCCACAACAATTAGATAAAATGTTTTTTTTTTGGAATATAAAGCCGCAAATGTCTGGGCCGCAAATGTCTATTTTGTCTTAGGCCGCAAGTGTCTGGGCCGCAAAAGTCGGGGCGCAAATGTCTGTTTTGTCTTAAGCCGCAAATGTCTGGGCCGCAAATGTCTGAGCCGCAAATGTCTACACACCAAAAAAATGACGGTTAATAAAAATGATCAAAAGAAAGAATTTAAAATTTATCAGAAAGTTGTGATTTTCTCTAACTATAATGATTCGTTTTTAATTATTCATGTTATTGGAGTGATTTGGTTTGCTTGATGACCAAATTGAGTGCGAAAAGCGCTGCGATATTGGGCACTAAAATGGGCATAAATCAATTTAAACCCAATATTTACTTTTTATATTTAAAAATTAATATTTACTTGCAAAAGTAGAGAACCGGAGCACTGCTTCCGTATGCCATCGATTGTAAAGCAAGGCTTATTGGTAAAACAAAATATTCACTTGTAAATGCGTCCAAATTAAATAAGGGCATTATGACACGTGCGAAGAAAGTATTCTTAAAAAAGGGTTTTTAAAAATGAGTACAGAATTAAAATATTGTTAACCAACCAATATGTAGCATATCAGACCAATCGTCATCAGAACACTCAGAGAAATTGTTAACTTTTTTGCCTCTTCCGCAACTAAATGCAAAAAGAAAAATATTTTTTGAACAAAATATAAAAACTCAATGATTTTCGGTGCCTCATAATCAGCAAAATCAGTGTGTAACATAAAAATTCGGCACAATATATAATAAAGGCGCTAATATTAGTGTAATATCGGTTTTCGGGTTGTTGGGCGGGGTCGCCAAGTAAGCACATCACCGGTCTAAAAAGTTTTTTAAAAATTAATTTTTCCAAAAATGCTAACTTTTCCCAATGCGCGGAGCTTCCAATATAGGCGTTGAACCCATGTAATAACGATCTAACGCAACAAATGCCTATGGCAAATTTAAAAGTGATGTTTTTTCCTTTTGCCTTATACCTTAATAAAATATTAATGCTAAAAATATATTAAATTTCTTTTAAATAAATTATCTTAAAAAAGCTAATATAAAAATTATAAGCTTTATCACCAGATTGGAAAGATAACTCCAATCAAACGGTCAATTCCAATACATAGCTGAAGCGTCAAAACAATTGATGTGCCAATTATAGGAACAATTTGTATATAAAAGCACGTCCGAAGCGTGATGTGATTAATTTCAAACGCAAAAATGACGAATTTGACGCAATTTCCAAAAAGGAGAAATGAGCCAAAAAATGCATACAAAGCGACCAGAATTAGGCAAGACGAATGGAGTGATCTGATCGGATAAATGTTAGCCGTTTTGCATTACAAGCTCTGAGCGAGTTACGACTACGCAAAATTGGTGCCAGAACGTTAACAGTCACAAAAATTATTCAGTCCGGTTTTGGTCAACCGAGAAACTCGGTTTCAGGTTGTTTTTGCATTTTCGATCATTCAAAATTTGTCATTTCGTTTTTCATAAAAAATCGGTTGAACGCAAGTAATTTTAGTTTGGAACTTAAACTCGAATATTTCTTACTTTGTTTTGATGGTCACATAGACGAGAGACGAGTTTAGGCCAATTCCGACAAAACAAATCATAGCAACACTTCCGAATGAAGCAATTTTAATGGGAACAAAGCTTTTGTTCATGTAAAGCTTAAAAAATAAAAAATTCAATTAATTAATAAAATAACTTTACCGGGTCAACGGATGATGCCATTGTAATTTAAGATTTGAAGGGCTTAGCTTGTACACAGTTTCATTATGGTCGTCGGACTTTTTGTCATTGTGCTGTTTTTTTCGAGAGTTGAATAGTTTTTCCCGTATAAACTTCCAATTATAAATCTCAATTCCGATTCTCCTTAAAATTATGAACCCGCTCAATTCAGCAAAAATTAATTCAAACAAAGTGAAATTTTCATCAAAAATAATGAAATGCTTGCGTGACAAATTGAAAAAAAGTTTAAAAAAATTAAATCTTTCCAGTTAATAATGAACATAAATATTAGAAACGTGTCGTAAACAATGGAAAACTTTACAACATAACACTTGAGTAACTTTTTGTCAGGAAATGTCAAAACTTTTCAGCGAATCATTCGCGCGTAAAAATTTAATAATTAACAAAACTAGTGGAGTGCTGTACAACGCTATTTTGTGTGCTGGTAAAGCGCTAACGCACTTATCGAGCTTCGCTACCTAGTTTGGGGTTCGGGGCGTGCAGTTTTGAACCGTTGATTGGGCCAAAAATGAGGCCAGGTAAATTAATCAGTTTTTAAAAAATCGTTATGACTTTTTTTGTGAAAAAATCATTTTTTTCGAAAATTTGACCTTAACTTTTTGAACCCAAACCTTTTCATCGAATACTTTTGACACAAAAATTGCTCGTATTTTTCTGCATTTTATGAGATCAAATTCATTCAAAAAGGCCAGCATCAAAAAAAGTTATGAAACATAAGACTCACCAAAAAGAGAAACCACTAGGCCATTGACCTACTTGAAAGAGATAAATAAAAATGATTGAAATTGCTCGATGATGCCATCATTAGGGGTGTAAATTTAGTCCCGGTTGGTCCCGGTCCCGGCGGGACCAAAAAACCGGGACCGGGACTTTCAGTTTTTAAAAAGTCCCGTACAGACCGGGACCGGGACCTAAAAAAACCGGAAAATCCCGTCCCCGGTACCGGTCCCGCTCAACCCTAATTTATTCTAATCAGGGTGTGCTTGTAATTACGTTAATCCGTATTTTATCGTAATTTTGTCAGTTATTATGTCTTATGTGAGAACTTTTATACATAAATTGAAGATTTAAGCATAAATCAATGATAAGATGACGGATAATAATATATATCATGCTCAGAGAGTAAGATGACCACCAGAATTTAAAATTCATTAAACTAAACAATTCAGAAGGTTGTGATTTTCGGTTGGATGATGTATGCATGAAGAATTTCAGCTAAATTTGAAGCTTTATAAATAATTCAATGAAAGACGATAGATAATAAATAATATAGATCATGCTTCGAGGGTAAAATGACCACCAGAATGAATGTTCAAAAGGTTGTGATTTTCGGTTACGATATTCGCTTTTAAATTATTCATGTGTCATGGATTTATTGTTAAATTATTGGATGGATAGCTGCGACTTGGTTTGCTTGATGGCCAAATTGAGTGCGAAAAGCCCTGCGATATTGGGCACTAAAATAGGCATAAATCAATTTAAATCCTTTCTTTTTATATTTAAAAATTATTACTTGCAAAAGTAGAGAACCGGAGCACTGCTTCCGTATGCCATCGATTGGAAAGCAAAACAAATTGGTTTAACAAAATATTCAATTCCAAATGCGTCCAAATTGAGTAACGGCATTATGATATTTGAGAAAATAGTATTCTTAAAAAAAGGTTTAAAAATAGATAAAGAATAGAATTATTTGTTCGCGAACCAATATGTAGCATATCAGACCAATCGTCATCAGAACACTCAGAGAAATTGTTAACTTTTTCACATTTTCCGGGACTAAATGCAAAAAACTAAAATATTTTTGGATAATGTATAAACTCGATGATTTTCGGCGCCAAATGATCAGCAAAATCAGTGTGTAACATAAAAATTCGCCACAATATATTATAAAGGCGGAAATATTAGTGAAATTTTGATTTTCGGGTTGTTGGGTGGGTTCGCCAAGTACGCATATCACCGGTCTAAAAATTATTTTAAAATTAATTTTTGCAAAAATCCTAACTTTTCCCAATGCGCGGAGCTTCCAATATAGGTGCTGAGCCCATTTAACATCGATCTAATGCAACAAATGCCAATGGCAAATTTAAAAGCGACGTTTTTTTCCATTTGATTTATACCTTAATAAAATATTAATGCTAAAAATATATTAAATTTCTTTTAAATAAATTATCTTAAAAAAGCTAATATAAAAATTATAAGCTTTATCACCAGATTGGAAAGATAACTCCGATCAGACGATCGATTCCAATGCTTAGCTGAAGCGTCAACGCAGTTGCAGTGCCAATTATGGGAACAATTTGTGCAAATTTCAAAATTTGGCATTTTGTTTTTCATAAATCCAAAGTTCGGCTAACGAATTTCGAATGATCCGCTGCAATCCTGCTCAGGAGTGAAGATAAGAGCACGTCGGTTACGCCAAGACCCAAACAATCCTCTAAGTAGCAAGGCTCTACAAGCGCGATCGTGCTTTAACAGCACGCAGGTTTAGATAGCGTTGTACCTCGCACCGCCAGAGGAAATATGAATTGGTCAACAATTTTTTATTAGTTCTTCCATCAAATGCTTTTGTTGAACGTATGTTCTCACTTCGTACAGCGCAATGGACAAATGTTCAAGTCATTGAAAGAATGCAAAAGATAAAAAATATTTGTTGAACAAAATATAAAAACTCGATGTTTTTCGGCGCCAAATGATCAGCAAAATCAGTGTGTAGCATAAAAATTCGCCACAATACATAACTAAGGCGCTAATATTACTGTAAGATTGGTGCCAATGGCACATTTAAAAGTGACGTATTTTCCATTTGCTTTATACCTTAAAAATATATTTTAATATTACAATTAATAATAGCTTTATCACCAGATTGGAAAGATAACTCCGATCAGACGGTCGATTCCAATGCATAGCTGAAGCGTCGAAACAATTGTTGAGCCCATTATGGGAATAAATTGTATATAAAAGCACGTCCGCAGCGTGATGTAATTAAATCCAAACACAAAAATGACGAATTTGACGCAATTTCCAAAAAGGAGAAATGAGGCAAAAAATGCATAAAAAGCGACCAGAATTAAGCAAGGCGAATGGAGTGATCTGATCGGATAAGTGTTAGTCGCTTACAAAGTTTGATCGAGATACGACTAGCAAATTTCAAAATTTGGCATTTTGTTTTTCATAAATCCAAAGCCTTTTTACAAGTGGCTGTTATAATCCGTTTTTGTGTAGCTTTTGTGATTGGTAAGTACCAGGAAGTCCCAAAAACTGATAACCCTTCAGTTACGACAAATTTTAGAAAATAAACGAGGCTTATTTTAGTATTGGCCTTAAACTCGAAAATTTTTACTTGGCTTTGATGGTCACATAGACGAGAGACGAGTTTAGCAACGATTCCGGTTGATGCAATTCTAATGGGAACAAAGCCTTTGTTCATGTAAAGATCGTAAAACTTAATAAACAAATTTACAATTAATTAAATGAATAAATTATTACTGGATCAACGGATGGTGCCATTGCAATTTTAGATTAGAAGAGTTTAGCTTGTACACGGTATTACCATTCAATTATTTTCATTATAGTCGTCGGACTTTTTGTCGTCGCGCCTTTTTTCTCAATTTATTTTTCTATAGACATATGGGGTGAATATAAGAAACTGCTGTGACCAAAGTGTGATGCGTCTGTTCTCCCTTTTGTTGTGGGATTGAGAGGGGAGCAAAAAGGTGCCTTGGAAAATGCTGGCCAAAGTACCGCACACTCGACTACGGTGGCCAGTAGTTGGCACGAAACTCCATGCTCCGGAAGCGCGTGAGCCGGCTGGGGGTCTCGCGCGCGCCTGCTCCGCGGGTCCCCGCGCCCCCCCCCCCCCTTGTGGCGCTCATCAGACTTCTTGCTCCCCCCTGCGCGTCTCCGCGTGCTCGCTGTTGCGGGCCGCCAGCGGCGTTTCATTATTTAATCCGGCCTTTGTCACTTAAAAGTCGTTTTTTCCTTAATTTTCTAAATTTCAACCAAAAACAAATAGAAAAAAAGTAAAAAAAAAAACAATTAAATCTTTACAGTTAATGAACATAAATATTGCCATGTATGTAATTGAAAACAGCATAACACTTGTCAAGAAAGGCCACATCTTTTCAACAAAACATTCGAGCATAAAAATTTAATAATGAACAAAAGCTACCCCATCAAATGCTCCCCGTTTTTACCCATTTGGGAGAGTTTCTTTATAACGATACCCTCCAAGGTCAAAAAATCGGTGTGAGAGAATTCGTTGGTCCTCTCTTGCTGGCAGAAATTTGAATTTTGTTTGGTTGACGGGGGGGGGGGGATTGGCGAGTAGCGGATCGCCTATCGCTTTTTTTTCGACGCGATTCCCATCCCTGGTATGGACAAGGTAGTAAGTATCCTAAAGGAAGGCATTGAGTTGGTATTGGTTCCCCAGTTCATTATAATAGTCGGCGACCAATAGAATGATTGGGCCATGACTTCCAATTTGGAGATGATTGGAATGTTAAAGTTTAGCAGTGGAGCAGAATTTTCAAAATATTTGTGTTAAATTTTCAAAAAAATTTTTGTCGTTCCCGCGCGGTAATCCCGCCATATTTGCGAGAGCGGTAAACGCGGGAATCCCGTGCGGGACCCGTCCCCCAACATGAAATTCCTGTTTCCGCTCTCTCAATTGTATACCACTAGATGACACTTGGTCAATGTCCGGTGCACGAGACTAACGGCATCTAGTACCCGCAGCAATACCCCCATCGGCAACAAGTTTGCGCATTTTTCGGAAATAGCGAATTATCATTTTTGACGTTTTTACAATCCATTTTTTATTTTAAATATTTTTTTATGATGCTTTGGATTTTAAGAAATGTTAGAATTCTGAACTTCAACAAATTTCCGAGTCTTTTCGTCGAAATCTTATGGAACGCATTAAATCAAGATTATTCGGGGCCTAAAATAATGACATAAAGTTTATTTTACGACATTTTCAAATATTTAAAAGTTTTTGAATTTTCAGATAAGTTCGAAGAATTTCAAATTGCTGGCTAACAATAATTCTAGATCAAAAAAATAAAACTTTTATTATTATTTCGACTTTATTTCTTCACGGAGTGTTCCACTTCGATTCTTTCTGTTCTTTTTTTCTTTGTTTGATTCCAGGCCCACAAAGTATCATTAGACGAGGGCATCGGATGTTCAAAAGTGCTACAGTCCAAATTTTTTTTTCCAATCAATAAATGTCTTTTCAGAAATAGCTAAATCTTTTGCAAGTTCATTCTGTTTTCCAGGTTGGCACATTTTTATCTCATCCATTCGTGCATTAAATTCGCGCTTTCTTTTCGTAAAAACTTTTTGTATTTCTTTTTATTTTGCGGCTTAAGCCAAATTCTTTCTTCCATTTATAAATTTTGTCGCGATAGACGCCCAATTTGTTTCCAATTTTATGCTCAATTTTAACCATTTCTGTTGGGGTGAATTTTCCTTGTTTCTTGAATTCTTCTTTCATCGCGTGAAATTTGGAAATAATTTCTCGTTTTTTTTGCTCAGAGAATTCCTTTTCATCATTAATTCGAGTTTCATCATCACTTTGATCAATGCGATCCGGGTCTTCCTGTGTAATATTCTGATCAGTCGAATCCGAATTATAAGCTTCAACATCCTGATCTATATTGTCATCATGATCAGCTTGTTCATTTAGTGCGTTTTCTCCCGAGTTTAACGGCGATGTTTCCACTTTTATTTGTTGATGGTCATTTTCGTCCCATCCTTTCCCATATATTTCATCAAAAGTTGGTCGAATTTTCCCAACTTTTGGTTCATTCACCGATAAAATTAAAAGTATTCCATTTAAAAATAGAAATAATATGAGCAATAAATTCATTTTTTTTTAATAATTGGATCTGAAAGAATTATTGGAGTAAAGAAATCGTATTAAATTGTTTTATTTCAATTTACACCGTTTGCTAAATATTTCATAATAAAAATTAATATGTAACCAAGATTAAAAAATTTACTTTATTCTATTATTAATAAAATTATGTTTATTCTTATGGTCTAGTGTGCAAGGCAATAATAAAATGTAACCATATTTTATAGATTTTCTGAATGACGTTTTTTCTGTGTTGTTCAAATATTTAAAAACAATAACAAAATGAAGAGCGCATCTGTCATTTGTGATTTGTATATTGTTTTTGCACCATATTGGATTCTAAAACATTCCGGCTTTCCGACCTTACGAAATATCGGGTTCGGATTTATTTTTCAATGCTTCCAGCATAAAGTCCATCTTTAATCAATATTTGAAGTTTTGGTTTTCATATTTTGTTTTTAGTCAATATTTTGCAATTTTTGTCGGTTTTAGTCAATAATTTTGCAGTTTACTTGGGCTCTTTATGCAAATTGTCACGTTTGGGTTTTCCCATATGGCACTTTTCCGTTCGTGGCACTTTGGTTTGTTTGGGCTTTTTCTCATGTGGCATTTTTTATTTTTAGGTTATAATATTGCTGGCGACAATTTTTACAAATTCTACAATAAAGTTCCGCCCTCGTGGCAAACATTTTATTTTATCTAACTTGACATTTGTTTTTAGTTTGGAATAAATTTATGGCATTTATATTTTATCAGATAAAGTTAGTATTCATAAAGTTTATTAAAATATTGTGAATCTTTCTTTATAAGGTCTTAAGCGCAGTCTTAGCTTGTTCGGCAACGGTTCTGCAAGCATAGTTTTTGAGTATTTATAAAGCATTGATAACAAAATTCGGATTTTTTTTTTATTATGATTAGTACTTGTACATCTGCTGCTTTAGTTAGTCACAGTGTGTCCCATTCTCGGAAAAATCATTAGTGTTGAATTATTTTTGTAAACCGGTTAACAAAACATCAAATGATTAATTCGTAAATAAACTTTGATTTTTTTTAACCAAAATTAAGCACCGGTAACCCGGGAATCGACCAGGCATTAAAAGGCACAAAGAAAATTAAACTAAAATTCATAAATTAAATTGTTGAATAAAGCCTATCATTTTGTCTTCACTGGTTGTTCAACTTCTGTTCTTTCTGTTCTTTTTTTCTTTGTTAGATTCCAGGCCCACAAATTATCATCAGACGAAGGCATTGGATGTTCAGAAGTGCTACAATAAGAAAATTAATTTTCCTAAATCTTAAATTAAATTATCTTTTAAGCCGACAATTAAATATTTTTAAATTTGAATGAATACTCGTTATCCGCAAAAGTTGGGAGATTCTCCGGCAATGAATGTTCATCAACAGAATTTACAAATTGTTTTTTCCATCCGTTTAGTGTTGTTCTCGGAATATTTAGAATATTGACAATATCAATGTCACTAATTTTAAGATTTCTTTGCTTAATTTTGTAATATTTTTCCATCAATTCCAATTTTTCGCTTTTGGAGTATATAATTTTCGCTAAATTAAATTTAATTTTGTTGTAAAATAATTATTTAAATTCATACAATTGACGGGAAGTCCAAATTCTTTTTTCCAACGATAAAATGTCATTTCAGAAATACCCAAATCTTTAATAAGTTTATTCTGGTCTCCATATTGACTCATTTTGATTTCATTCATTCGTTTAATAAATTCGCGTTTTTCTTTCATTTTGTGACTTAAGCCAAATTCTTTTTTCCATTTATAAATTTTCTTGCGATTGACTCCCAATTTATGTCCAATTTTACGTTCAATTTTAACCCTTTCTGCAATTGGATATTTTCCTTTTTTCTTTAATTCTTCTTTCATCGCGTGAAATTCTGAAATAATTTCTCTTTTTTCTTGCTTAGAGAATTCATTTTCTTCATTAATTCCTTCAATTGTTTCATCATCACTTTGATCAATGCGATCCGGGTCTTCCTGTGTAAGATTCTGATCAGTCGAATCCGAATTATAAGCCTGATCTATATTGTCATCCAGATCAGTTTGTTCATTTAGTGCATTTTCTCCCGAGTTTAACGGCGACGTTTCCACTTTTATTTGTTGATGGTCATCTTCGTCCCATCCTTTCCCATATATTTCATCAAAAGTTGGTCGAAATTCTTCAACTTGCTTTTCATTAACAGACAAAATTAAATGTGCTGAATTTAAAAATAGAAATAATAAAAGCAACAAATTCATTTTCTTGAATAACTGGTTCTAAAAGTATTATTGGATTGTTTTATTTTAATTTACCCACCGTTTGCTAGATATTACAAAATTTAATATGTCACCAAGAAAAAAAAATTATTTTGCTAAATATATTATAAAAATATCAATAAAATTTTTTTTTACTTCAATGTTAATTTTTATGGTTGAATGTGCATGTCAATGCTAATAATTCATATAATGTTAATAATTGCACTAATCGATTTTTAAACATGCCATGCCATTTTTTGAACATTAACCGTCAAAATTAAAATGTAATGCATTTGTGATGCGGCTTTGAGGGTTTGTGAGGGTGCTTCGTTTTTTGAAAAGCTCAAAAATTCAACAAAGGCCTCAAAATCATTCAAAAAACTTAGAACAAAAAGGCGAGTAATTATCAAATCGTGCGTTTTGTGGCACTTTGGTTTGTTTGGGCTTTTTCTCATTTGGCATTTTTTGTTTTTGGGTTATAAAATTGCTGGTGACAATTTTTTACAAATTGGTGTAACGGTTTAGCACATTGTCCCGTAAGTTGAAGGCGCTTGTTTGAATCCAGGGCTAGCCAATTATGGACATGAGGCTTCAGAACGACCTTTTTTTGGGTCGGACTCCGAGTCAACAAGCCTCAAGTTCCAGCAAATGAAGTGGTTTAATTTTGTTTTATGTTAAACAATTTCAAATCGAGAATTGGTTTAAATACTTTAAACATAAACATATTAATTAAAAATTATAAAAAATAAAGGAAATCCCTTCTTTACAAAATTACAACAAACTGTTAGGCCCCTTTTTTTGAAATTTTTTGTTGTAGCACATAAAACCCCAACTCTCTTATTAGAATATAAAGAAATGAATATAATTGCTCAAATTGTTGTCACAAATTCATTGACATTTCAGTACAATTTTCACCAATTTTCAAGTCTTTCTTGATTTGTTTGTGATGTTTTTCTTTTATGTTCTTTTACCTCAATTTTCAGGCCCACATTTAATTGCTGCATTCGCCAGTCAATTTTGTGATCGGTGCAAATTGTTATTTTGGCCTAAACTTGGGGCGTTGTTTATGTAAAACATTTCTTCATCATTAAAGAATTTTGGTTGTTTATAAAAATTTCTAAAATTTATTTTGTGGCATTGGTTTTCTGCCAATTTTGAGAAATTTACATATTTTTTGTACTTTATCAAAATCATTTATTGTTCTATTCAAATTACAAAGTTGACATAGATAAAAAAATTGATTCTAAAACTTAATGTTCAAAATACGTTTAATATCTTAGAAAGTCCCAAAATATTCATTTTGTTTCAATTTTTCCCATTTTTTGTTTTCAATTTTTAATTTTTCAATTCAAACATGACACCTCCTCCAATGACCGTATTGCAATTTGTCCTCTTCAACTACATGATTCTTCTTACCGCTTTCGTCCCATCCGATACGAACATTTCATCTTCTTCAAAGCCCAAATCTGCTGAACATCCTGAACATGTGGATCAACATAAAGATAATGACCAAAATGCTCATGCTGATCAAAATCGACGTGAACAAATGCAAGGCGATCAGAAAATCGATCAGCACAAGCATGATGTTGAACAAACATCCGAGGAGCACAGTAGGAACTATGGAAGCATAGTTTAAAAATATTTAAAACAATTTTAAAATAAAGCTGAACAGAAACAAAAACATGATGAAGACAATCGCTATGCCGAATATTTGATCAAAAGGCAAAAAATGCTAGAAGATTTGGCAAAATTGGACAAATCCATTAATGAGACCAAAAATGTTCACGAAAGGTGAGTTGGAATTTTTAAATTTTATTTACTTTCAAAATCATATCAATTTTTTAATGTGTTATAATTTAGCAAATTTGAAATATTTAAAAAATTCTAAAATACAAAACATTTTCAAATAAATTTTAATTTGTCAATTTTACTCACAATTTTATACAATTTCGGATTTAGTCCATCACAACAACACAATAAAAGCGAAGAAAACGAAGCTGTCAACAAACCAACAGCGAACATTTCAACCAATTTTGACATGGAAACATCCTCCGCAGAAGAAATCATTTCACCAAAATTTTTTCGAATTATTCCGAGACCACCGATTTTAGGTGCGTTTGATTTTTATTTTTTCTATAAGCAAATATTTTTAATTTAACAATGCCCCCACAACAGAACTATCTCCATATACAACAGACAACAACAAGTACTCACCGAATCCCGTTGTTCAACCACCTGCTTACTCAACAGCACTACAGTACCAACAGCAGCAGCAACAACAGCAGTCGTACCGTAACAATTATCCATCGTACTCCACACAGCCGCCTGAGCATTGTTATGGCTGCTCCAGTGGTGGCGGTAGCTACGGTGAAAATGGAGGGTATAGTTGGAATGGTGCTGGCGGAAATTATGGCGGTAACCGAGGATACGGTAGCGGCGGAAGTTATGGTGGTAACGGAGGGTACGGTGGTGGTGGTGGTGGTAGTGGTTACGGCACTGGCGGTGGAAACGGAGGGTACGGTGGTGGTGGTGGCTACGGCACTGGCGGTGGCTACGGTGGAAACGGAGGGTACAGTAATGGCCAAGGTTAGTTGATGCCTGATCAGCAGCTGGGGACGAATGACGTGTAATCAACCAGAAACAAAATCAAATCGGACAGCAATAACTATTTCAGATCAAATTTTATAAACCTGAAAATATAACTCGTTTAGCATTTATGCCGATGCCTTCATACTTGGGCGGTGGGGGCAACCTGTTCAATCTGGGCACAGGTTGGGGCTTCAATTTAGGCATGCCCTTCATTGGCACCGGTGTGGGGATTGGCACCGGTCTCGGAGTCAGCGTGGGACGGTGATTGACGATGTAAACTTGATGATCTTGATCAAAAATTAATTTCGTGTTTCTAAACATCTTTATATCCAATAAAAAAATAGCCAGACGTATATGATAAAATACCTAATTAGGTAGTTGAATTCTGAAATTGGATGACCAAAAAACCCTTCAAAAACCATTTAGGAAAAATTAACTAATACAGGGCTCAACATTAATTTTGACGGTTAATGTTCAAAAAATGCCATGCATTTAAAAATCGACTGGTGCAATTATTTACATTATAGAATATATTTATTAGCATTGACATGCACATTCAACCATAAAAATTAAAATAATTTTATTAAAGTAAACAAAAATTTTTATTCTTTCTGGTGACATATTATTAATATTTTAATGAAATATTTAGCAAGCTGTGGATAATTAAATTGAAATAAAACAATTTAATATGATTTTTTTACTACAATAATTCTTTCAGAGCCAATTATTAAAGAACATGAATTTGTTGCTTATATTATTTTTAAATGGATTAATTTTAATTTTATCGGTTAATGAACCAAAAGTTGGGAAAATTCACCCAACTTTTGATGAAATATATGGGAAAGGATGGGACGAAGATGACTATCAACAAATAAAATTGGAAACATCGCCGTTAAACTCGGGAGAAAATGCACTAAATGAACAAGCTGATCATGATGACAATATAGATCAGGATGTTGAAGCTTATAATTCGGATTCGACCGATCAAAATCATACACAAGAAGGCCCGGATCGCATTGATCAAAGTGATGATGAAACGGTTGCAGGAATTAAAGGAATTAATGATGAAAATGAATTCTCTAAGCAAGAAAAACGAGAAATTATTTCCAAATTTCACGCCTTAAGAAAAGAATATAAGAAAAAAGGAAAATTACCTGAAATAAAAAGAGTTAAAATTGAGTGTAAAATTGGAAACAAATTGGGAGCCAATCGCAAGAAAATTTATCAATGGAAAAAAGAATTAGGCTTAAGCCGCAAAATAAAAAGAAAAAAAATAATTTTTATGAAAAGAAAAAGCGCGAATTTATTGAAAGAATAGAAGAGATCAAAATGTGTCAATATGGAGAACAAAATAAACTTGCTAAAGATTTGGGCATTTCACGAGACACATTTCGTTTTTGGAAAAAAGAATTTGGACTTCCCGTCAATTGTATGAATTTAAATATTTATTATCAAAATTAGTAATTTAATTTAACGCCGCAATACTCCTATAGCGGGAAAAATTTTTGTTAACAATTTCTTTTAGCTTATTCCAATAAAAAGAAATTGGAATTGATGGAAACATATTACAAAATTAAACAAAGAAATCCTCAAATTAAAGACAGTGATATTGCCAAAAAGCTGAATATTAGTACAAAATTCTAAACAAATGGAAAAAACAATTTGATCCAATTTTAAATAAAAATTCCGTTGATGAATATTCATTGCCGGATAATCGCCAATCTTTTGCTTATAAAATTTAATTTTATCGCAATTTGTAAAATTCTTATTTTAGCACTTCGAAACATCCGATGGCCTCGTTGGATGACAATTTGTGGGCCTGAAATCTCGCAAAGAAAAAAAGAACAGAATTTTTTATAGGCTCATATGTCTTTTTATGCCAAGTTCTCATCGTTTGTTTTCATTGCGTGACAGTAAAGAAATCTTATTGAACAAAAAAAGCTTTTTAATATTTATTTTTATATAATAGACAAATAAAAAAAGTAATTGCCAAAAACTGAGGCAGGTGCAAAGGACCGATTTGGCACGCAATTGGCCTTTGCTAAATTAATTTCAATTTCCACCTGTGCCTTCATTTATTATCAAATGTTATTCGCTTCTGTAATTATTTTATCAACAGCTTTTTGAAATATTAAAAAAAAACCCGGTAATAAAAAAATAAATAAAACTTATTAAACGCTTCCTCTTTTTAATAGAACCTTTTAAATTTAGAAAATAATAATAAATGCCCTATTCAACCGCTAATCATTCCTTTGACATTGCTTTGCCACCTGATTCTCTGCTGGTTGTGATCAATGTTATTGAATATTGCTTTTGTTTGGCCCTTCAATTGCCCTCATTACTGCTTTTTTCGGCAATTGCAATTTCTGTGCCGCTTCGAACAAAGTTTCTTTTATTAGTCGGGGCCAGTACTGAAATGTTTCTTTCTGGGACTGAAATTTAGTTCCGGGTTTTTGACCGGGACTAAATTAGTCACGGTCCCGTGCTACCCTACTCAACAATATGAAATTTAAATATTGTATTTATTAATGTACATTTTTATTATCCCCTACTGACAGAAATGGTTCTGTTTGGACCAGTCTTTCGCCATCGCTGATCTTTTATTTGAATTTTTTGCTGATTGGTCTGATCTCTGCCGTCGTCTATCACTGTTATATGATCTCAAATTTTGTGCAAAATGGACCTGGAAAAGCTGACCAGTATTGGATGTTTTGGATGGCATTGTGTTACGAATGTGCCAATGTTGCAGTGCCAATAGCAATCTTTGCACTCACAATTGATCGGTGAATTAATTTCTGATCAATTTTCTTTTATAAAAAACATATAAAAATACAATCGTATTATTTGAATAAATATAAGTACAAGGATTAAATACGCCGACATACAGTATATAAAATTGTTTTGTATAGATGTTTAACCATAATTTTCCCGTTATCCTACGGAAAACGTGCCAAGCGAGCATTGCTTGTTGTGGATGTAATTTTGAGCTTTTCGATGTTCTTGGTGAGTTTACACATTTATGTCATGGAGCTGCCATTGGATCCTGTTCAATGTTTGTTTCAATTTTAAAATTTTTAAAAGGATTGAAATGCCAATTTTGGGTTCAGGATAATGTTCAGAAATATACCATTCAAAAAGCGAAACAATTAAATATTTAATAAATATAAAAATGGCTATTTCAGTGTCCAATTTGTGCATGAATGCGTCATGCATCAAAACGCGACAACGAAATTTGTATCGACTTGGCACCAAAAGTTTGCTTGGACTTATAAACATTGTCGCCAGTTCAGTGTTTGTAACATTGCTAAAAACAAACAAAATTCTGGTCCAGAATAGTACGGCACAACAAAAGGCTTTGGTTGGTATTTTTGTGATTAAAATAAAATAATTATTATATTATTTTAAAACTTTTCTTACGGCACACATCGGCACTGCCAAACCTCGCCCCCCACCCCCAGAAAATTACCCGAAAAATCGAAAAAGAATTGTAGTTCAATGATGAAAATGAAGATGAAAGTGACGAGGATTAGTAAAATAAATAATTTTGTTGATTAAAAACTTACAAGTAAAATTGTCCAATGTTAGTGAATTTTTCAAATAATTACGTGTTTTCAAATTCACTTTACCCTTAACCCCCGAAAAATTGAGTAGGGGTCATTACCGTCTGGCCACTACCATCTCGCCACTACCGTCTCAGGGCCACTACCGTCTCGCCACTACCGTCTGGCCACTACAGTCTCAGTACAAAAAGGGCCACTCCCGTCTAACCCACAAAAAATTTCTGCATTTTAATCTTTAACAAAATTTTTATCAAATGAAGCGATTGTAAACAAAATAACAAATTTAACAAACAAATAAATCAAGAATTCATTCGGTAATTGCCTGAAATTCCCCTAAGAACTTCAATAATTGAATGGGGATTGATTTGATTCTGGATGTACTGTGATCGTCTTGGAGATGAGGTAGCGCCGCTTTTGCGTCTATGTACCGCTGAAGGATAGACAGAATCCTCCTATCAGAGTCTCGGCCAGCCTCGTTATATATCCCAGAATCTGCCAACAGAAACGACTCCTGCACGGCGGCTGATCTTTTGTAGATCCTGTAGTCTTCTGGGATTACGAGTTGTTCAATGCTTGCCGGCATAGGCGGGGACGCATTTATCTCGTGACGGGCTGTGCTGGCAGTTATGCTCCCCGACAGTCTTCAGGACGACATCGTTCAGCGATGTATGCACGCGACCTCTACATTTAACATCACCGTGTTGATGTTCGCATCGCCAAAATTTGACATCTCTGTCGGCGTTGAACATGTGGAAGATGTACAGGCATCCCTCATGTTCAAGTTTTTTCTTATATTTCCTGCTTTTTATTTCTTGATCTTCCATTATTGACGCTAAAATCATTGACTTTGAAGAAAAATTAGTATAAACTGAACATGTCTCTTTATAAGTATAGACAAAGAAAAATGCAAAACAATATTCAAATGTATTCTAAACATATTTTGGTATATTTATTTATCTAATCAGAGCTCCAAAAAAATAAAACATGAATTTGTGGGTTAGACGGGAGTGGCCCTTTTTGTACTGAGACGGTAGTGGCCAGACGGTAATGGCCCTCAGACGGTAGTGGCGAGACGGTAGTGGCCAGACGGTAGTGGCCCTCAGACGGTAGTGGCCAGACGGTAGTGGCGAGACGGTAGTGGCCAGACGGTAGTGGCCCTCAGACGGTAGTGGCGAGACGGTAGTGGCCAGACGGTAGTGGCGAGACGGTAGTGGCCCGCTTCGCGAAAAATTGGTCACTCCAGAGCCCGACTTGTGGAGTAACCCCAGTTCAAATTGCTAATTATTCATTTAATCCTGATAAGTAAATTTTAATGGTTTTTATGCAATAAAAATTTTTCATTATTAGAGAAATCGTATGGTCGCCATAATTTTGTTCTGCGAAACAGTTTTCAACATCTTACCAAATATGGTTGCATTTTTTGCAAACATTGTAAGTTTTTTTATCTTTGGATTGATAAAAATTTAATTTAAATTTTTTTATATTAATATTATTGCTTATGTTTAGTTGTTCAACACAATTCTGTCAAAATATGCTGGTTGGATTACAATGGTCGGCTATTCATTGGATTCCTTCGTAATGGTAAGAATTTTGAAATTTTTAATTAAAATTTAATACAAATTCAAAGATTGAAAATTATAAAATATTTTCAGTCAATTTTTTATTCTGCAACTTTGTTCGGTCGACAACAACGTGCGTCTGTGGGCAAAAATATTGCAAAAGTTGCTCCAGCAAACCAACAAATTAAAACCGTTCATGGGCATTATGGAAGGGCTGAATGAATCAAAATTTAGCGTACAAAATGTTCATAAAAGATTTTATTTTGAACTTTTTTTCTCATTATAAAATGTTAAAAAATAATTAAATTTCGTATTATTTATTACATTTATTATACAATTGCCAAATTTTTTATTAAATGCCAAACTTATGACCGGTTAACCGACAGGTTTTTTCGATTTATGATCTTATAATCTATTGCTTTCGGGGGAGGGGGGGGTGGATTTTTAGGGGTGTATTTTTTTCGTTTTTATTGCATGCATAATTGTTAAGGGGAATTTTCAAAAATTTTTCTTGAAATTCTGCTTCATTTCTGGGGGGGGGGGGGTGGGGTTGGTCTGCGAAAATTTAAATCTTTGATTCAATTTGTTACGAGATTTGCAAGCAAATTTTTAAAAAAACGGCAACTTTTTGTAGCTTCTTAGGAATGGGAAAGACACGGCGTGGCGCCAATCCCAAATTTGGAAAGGGCTTGAAGCGACGAGATGAAGCTCTGGCAACTACGCGACAAGAAATGCCAATTACGTGCCAAATCGGTCCTTTGCACCTGCCTCAGTTTTTGGCAATTACTTTTTTTTATTTGTTTGGTAAATAAAAAATAAAAAAAATATTAAAAAGCTTTTTATGTTCAATAAGATTTCTTTACTGTCACGCAATGAAAACAAACGATGAGAATTTGGCATAAAAAGACATTATGAGCCTATAAAAAATTCTGTTCTTTTTTTCTTTGCGAGATTCCAGGCCCACAAATTGTCATCCAACGAGGCCATCGGATGTTTCGAAGTGCTAAAATAAGAATTTTACAAATTGCGATAAAATTAAATTTTATACGCAAAAGATTGGCGATTATCCGGCAATGAATATTCATCAACGGAATTTTTATTTAAAATTGGATCAAATTGTTTTTTCCATTTGTTTAGAGTTTTTGTACTAATATTCAGCTTTTTGGCAATATCACTGTCTTTAATTTGAGGATTTCTTTGTTTAATTTTGTAATATGTTTCCATCAATTCCAATTTCTTTTTATTGGAATAAGCTAAATTTTTCCGCTATAGGAGTATTGCGGCGATAAATTAAATTAATAATTTTGATAATAAATATTTAAATTCATACAATTGACGGGAAGTCCAAATTCTTTTTTCCAAAAACGAAATGTGTCTCGTGAAATGCCCAAATCTTTAGCAAGTTTATTTTGTTCTCCATATTGACACATTTTGATTTCATCCATTCGCTCAATAAATTCGCGCTTTTTCTTTTCATAAAAATTATTTTTATTTCTTTTTATTTTGCGGCTTAAGCCTAATTCTTTTTTCCATTGATAAATTTTCTTGCGATTGGCTCCCAATTTGTTTCCAATTTTACACTCAATTTTAACTCTTTTTATTTCAGGTAATTTTCCTTTTTTCTTATATTCTTTTCTTAAGGCGTGAAATTTGGAAATAATTTCTCGTTTTTCTTGCTTAGAGAATTCATTTTCATCATTAATTCCTTTAATTCCTGCAACCGTTTCATCATCACTTTGATCAATGCGATCCGGGTCTTCCTGTGTAAGATTCTGATCAGTCGAATCCGAATTATAAGCTTCAACATCCTGATCTATATTGTCATCATGATCAGCTTGTTCATTTAGTGCATTTTCTCCCGAGTTTAACGGCGATGTTTCCAATTTTATTTGTTGATAGTCATCTTCGTCCCATCCTTTCCCATATATTTCATCAAAAGTTGGACGAATTTTATCAAATTGCCTTTCATTGACCGATAAAATTAAAATTAATCCATTTAAAAATAATATAAGCAACAAATTCATGTTCTTTAATAATTGGCTCTGAAAGAATTATAGTAAAAAATCATATTAAATTGTTTTATTTCAATTTAATTTCCACAGCTTGCTAAATATTTCATTAAAATATTGATAATATGTCACCAGAAAGAATAAAAATTTTTGTTTACTTTAATAAAATTATTTTAATTTTTATGGTCGAATGTGCATGTCAATGCTAATAAATAATTCATACATATTATGTAAATAATTGCACCAATCGATTTTTAAACATGCCATGGCATTTGGATCATGACGTAAAAGATGAAGCTTTGAACTGATAGGCACGATGCTGGCTTGATAACATGAGAAAAAGGTTAAGATTCCTATGCTTAATTTGATTTACATACATTGCTTTTGATTTGAAAAGACTAGTTCCAAAATGTTCTGCGCTGTCCGCATGTCAATTCCACAAATTGGCATCTTTTAATGCTCAAAAGGATTACTTTATCATCAACGAATTTCTCAAATAACTCCGTCACGCTCGATTAGTCGCAATCACTGAACACTCGACCATGTATTTTGGCTAAACCCCTTAATAAAATCCCGACAGCTATCATTCGTTACTACATGAACTTTTAAACATAAATTGAAGATTTAAGAATAATTCAACGAATGATGATGGATAATAAATAATATATATCATGCTCAGAGGGTAAGATGACCGCCAGAATAAATGTTCAGAAGATTGTGATTTTCGGTTACGATATTCGCTTTTAAATTATTCATATGTCATGGATTTAGTGTTAAATTATTGGATGGATAGCTGCGACTTGGATTGATTGATGACCAAATTGAGTGCGAAAACCCCTGCGATATTGGGCACTAAAATAGGCATAAATCAATTTAAATCCATTTCTTTTTATATTCAGAAATAAATATTACTTGCAAAAGTAGAGAACCGGAGCACTGCTTCCGTATGCCATCGATTGGAAAGCAAAACTTATTTGTAGGGCAAAATTTTCAATTGTAAATGCGTCCAAATTGAGAAACGGCATTATGACATTTGAGAAAATAGTATTCTTAAAAAGTTTTTATTTAAAAATAAATTCTGAATGAAAATATTGTTAGCCAACCAATATGTAGCATATCAGACTAATCGACATCAGAACACTCAGCGAAATTGTTAACTTTTTCACATTTTCCGGCACTAAATGCAAAAAGAAAAATATTTTTTGAACAAAATTCAATGATTTTCGGTGCCTCATAATCAGCAAAATCAGTGTGTAACATAAAATTTCGGCACAATATATAATAAAGGCGCTAATATTAGTGAAATTTTGATTTTCGGTTAGTTTGACGGGGTCGCCAAGTACGCACATCACCGGTCTAAAAATTATTTTTTAAAATAATTTTTACATAAATTTAAACTTTTTCCAATGCCTGGAGCTTCCAATATAGGCATTGAACCCATTTAATATCGATCTAATGCAACAAATGCCAATGGCAAATTTAAAAGCGACGTTTTTTTCCATTTGATTTATACCTTAAAAATATATTTTAATATTACAATTAATAATAGCTTTATCACCAGAATGGAAAGATAACGCCGATCAGACGGTCGAGTCCAATGCTTAGCTGAAGCGTCAAAGCAATTGCTGTGCCAATTATGGAAACAATTTGTATATAAAAGCACCTCCGCAATGTGATGTAATTAATTCCAAACGCAAAAATGCCGAATTTGACGCAATTTCCAAAAAGAAGAAATAAAGCAAAAAATGCATACAAAGCGACCAGAATTTTGCATGGCGAATGAAGTGATCTGATCGGATAAGTGTTAGTCGTTTTTCTTACAAAGTTTGTTCGAGATAGACTAGCAAATTTCAAAATTTGGCATTTTGTTTTTCATAAATCCAAAGTTCGGCTAACGAATTTCGAATGATCCGCTGCAATCCTGCTCAGGAGTGAAGTTAAGAGCACGTCGGTTACGCCAAGACCCAAACAATCCTCTAAGTAGCAAGGCTCTAAAAAGCGCGATCGTGCTTTAACAGCACGCAGGTTTAGATAGCGTTGTACCTCGCACCGCCAGAGGAAATATGAATTGGTCAACAATTTTTATTAGTTCTTCCATCAAATGCTTTTGTTGAAGTTATGTTCTCACTTCGTACAGCGCAATGGACAAATGTTCAAGTCATTGAAAGTTGATAGAGTACGTCATTAGCTCAAGTCAAGTGCAAGTTTGCTCCTTCGTGCTCTGATTTTCTACAAAATGCTCACTTGTGATAAGAAAAAAAAAATTTTCTTTGAATGATCTTGACAAAAATTCATATATTTTTGCATTATTAAGAAAATTTTCAAAAAAACACGGTGGCGAAGAAATGTGTAGTAAATTATCAAGAACATCACTGTGAATATCGCTATTTTTTTGATACGATATTCGAATACAATATTTCGATAAATTTATCGTATCTTGCCTCGCATTAATAATGGGGGACAATGACGATGGAAGACAGGGTTGTTAAATTAAGGAATCCCGGGCCCTCGGATTAATGCTTTTGTGTAACTGTGTCTTCCCCTCTCGAATGTTTTCTCGATCCTCCCGTACTCGACCATTGTTTAAGCAATAATCTCTCAGCTATTGTTCAAGATTTTATCACATTTGGCAGGTTTCCTGATTGAGCTCTCTTTTGCATTTACCACATTATTTCCTTAAAAACTTTAAATAAACTCTTTTCCCAACCGAGTCACAATGACATTTCGCCGACGACACGTCCCCTTAACTATGCTTTTATTCAACTATACAAAAATGAATTTTTGCTTAGTTGAATTTCAATCAGATGGTTTTTACTCAATTTACACTCATTTCTTTTCTAATCAAATCACTCTTCAGTTCACTCCGAGTACTCCAATAATTATTTCAGAGCAAATTTTTAAAGAAAATGAATTTTAGGAATGGGAATTAGGGGAATTCAAACAATAGTCGAAGATAATGAGGGATGGCACTAAAACTCAAAATATTTGGGGTTTACAGTTGGGAAAAGAACATAGCGTATTATCTCTAATTATTACCATGGTTAATTTTCAACCCTCCTCTAGGGTGGATAATTATTAGAGACTGGTAATAATTAGAGATAATAGGGTACCAATTCGTTCTATAAATATTTGTAGGTTTGGTTTCAAGATCGACGAAGCAAAAAAGAATCAAAAGATGGGCTTTAAGAGTGTTTATCTATTTACTGAAATAAACATTTGAAAAATAAACGCTGAACATAATCCCTACAAGAACAAAGGCTTTGTTTCCAGTGAAACTGTTTCATGTTGAAATCATAGCTATGCGATCCTTAATTATTGCGTTATGATTAGGGATAGGATTTTTAGTCATTAAAAAGTCAAAAATAGTCAGTCAAAACGACCAGCAGCAATCGTCGGCTCACACATAGGGCCACCAACATCGGTTACACCCCAACAATCATGTGCCCACAGGGCGTTGTCCGTACATTGTTGGTCAATGTGCCAGCCCATACACAGCGGGCATGTGTCCGTCAACAACAAAGGGAAGCATGTGGTGTTGCCCACACTGACTCAACTGGACAGCAGGTAGGTGGTGAATTGGTATCACTTGGGAATGATCCAGCAGCAGGTTCACCTACAGCTACCTTGTTACGACTTTTGCCCGGTTTAAGCCACTGCGATTAAATCGGTTCCAATCAACGCCACGACCGAAGCCGACACGCATAATCGTCCCCGAGTTTCTCGAAATGGCTCAGTCCCGGGCAGCGACGGGCGGTGTGTTCAAAGGGCAGGGACGTATTCAGAGCTAGTTGATGACTCGCCCCTACAAGGAATTCCTCGTTCACGGACAATAATTGCAATGTCCGTTCCCAATCACGGCAAATTTTCACTGGTTTACCAACCCCTTTCGGGGAAGGACAAGCACGCTGATTTTGCTAGTGTAGCGTGCGTGCTGCCCCGGACATCTAAGGGCATCACAGACCTGTTATTACTCAATTTCGTGCGGCTGAACACCGATAATCCCTCTAAGAAGTCATCGGAATAAACCAGACAAATCGCTCCACGAACTAAGAACGGCCATGCACCACCATCCACCGAATCATGAAAAAGCTTGAAGGTGAAGTCTTTTTGGTAGTTGAAGCGGTTGAAGTTGTTGAGGTGGAACTGGTGCTGGTACTGGTCGAAGTGCTCGTGCTTGTCGATGTAATTGTAGGTCCAGAAGTGCAAAATTTGCAAGTTTTTGCGCAGTAAATTTGCAGCATAAACTTGAATCGGTTGCAGAACCCTCTGTAAAACATGCACACATTGGTGCCAACCCTATCGGTACAACTTGAGGATGAAGGTTTATTGAAAGTTGAAGCTCTCGTGCTACTGGTACTGGTCGAAGTTGAAGAACTGCTCATGCTTGTTCAAAGTCGGAGTTGTTGAGGTTTAAGTTGGAGTTGTTGACGTACTTGTACTGGTTGGCGTTGATGTACTCGTGCTAGGTCGATGCAATCAGCACCGAAACGCAGGCCAATTGGTAAAATTGAATTTTAAATTGCATTGCTACCAAAATTTGGATAAATTTAAATTGTAATTCTTACGATTTTCATTGCTTATATAGCAGGGCTGTCAATATCGTCTCCTCAAAATACGATACACGATATACGATTTACGAACACCAAAACGATTTTTTTGCGATACCCGATATGGCCAAAATTACGATATTTACGATACGATACGATACGATATTTTTTCTAGCTGTGTTCAAAATTCAAAAAAAAATGTTTTTGTAGAAATTTTCAGTTTTTTCATTTTAATTTTTAAAAATTCCTAATGAAAATGCAATTTTTTTCAGAATTCTGTGGGGGGAGAAGGGGTGGGGGGTCGCGGTGCCGATAGACGCCGCCGAGAAAATTTTGAATTTGTGACTCATTTGTTAACAGATTTTTAACCCAAATTTTAAAAATGCGGTAATTTTTAAAGGATTTTAGTTAGAATTCCATCAAAATTTTCCCCGCGGGCTCTCGCATTCATAAAAAAATTCAAAAAAAAGGTACCGTATTTTTAAATTTTGGTTGTAAATCTCTTACCAAATTGCGTAAAAAATTCAAGATTTTCTCCGGCGGCGCCTATCGGCACCGCCGACCCCCCCCCAAATCTGGGGCCTAAAATTACGATACGCGTGATTTTTAGCCAAAATACTATACGATACGATATCTCTCCAAAATACGATATTTACGATTACGATACGATACGATACACAGCCCTGTTATATAGGACTCTGGGATGGTTGTTATTACGTAATTCCGGCAAAAAGTGCGTCAATGCTTCCATATGTACTCACAAAAAAGTTTTTATGAAATTTGTTTATAAGAATAAATAAAACTTTTTATATTTAGAAATTAATATTTACTTGCAAAAGTAGAGAACCGGAGCACTGCTTCCGCATGCCATCGATTGCAAAATAAGACTTATTGGGATAACAAAATATTCAATTGTAAATGCGTCCAAATTGAGTAGGGCATTATGACATGTATGAAGAAATTATTCTTATTTTTTAAAAAATAAATAAAGAATAGAATTATTTGTAAGCAAACTAAGATGTAGCATATCAGACCAATCGACATCAGAACACTCAGTTGTTTGCTCTATAAATTTGCCTTTTTGCACATAATTTGGTCATCAAGCAAACCAGTCGCGCAGATTAAAATTAGCAAAAACAATTTTTTTTAACAGTTGGATTCCAAAAAACCGCAAAAAAAAATCTGAACAATTAATGGTGTCCGGAACCCGGGTAGAGCGGAAAAATCGGGGTTTTTTTCTGGTAATTTTTTTGCCAAATTAGAATTGAAAATTTCGTTTATTTTCTTGAAAGCAGGGCTGATTTCTAATTTATTAGCTGGTCATTTGGCCAAGAATTCTGTTTTCTGATTTTTAGAGAAAAAAGCAGAAATTTAATATCGTTAATTCTTCAAAAAAGCTACCGGTTATAAAAAATTTGGTTGAAAATCTCTTAACAAATCGACTCGAAAATTAGAAATTTCTCGGCGGCGCCTATCGGCCCGCCGACTTTGGCCGGGTGGTGAAATGTCCATGTGGTGGAATGTCCTTAAGGGTTTTTTGAATTCAAAAATTTTGTTATTAACCTTTACGAGTCTGATTTCATTGAATATTTTTTAGACCTTTTTCAATGGAAAACAGGGCTAAATTATGAATTTAAGGACATCGTCCTTGCCATTCAAGGACGAAGTGAGGCCTTGCTAAGAGGCATTCTAAAAAACAAGAAATTACGTTGAAAAATTTCGAATTTATGGAAAATCATAATAAGTTTACTGCATTTATCAATGAAGAAATTATCCGACACTTTCATTTCTTAATTAATGTATCCGAATTTTCATGGCGCCCAATCATCCGGAAGCGCAAAATTTGCAGGTGCTCGCGCAGTACTTCTGCAGCCAAAAGTTGTACCGGTTGCAGTACCCTTTGTAAAACTTGCACGCATTGGCGCCGGCTTTGTCAGTACAGCTTGAGGATGAAGCCTTTTTGGTAGTTGAAGCGGTTGAAGTTGTTGAGGTGGAACTGGTGCTGGTACTGGTCGAAGTGCTCGTGCTTGTCGATGTAACTGTAGGTCCAGAAGTGCAAAATTTGCAAGTTTTTGCGCAGTAAATTTTTAGCATAAACTTGAATCGGTTGCAGAACCCTCTGTAAAACATGCACACATTGGTGCCAACCCTATCGGTACAACTTGAGGATGAAGGTTTATTGGAAGTTGAAGCTGTTGAAGTTGTCGAGGTAGCAATTGATGTACTCGTACTGCTCGAGGTAGGGGTTGTTGAAGAACTTGTACTAGTTGAAGTTGGGGTTGTTGAGGTACTTGTGCTACTGGTACTGGTCGAAGTTGAAGAACTGCTCGTGCTTGTCGAAGTCGGGGTTGTCGAGGTTAGAGTAGTCGACGTACTTGTACTGGTTGGCGTTGATGTACTCGTGGTACTCGAGCTTGGGGTTGTTGAAGAACTTGTACTTGTTGAAGTTTGAGTTGTTGAGGTACTCGTGCTACTGGTACTGGTCGAAGTTGAAGAACTGCTCGTGCTCGTCGAAGTCGGAGTTGTTGAGGTTGGAGTTGTTGACGTACTTGTAGTTGTTGGCGTTGATGTACTCGTGCTGGTCGGAGTTGATGAGGTACTTGTACTCATCGAACTAGAAGTTGGAGTTGTTGACGTACTCGTGCTTGTACTGCTTGATATCGTCGATGTTGGTGTCGTGGATGTACTAATGCTCGTCGTACTCGTTGAAGTCGGAATTGTTGATGTACTTGTTGAAGTTGATATGGTTGAATCATCCTGGGAAGCAACAAATTCGGTCGATGCAATCAGCACCAAAACGCAGGCCAATTGGTAAAATTGAATTTTGAATTGCATTGCTACCAAAATTTGGATAAATTTTAATTGTAATGCTTACGATTTTTCATTGCTTATATAGGACTCTGGAATGATTGTTTACGTAATTCCGGCAAAAAGTGCGTCAATGCTTCCATATGTACTCACAAAAAAGTTTTTATGAAATTTGTTTAGCTTACCAATTGGAATAGTTCGATCATCAAATAAAACAAACATTGAAAAGTCAAATAAATTGTGTGTATTTTCTAAAATTTAAAAACTTTTAAATCTTCAAGAGTAGAGCTTTTTGATATAAATACGGTTTATAAATATACAGAATGAATAATATTTGGTACTTTTTTGTTCTGTCACCGCCTTCCCGAACATCTACTGGTACTGGTTGAAGTTGAAGAACTGCTTGGGCTTGTTGAAGTCAAAGTTGTTGAGGTAATTCTATTCGTCGAGTTAGCAATTGATGTACTTGTGTTGCTCGAAGTTGGACTTGTTGAAGAAGTTTAAAAGGGGCACCAGAATTCTGGTTTCTGATTTCTGATTTTTTAGAGAAAAAACCAGAAACAGAATTTATACGTTTCATTATTCAAATTTGGCATAAAAAATTATGACATTTCAATCCAGGCGGGGCAATCAAACCCCACTCGAGGGGGGGTCACAATTAGAGAGGGGGCTTCAAATGGAGAGGGGGTTACTATTTTTCAATGTATTATTTTGAAAATTATTTACATAATTAAAATTTTATATTATTTTTCTGAACCAAATAAATTTTTTAATAACAAAAAGCATATGGAATTTGAATTTTGATAAAATTTGGATCGGAAACGCATTAGAGAATGGTCAAGTCGTGAGCAACCGCTTATCTTTTTGCGGTAGATTGGCTGTATTTGGAATAAAATGGAGTTACAGATTCAGGGCTAGATTGCTTTTCGTTTAATTTTGTGCTTTTTGCATAATTTTAAAGGCAAATAATTTTTGGAATATTGAATTCGAGTTAGGGATTCAAAACCGGTGTTGAAATGGAGGTCAATTTATGCAGAAAAAATTTTTTCACGACTTTTAATAATCATTGACGCATTGTCTGGGAGGGAGCCCGTCAAGTCTCTAACGTTTTCCATATTTTGATTCTCTACAAAATAATTTTATTAAAAAATAAGAAAAAAGGAATCGGAAAGTTGCACTCAATTTTTTTTACAAATGACAACCAATCTCCCTACAAAAATAACAGTTTTCTCTTGCTTTTACTATTCTCTGATGTTCTGACTATCTATTTTAAAGCATCGACTTGTTTCCTTAATTGAATGGGATTTGATGAAGTTGCGATTTCGAATCGCCGATTCACGTCACTTATTTTTTTATTAGTAAATGCTGAATTTTAAAGTAAATATAAATGGCAAAAATACAACCTTATTTCGGTATCATGTGGTTTGTCTTTTTTGCAAGTCGGTTGTTGTATTGCGGGTTCGAATCCCGGGACTTATTTTTAAAAAATGAATTCCAAGAGCCAAAATATTACTGTTTGTTAATTTCCCGCAAACGTTGAAAATTTTCAGTGTATCGTACTTAATTTTTAAAACTCACGGCTTGGACCGGATTTGAGCGAATATTTGGGAAAAATTATATTTTAGAACCAAAAATTATGCAAAACTATGGTAATTAGCGCTTAATGTTAATCAAACAAATTTAGCATGCTATCAAAAGGTCTCACGGACAATATGTTCCCTAAAGAAAACTGTCCCTGCCACCACTGACAAAAGATCTCGCAGACAAAAGGACCCACGGACAAAATGTCTCACGAACGGAGTGACTTGGTTTGCTTGATGACCAAATTGTGTGCGAAAAGCGCTGCGATATTGGGCACTAAAAATAAGCATAAATAAATTTAAATCCAATATTTACTTTTTATATTTGAAAATTAATATTTACTTGCAAAAGTAGAGAACCGGAGCACTGCTTCCGTATGCCATCGATTGTAAAGCAAGGCTTATTGGTAAAACAAAATATTCACTTGTAAATGCGTCCAAATTAAATAAGGGCATTATGACACGTGCGAAGAAAGTATTCTTAAAAAAGGGTTCATTTAAAATAAATAAAGAATAAAATTATTTGTTAACCAACCAATATGTAGCATATCATACCAATCGACATCAGAACACTCATCGAAATTGTTAACTTTTTCACATTTTCCGGAACTAAAGGTAAAAGGGAAAAACTCGTTGTTTATTTTTTTGTTTAAAAAACAGAAATTTGCACATTTTTTTTCTTTTTAAGAATACATAGTTTAATTTAAGACATTTAAAGATTTTACAAAAATTAAAAAAAATAAAACTCGATGATTTTTGGCGCTGCATAATCAACAAAATCAGTGAGTAACATAAAAATTCGCCACAATATATTATAAAGGCGCTGATATTAGTGAAATATTTATTTTCGGGTTGTTGGCTGGGGTCGCCAGCAATGCACATCACCGGTCTAAATTTTCTTTTAAATTAATTATTTGCAAAATTCTAACTTTTCCCAATGCCTGGAGCTTCCAATGTAGATGTTGAACCCATTTAATATCGATCTAATGCAACAAATGCCAGTGGCAAATTTAAAAGTGACGTTCTTCCATTTGCTTTATACCTTAAAAATATTTTACTGCTATAATTATAATATTAAATAAACAAAGTTATGAATTTTTGAAACAAACAGTGATTCCATCCACCCAAAAAAAAAATTTTTTTAAATGGAATAAATTTCAAAATTTTTTAGGAATACTCATTTTGAATTTTTTTTTAACAACCGGTTTCCTCAAAGTCCAATAATTTACAAATTCATATTAGTTATATAAAAAAAAAGCTAAATAAATTGATAGCTTTATCACCAGATTGGAAAGCCGATCAGACGGTCGATTCCAATGCATAGCTGAAGCGTCGAAGCAATTGTTGAGCCAATTATGGAAATAAATTGCATATAAAAGCACGTCCGCAGCGTGATGTAATTAATTCCAAACGCAAAAATGACGAATTTGACGCAATTTCCAAAAAGGAGAAATGAGCCAAAAAATGCATACAAAGCGATCAGAATTTGGCAAGGCGAATGGAGTGATCTGATCGGAAAAGTTTCCATTTGTAATAATCTCAATGGGAACAAAGCCTTTGTTTATGTAAAGATCGTCAAGCTTAAAAAATAGAAATTTCAATTAGTTGAATAAATAATAATCACCGGATCAACGGATGCTGCCATTGTATTGTAAGATTTAAAATTTTAAGATAATCTAAAGGTGATTTATGGATGTGAGATGTAAGCTAGAAATGTCAGAACATTCCGTTCAGCACTCAATTTTATTCTTTTTAGCTTAATGTTAAACTTAGCAAACAAATAAGGATTTTGAATAATTAATGGCTACATTTTAACTATTATTTGCGTTTGACACACCTACACAGTTGCTATATTAAATCATTTGCATTCGATTAGACTATAATTAAATAAACCTTTCATTAGTGCTATGATGAAAAACATATTTTTTTGAATGCTCTAATTTAAATTGCTTATTCGTTGAATAAATTGCATCTTTAAATTTGCTTTCAAGTCCGGGTCCGTGTATGTTGTGTGTTTGGTTCAAACCCGCTTGAGTGCAAGTTGGGCGACCGTGGCTACCGTACGCTTCACAATTACCGCCGCCATCGGCAATTCTTCCCAATAAAAGATTTTATTAGAATTTCTGGTCGTTTTGGGCACCAGAATTTTTAAAAGGGGCACCAGAATTCTGTTTTCATGTTTCAGATTTTTAAAAGGGGCACCAGAATTCTGTTTTCTTTTAAGGACATGGTCCTTGCCATTCAAGGACGAATGGAAGCTTTTTTTAAGAGTCTTCTAAAAAGACAGAAAATTACGTTAAAAAATACGAATTTTTGCAAAATCATAATAAGTACAATATTTCGTAAGACTGCATTTTATCAATGAAGAAATTTATCCCACAATTTGACTTTCTTTAATCATTCTTTAATTAATGTATCCGATCTCTTTCATGGCGCCCAATCATCCTGAAGCGCAAAATTTGCAGGTGCTCGCGCAGTACTTCTGCAGCCAAACGTTGTACCGGTTGCAGTACCCTTTGTAAAACTTGCACAAATTGGCGCCGGCTTTGTCAGTACAGCTTGAGGATGAAGCCTTTTTGGTAGTTGAAGCGGTTGAAGTTGTTGAGGTGGAACTGGTGCTGGTAATGGTCGAAGTGCTCGTGGGTCCAGAAGTGCAAAATTTGCAAGTTTTTGCGCAGTAAATTTTTAGCATAAACTTGAATCGGTTGCAGAACCCTCTGTAAAACATGCACACATTAGTGCCAACCCTATCGGTACAACTTGAAGATGAAGGTTTATTGGAAGTTGAAGCTGTTGAAGTTGTCGAGGTAGCAATTGATGTACTCGTACTGCTCGAGGTAGGGGTTGTTGAAGAACTTGTACTAGTTGAAGTTGGGGTTGTTGAGGTACTTGTGCTACTGGTGCTGGTCGAGGTTGAAGAACTGCTCGTGCTTGTCGAAGTCGGAGTTGTAGAGGTTGGAGTACTTGTACTGGTTGGCGTCGATGTACTCGCGCTACTCGAGCTTGGGGTTGTTGAAGAACTTGTACTTGTTGAAGTTGGAGTTGTTGATGTAGTCGTGGTATTGGTACTGGTCGAAGTTGAAGAATTGCTCGTGCTTGTCGAAGTCGGAGTTGTTGAGGTTGGAGTTGTTGACGTACTTGTACTGGTTGGCGTTGATGTACTCGTACTGCTCGAGGTTGGAGTTGTTGAAGAAGTAGTATTTGTTGAAGTTGGGGTTATTGATGTACTAATGCTCGTCGTACTCGTTGAAGTCGGAGTTATTGATGTACTTGTTGAAGTTGAACTTGGCGTTGTTGAAGTTGAACTTGAAGTGCTGGTACTTGTTGAAGTTGATGTGGTTAAATCTTCCTGGGAAGCAACAAATTCGGTCGATGCAACCAGCACCAAAACGCAGGCTAATTGGTAAAATTGAATTTTGAATTGCATTGCTACCAAAATTTGGATAAATTTTAATTGTAATGCTTACGATTTTTCATTGCTTATATAGGACTCTGGGATGGTTGTTATTATGTAATTCCGGCAAAAAGTGCGTCAATGCTGCCATATGTACTCACAAAAAAGTTTAAATTAAATTTGTTTAGCTTACCAATTGGAATAGTTCGATCATCAATAAAACAAACATTGAAAAGTCAAATAAATTGTGTGTATTTTCTAAAATTTAAAACTTTAACGGTTTAGAAAAACTGGGAGTTTCTGTTTTCCAAACGTATTTTTCATTTCGAGCATTCGCCCGGTCCGTCGTTTTAATTGCTTTAATTTAAAAGTTATTTGGCATTTTAAAATTGATTCAAATAATAAATCGGTTAGAGGTTGGCATGCCGTTAGGGGGAGATCGGCACTATTCTTTTTTAAATGGAACGAAAATATTTGACAAAATTTAAAATAATAAAATTATAATGCGTTTTTTTATCCTTGGCATTTTTCCTTTCAGCATTTTCCCTTTTTGGCACATTGCCTGTTGGCAATTTTCTTTATGGTTCTTTTTCTCTTTTGTATTTCCCTTTTTGCCCTCTTTTGGCCTTTTTTTTGCCATTTGTTCTTTTGCACTTTCTCCTTTTTTGGCATTTCCCAACTTTTTGCAATTTGTTTTGTGGTTATGCAACACATCATCGTAATTTGCTCTTGTCGCCACATTTAGTGCATATTGTTGTGTAGAAATTAAGTAAAAATCATTTTTAATTAGGTACTAATCATTTTTAAGATCTCTCCTCCAGTCACCATACTACATTCCTAAAATAAAATGGCCTTAGATTCCATCAATCTCTTCAAAAAATTGTAACTACATTTTTTGATTTACGCAACGGTTGAAAGATTTTGTCATTTTCACCGGGGATGATAGCGGATGATAAAAAAAATTCCGGAATCCCGGCCCCAAATTTATTTGGAATCCAGCATCCGGACGCAATTTTCGGCATTAAATTGTTAAAATCCAATACTAAAATAAATTCCAAACTAATTATTAAAGCGTATTGCAACATAGTTTTTTAAATTAGCATCGACAAATGATAATAGCAAACAAATTTTTAAAATGATTTGCTCTTGACGCCACTTTTTGGTTGTGTTGGTAATTTTCCATAAATCTTATCCGGATATTCCAGCATTTAAAATTACGCCAGATATTCAAAATTTAATAGAAATTTTTCTTTAAATTACCAAAAAACCACAAAAAACCTCACAAACTTTTGACAAACTAGAAAGCCTTAAAACCTCATTAGCCTCACTGTCTTTTCAAAAAACCACAAAATGAGGAAAGCCTCAGATTTAAGGGCCCTGCAATAAACGCTTGAACCATGCTTCGGCTTCCGATACTTCATCTCGGACACGCCGTGAACGGGCACGTCGCGCAGTTGCCGATGCTTCATTTCGTCGTGCAATTGCCGATGCTTCATCTTGTCGCGCAGCTGTCGATGCTTCATCTTGTCGCGCAGCTGTCGATGCTTCATCTTGTCGCGCAGCTGTCGATTCTTTATCTTGTCGCGCAGTTGCCGATGCTTCATCTCGTCGCGCAGTTGTCGATGCTTCATCTCGTCGCGCATTTGCCAATGCTTCATCTTGTCGCGCAGTTGCCAATGCTTCATCTCGTCGCGCAGCTGTTGATGCTTCATCTCGTCGCGCAGCTGTCGATGCTTCATCTCGTTGCGCAGTTGCCAATGCTTCATCTCGTCGCTCAGTTGCCAATGCTTCATCACGTCGCGCAGCTGTCGATGCTTCATCTCGTCGCGCATTTGCCAATGCTTCATCTTGTCGCGCAGTTGCCAATGCTTCATCTCGTCGCGCAGCTGTCGATGCTTCATCTCGTCGCGCAGCTGTCGATGCTTCATCTCGTTGCGCAGTTGCCAATGCTTCATCTCGTCGCGCAGTTGCCAATGCTTCATCTCGTCGCGCAGTTGCCAATACTTCATTTAGAACACGTCGCGTATTTTGCAAGCCTTCATCTCGTCGCTCAGTTGCCAATGCTTCATTTAGAACACGTCGCGCATTTTCCAAGCCTTCATCTCGGATGCGTCGCGCATTTGCTATTGTTTCATTCCGAATACGTCCATTAGTCATTTGCCAATAATTATTTACAGATCTCCATGCTTCATGTGAGATTGGATGGCCATTAATTGCAATACGTCCATTGCTTCTTTCAAAACTATGAATATTCAAATCTCCCATAGTGATTGGTTCTACAACATCTCGAAGTGCTTCAGTTAGAACACGTCGCGCATTTGCCAAGCCTTCATCTCGTCGCGCAGCTGTCGATGCTTCATCTCGTCGCGCAGCTGTCGATGCTTCATCTCGTTGCGCAGTTGTCAATGCTTCATCTCGTCGCGCAGTTGCCAATGCTTCATCTCGTCGCGCAGTTGCCAATACTTCATTTAGAACACGTCGCGTATTTTGCAAGCCTTCATCTCGTCGCGAAGCTGTCGATGCTTCATCTCGTCGCGCAGTTGCCAATGCTTCATCACGTCGCGCAGCTGTCGATGCTTCATCTCGTCGCGCATTTGCCAATGCTTCATCTTGTCGCGCAGTTGCCAATGCTTCATCTCGTCGCGCGGCCGTCGATGCTTCATCTCGTCGCGCAGCTGTCGATGCTTCATCTCGTCGCGCAGTTGCCAATGCTTCATCTCGTCGCGCAGTTGCCAATGCTTCATCTCGTCGCGCAGTTGCCAATACTTCATTTAGAACACGTCGCGTATTTTGCAAGCCTTCATCTCGTCGCTCAGTTGCCAATGCTTCATTTAGAACACGTCGCGCATTTTCCAAGCCTTCATCTCGGATGCGTCGCGCATTTGCTATTGTTTCATTCCGAATACGTCCATTAGTCATTTGCCAATAATTATTTACAGATCTCCATGCTTCATGTGAGATTGGATGGCCATTAATTGCAATACGTCCATTGCTTCTTTCAAAACTATGAATATTCAAATCTCCCATAGTGATTGGTTCTACAACATCTCGAAGTGCTTCAGTTAGAACACGTCGCGCATTTGCCAAGCCTTCATCTCGTCGCGCAGCTGTCGATGCTTCATCTCGTCGCGCAGCTGTCGATGCTTCATCTCGTTGCGCAGTTGTCAATGCTTCATCTCGTCGCGCAGTTGCCAATGCTTCATCTCGTCGCGCAGTTGCCAATACTTCATTTAGAACACGTCGCGTATTTTGCAAGCCTTCATCTCGTCGCGAAGCTGTCGATGCTTCATCTCGTCGCGCAGTTGCCAATGCTTCATCACGTCGCGCAGCTGTCGATGCTTCATCTCGTCGCGCATTTGCCAATGCTTCATCTTGTCGCGCAGTTGCCAATGCTTCATCTCGTCGCGCGGCCGTCGATGCTTCATCTCGTCGCGCAGCTGTCGATGCTTCATCTCGTCGCGCAGTTGCCAATGCTTCATCTCGTCGCTCAGTTGCCAATGCTTCATTTAGAACACGTCGCGCATTTTCCAAGCCTTCATCTCGGATGCGTCGCGCATTTGCTATTGTTTCATTCCGAATATGTCCATTAGTCATTTGCCAATAATTATTTACAGATCTCCATGCTTCATGTGAGATTGGATGGCCATTAATTGCAATACGTCCATCGCTTATTTCAAAACTATGAATATTCAAATCTGCCATAGTGATTGGTTCTACAACATCTCGAAGTGCTTCAGTTAGAACACGTCGCGCATTTGCCAAGCCTTCATCTCGTCGTGCAGCTGTCGATGCTTCATCTCGTCGCGCAGCTGTCGATGCTTCATCTCGTTGCGCAGTTGCCAATGCTTCATCTCGTCGCGCATTTGCCAATGCTTCATCTTGTCGCGCATTTGCCAATGCTTCATCTTGTCGCGCAGTTGCCAATGCTTCATCTCGTCGCGCAGCTGTCGATGCTTCATCTCGTCGCGCAGCTGTCGATGTTTCATCACGTCGCGCAGTTGCCAATGCTTCATCTCGTCGCTCAGTTGCCAATGCTTCATCACGTCGCGCAGCTGTCGATGCTTCATCTCGTCGCGCATTTGCCAATGCTTCATCTCGTCGCGCAGCTGTCGATGCTTCATCTCGTCGCGCAGCTGTCGATGTTTCATCACGTCGCGCAGTTGCCAATGCTTCATCTCGTCGCTCAGTTGCCAATGCTTCATCACGTCGCGCAGCTGTCGATGCTTCATCTCGTCGCGCATTTGCCAATGCTTCATCTTGTCGCGCAGTTGCCAATGCTTCATCTCGTCGCGCAGCTGTCGATGCTTCATCTCGTCGCGCAGCTGTCGATGCTTCATCTCGTTGCGCAGTTGCCAATGCTTCATCTCGTCGCGCAGTTGCCAATGCTTCATCTCGTCGCGCAGTTGCCAATACTTCATTTAGAACACGTCGCGTATTTTGCAAGCCTTCATCTCGTCGCTCAGTTGCCAATGCTTCATTTAGAACACGTCGCGCATTTTCCAAGCCTTCATCTCGGATGCGTCGCGCATTTGCTATTGTTTCATTCCGAATACGTCCATTAGTCATTTGCCAATAATTATTTACAGATCTCCATGCTTCATGTGAGATTGGATGGCCATTAATTGCAATACGTCCATTGCTTCTTTCAAAACTATGAATATTCAAATCTCCCATAGTGATTGGTTCTACAACATCTCGAAGTGCTTCAGTTAGAACACGTCGCGCATTTGCCAAGCCTTCATCTCGGATGCGTCGCGCATTTGCTATTGTTTCATTCCGAATACGTTGATTGGCCCTTTGCCAATAATTATTTACAGATGTCCATGCTTCATTTGAGATTGGATGGCCATTAATTGCAATACGTCCATTGCTTCTTTCCAAAACATGAATATTCAAATCTCCATAAGTGATTAGTTGTACACTATTGCCATCATTTATCTCCATATTAATATTCTGACGATTCCCCAAATTTCTGTTTAAATATTCCTCTGGTGTATCTTCTTCGTTTGAAATTTGATTGCGACATTTTGGGCAAGTGTTATGTTCTATTAGCCTTAATATTGTTTTATTTTATCTGTAATAGAAAAACAATACCGTAAACACTCTTTTAATCCCCCATCCTCCAATAATCCCCCAACCTTTAATAATCCCACAGAAAATAGGTCCAAAAACTACAAATTTTGCAAAACAAAAGGGTCCCTCCTAGGTTTTTTTATCAAAAAAAATTCTAAGAGGGGGGTTGAAAAAAATTCCCCAACCTTATAATTAATTCCCCACTCTCTGAGAAGGATAAAAAATAATCCCACATGGGGGATTAAAAGAGTGCTTACGGTATGTATTAATATTGAAATAAAAGCATTTTAGGTTTTTTACCACGGTTGGATACAGCATTGATGAAACACGTGCTAAATATTTTATGTCATAAGTGATGATGCTTATATATAGAGCCGAGAATTGCATATTTTGTATGCTTTGGCAGCAGGCCCGTAACCCGGGGTGGAATCATAAGAACGGGGTTAGTAAACCATGGTTAAATGACCTGGTTAAATAACCATGGTTAAATGGCCTGGTTAAATAACCATGGTTAAATGGCCTGGTTAAATAACCATGGTTAAATGGGCTGGTTAAATAACCATGGGTAAATGGCCTGGTTAAATAACCATGGGTAAATGACCTGGTTAAATAACCATGGTTAAATGACCTGGTTAAAAATAACCATGGTTAAATGACCTGGTTAAATAACCATGGTTAAATGACCTGGTTAAATAACCGTGGTTAAATGACCTGGTTAAATGACCATAGTTAAATGGCCTGGTTAAATAACCATGGTTAAATGACCTGGTTAAATAAGTTAAATAACCATGGTTAAATGGCCTGGTTAAATAACCATGGTTAAATGACCTGGTTAAATAACCATGGTTAAATGACCCGGTTAAATAACCATGGTTAAATGACCTGGTTAAATAACCATGGTTAAATGACCTGGTTAAATAATAATGGTTAAATGACCTGGTTAAATAACCATGGTTAAATGAGCTGGTTAAATAATCATGGTTAACTGACCTGGTTAGTAAACCATGGTTAAATGACCTTTAACCACAAATCCGCATCATAAGAAATTTGAAATTTAACCATTAGCTCAAGGTCTAGCTTCTTATAATATGCTAACTAACCCTGTTAAAAAAATATTTGGTACTTTTCGGTTATGCGACAACAGGATCAAATTTTTAGATAAATAGCTAATTTTAAGCTCTGAGAGGTGTCCAGACATTTCGCCCAGTAACGAAAAAACGGACGTTTCACCCATTTAGGGGAAAAAGACGTTTCGCCCATAAATTTTGCCCACATTTAAGCTAAAGTTGAATATTTGGCTAACATTGTACTCAAAAATTCATTAAGTTATCAAAACAAACTCAAAAAACAAAATGACAACCCATTTTGGGCAACTTTTGTTGGCTCATAACTTTCTTCATAGATTCTCCCGGCGCAAACTTTTTGCGGATTCGTAATCAGCTAAGACGAGAGGAATCGATTGATAATATTTTTATTCGAATCTAAACCATTCAATGTGCGAGCGATGGGCGAAATGTCTTATGTGCGAAACGTCCGTTTTTTCACTACTGGGCGAAACCTCCGTTTTTTCGTTACTGGGCGAAATGTCCAATGGGCGCAATGTCCATGGGCAAAATGTCCAATGGGCGAAATGTCCGATAGCCCTCTGAGAAAATATTTTAGTTCATTCTAATGACTTAACACTAGAGTAGTGCACGGCAGGGCCGTAGCCAGGGGGGGCTGGGGGGGCGGGGCTACAGCCCCCCCCCCCCCGAAATGAAATTTTGTGAAAAAAAACAAGAGGGGGGACCCTTTTCTTTTACAAAATTTTGTAATTTTTTGACAGATTTCCTTAACAAATTGAGTCAAAAATTCAAAATTTTTTCCGGCGGCGCCTATCGGCACCGCCGACCCCCCTAATCGGTAAAATTTTCAACAAAAATTTTAAAAATCTAAAAAATTTACTGAAAATTGAATTGTTTTTGGGGAAAAATTGCTTAAGAAAAATGCACTAAAATCCAAAAAAGCACCCCTAAAGATTAACTTTTTTTCAAATTAGCCCCCCCCCGAAAAAAATTCCTGGCTACGCCCTTGGTGCACGGACGGTTTTAAACCGGGGGTTCCGGTTTTCGGTTTATAATGCAAAACGGGAAGACAAAAATTCCATCATTGGGGGTGTATTTTTTCGTTTTTGCAACCGAAACCGGAAAACTGGTACCCGTACCACCGGGTTTTTCGGTTAGGCTGGTTTTACGACCCCTGATTTTCGGATTCGGTTTTTTTTGGGACAAAAAAGCCGGTTTTCGGTTTCGGTTCGGTTAACCGAAACCAAAGGGGGACGGGACCCTTTTGGAATGTCATCCCAAATTTTTTGTTTCAAAATTGGATCAAAAATGTCTTTTTTACACTAAATTTGATGCACTGAACACGAATTTGAACTTTTGTTTTCGATTTGGTTAAATGTAAACACGGAAAATAGGACATCAATCCAAATTTTTGTGGAGGGAGGGAGGAGAGGGATGGTAGGGGGTGAGGTTGTACCTGGAGTGATTGGCGGGTCGAACCTGGGGCCTGGTGCTCGTCTTCGGGTTAAGTTAACCCGGGTTAACGGCTAAAACCGGGGTTTATTTAACCCGGGTTAACGGTTCATCAAAAATTGGTCCTCATCTTTAACCCGGGTTTATTTAACCCGGGTTAACGGTTCATCAAAAATTGGTCCTCATATTTAACCCGGGTTTATTTAACCCGGGTTAACGGTTCATCAAAAATTGGTCCTCATCTTTAACCCGGGTTTATTTAACCCGGGTTAACGGTTCACCAAAAATTGGTCCTCATCTTTAACCCGGGTTTATTTAACCCGGGTTAACGGTTCATCAAAATTGGTCCTCATCTTTAACCCGGGTTTATTTAACCCGGGTTAACGGTTCATCAAAAATTGGTCCTCATCTTTAACCCGGGTTTATTTAACCCGGGTTAACGGTTCAACAAAAATTGGTCCTCATCTTTAACCCGGGTTTATTTAACCCGGGTTAACGGTTCACCAAAAATGGGGTCCTCATCTTTAACCCGGGTTAACTTAACCCGGGTACCAGGCCCCTGTTGTACCTGGCTTTAGCCCAAAAAAAAGTTCACTGCAACTCGCACCCCGAACCGTTGTACCGGGCTCAATCATTAGCTCAAAACTGCCCTCCCCGAACTAGGTAGCGAAGCTCAATAAGCGCGTTAGCGCTTCTTTCAAGTTATTAGGTGAAAATCCATTTTTGTCTTTGAAAAATTAAGATTTGCGGGATTTTTAATTAAAAGAACATACAGCACATGGCAATGTCCGAAGTTGAATTTCACCGGTTTCAATTTCTTCGAGACAAATGGCACATTCATTTACATTCAGCTTTTCTTGCACTGCTCCGTCAACTTGCATCGGTTGTTTGCCTGACGCATCTTTTTGTTTGCCGGCACTGGTGCCAGCACCGTTGGCAATGCCAAGCAAAGTTACGAGAACGTTCAGCAAAGAAAAACTGCTTAAAACAATCATTTTCATCTGTGAAAATAAAAATGCTTTAAAACGCTATTCTTTGGAATTCTTTAGGCAATGATTATAAAATTGAATTAAAGAGGCAATTTTTGGGTGTTTTTATACAATCAAAAATCAATGTAAATCAAATTAAGCACATGCCCATTGGTGCTGGTGATTGACGTATCTCCACCCATTCTACACACGACTGACTCACCAACCTTCATTGCCAAAGCTAAAATTTTTGTTTTTAGATAATCCGAAATCCGGTTACCGGATTTGGTCGTTTCAAAATTCCGATCTTTACATTAGAGCTGTTGAGGGAATAAAGTAAGAGAGGTGTCCAACTCCGACTAAAGAAAGAATCTGACAGATTGCACATTGTGAACAACTTTTTTGTTAAATTGATGGCTCTATTTAGGGATTTATGCCAATATAAATTAGTTTTGCATATTGTTTCAGAGAAATGGGCATATTTACCTCCCTTGATTTTAACTCTCGACTCATAAAATTTTTGGAGTAAGGCAAAAATTACGTCTTTATCCATTTTTGAGGCTATGCAAACAAATCAATTTGCCACATTTTACGTCATGCCAATGAATGAGCGCGCTCCAAGCCCATCTTCAACCTGCATAAAACCACCTCCTGCCAAAATGCCAAAAACATAGGAAATACGGGATCCGAGTACTTTTTGATGATATGCCCCAATCAGGGATGCAACCGGATTCCGTATTTTTCCGGGCATTATTCTCGTTCTCAATTCGAAAATATTTAAATTTTAAATATTGTTGTTACATTTGCAGCTTGATTTCAAATAAGAAATACTTAAAAAAATCAAATTTTTGGGATCTCACCCCGGAAGTTTTATCTCACCCGCTATTATGCTCGATGTGTACTATTTAAAATTTTATTCGGCAATTCAAAAATTGTCTCAAATGATTAAATGGGTTAGGGGTTGGCATGCCTTAGGCGGAGATTGGCATCATTGTTTTTTTAAATGAAAGAATGCTAAATAATAAGCATAAACTTGATATAAGTATGTTTATACATATCTGACAAAATGAAATAATAAAACAATGCTTTGGTACCTTTTTGTCACCGCCTCCCCAAATTTAAAATAAATGAGCAAAACCATCATTTAGTAATTGAGGAAAATATGTACCATACGCCCTAGAGTCAAATCCGCCAAAACCGCTTTTATAGGGTTTTGAATTTTGGGGAAGAGGTAACAAAACATAAAAGTGCCAATTAATTTTGATCCATATTTTGAATTCAATGCTTTTGTCTAAAACGAAAATCAGGCGCCAAATTGACCTTTTTCAAAAATCAAAGAAAAAGCATTAAATTGTTAATTTAGTTTCCATAAAGGGATGAGATTATTAATTGTTTAAGCTAGAGTTCCATACCGATCGATTGAGATCAATCAAAATCTCGATCGTCGAAATTTTGCCGAGATTTTCGATGATTCGAGATTATTTCTAGATCGTGATTTGAGTCAGGGCTCTCTCTGTTTAAAACTTGCCAAAAATTATATCCCTAACAAATAAAACATAATAAATTCAAATTTCAAAGAATGGAGAAGGACTCGTTGAGATGGTTGTTATTCATAATCATCGTCTTTGTTGCTGGTGTTGATGTCGTTGTCGGACGCCCAAATGTGCTCGTCGACATTTTCATGCCATTGTTATTGTTGTACTGCTGATGTTGCTGAACCGTGCTGAACTCAACGCCGGGCCGAGGTGTTCTGCCGCCCACATTCTCTGCAGCATCATCGTCGTCAACCGTCGATTGTGAACATGAGGGGCCGCCACCGCCGCCGCCCACACCGTCCAAAGTTGTAGAGGAACGAACCGAGGAAGCGATGCTCAAGCTTGGCTTAAATCAGGAAAAAATTTCGGCTAATTTTGTAAAAAAATTAAATAGATTGTTTTATAAAGCTTTTTTTTTTTTATTTTTGCGTGCCCTCCACCCCAAAGAAATGTTCAAAAGTCCCTTTATAGATTATAAAATCTGTAAAAGCCTCATTTTTGAGTTCCAAATTGGTGTCCAATAGTTTTTTGTTTACGGTTGGTTAACCGAATCGAAACTCCCTCCGGTTTAAAACCGCGTTTTGATCAACCCTAGCATTCAATATTGCGTCTCGACTTCCCAATAATGATGACGATGTTCACCTGTTGCTCAGGATGAAAAGTGCTTCGAGTGTGTACCATGGAATGTGTCGGCAGTGGTGGATGCTGCTGCTGCGGCTGTCCTCCATGATTTTGTTGGTTGTGTTGCAGCAACTGGTTGGTGTTGTTGTTGATGTTGTCGTGATGTACTGATCCAGCTGGACCTCCACTAGTCGAACTACTGGTTGTTGTTGACGGGGAATATGAGGATGGTGACATGCTCAGCTGCTGGTTGAGATGTTGATGCTGAACTGCAGTTGTTCCATTATTCTATTTGAAAATTGGAAGAAAATTGTTTTTTTTTTTCAAAAAATACGAGTTTTTCCCGATCGATCCGTTTTGATCAGGAAATTCAAAATTCTCTGATTTACTTTCAAGAATTTATTTTAAGTTTCAACCCGAAGAAAACGGTTTCTGTTGCCATTCGGTTGATTAAGGTTTCGGTTAATTGAAGAATTTTTTTAAATTAAATTTCAATTCGTTAATTTTCAAAAAAAGTTTGAACATTTAAATCAACCGACCATTGGCGTTGGCATTGGCATTTTGCATAACAATTGGGAATTTCCCCGATGTTTAACGGATGCGTAGGAATGGACAGATAAACGACGTTGAGGCGGCAAAATGCTGCTTGCATCTGTAACGTTTGGCACTCCTTCGTAAAAGCTGGACACCATTGGAGCATATTCTAAAAAAAAGAAAAACAAAAATTGAAAATAAATTTTATATGAAAAAAGAAATATTCAAAAATTATAACCAATTGTGCCGCCTCCATTCGTTGTGCCGCCATTTCGTTGTTGCCCGTCTTCGCTGATCCAAAAGCCGACTTGATGTTGGGCGGACTTGGAATTGCCATTTTTCACCACATTTCCGGCACTTCCGTACAGTGATGAGGTCAAAGTCGTGTGTGAAGATTGTCCTCCCTCAACAGTTAACTTTCAAATTGTTTTTTAAAGGTTTAAACAAAGTAATCTGACCAACCTTGAGCAATATCAAAAGCCATAAATATTGAGCTAATAATGATCAGTGAGTGCCATATTTATGTTACGGGAAATTTTGAAAATCAGGAAATTCCGGGATTTCCCGGGAAATTTTAAAATTTTGAAGTCTATAACCTAGCTTAACCAAATCAAATAAATAAGATGCCATTCATAACCCCTAAATGAAAAGTTTAAAAAAAGGCAAGTGCTTCACTTCGTTTTTAAAAAGTTAAATGTGAAAGCACCCAAAATCGGGGGCTTTCATAGTTTTATTCAAATAACTCTTTCACTCTCTAATTGTTTAGCGTTGGCTTAACAATAGCTTTTAAAAGCTTAGGCTTTAGAATGGCATTGTTTGTTTGATTTTTAAAAACCCTCCAGGGTATTTTACCCGGATTATCCGGGTCCGGCAGAATCCGCTCCGGGTCGTCTGGAATCCGGTACCCGGACCCGGTCAATTTAAAATTCCGGCTTTTAATTTATATATTTGAATATTTTTAGTCCAATAAGTTTATTAGCCAAAAATGTATGTGTTAGTTGCTCTTTTCTTTTTTGACCATTTCGAACATGTATATTTTGGCATTTTTTGACTTAAAATTCTTTATCAAAAAGGCATAAAAACAAATTTTGCATAGTTTTAGGCCATTTTTGTCCACCTTCTGCTGCTGTCGTCGGCCTCGTTTTGTCCTGAACGGTGACGGTAGCCCGACGGCACCGGTTGCTGTTCTTCTACGACTCAAGCAGCACATGAACAAATTGCAAATGCAACCCAACAGAAACAGTGCGCACAATGCCATGCCCAGCATGTACAGGCGCGTAAGTTGCTCCATTGAAACGCAGTTTTGTAGCGTTGAACTTGATGATGAGGTGAAGTTTGGCGGCATCGACATTGTCGGATTCGTCGAGGAAATAACAAATTCTGTAGAATCGGTGGTACGGTAGGGAGTACGATCGGAGGCGGCCGGTAGCGTGGCGGCGGGCTGTTGAGGTGCTTAAAATAAGAAAAGTGTGTAAAAATAGGTTATATTTACCACAAAGTTTGTTTATAAAAGAAGCGACAAAAGTTTTTTTTTGTAAAGCCTAAAATACTAAAAATGCATTTTTTGTTTATTGAGTGAAAAAGAAAAAGCATTACTGGAAAAAAAATATTTTTGAAAAAATGTAAAAAGAAAAATATTTTCGTTTTTTAGTGGGAATTTATTACCATTTTTGAAGATTCTAAAATTTAAAAAAAAAAATTAATACATAAATAAACCAATTATTTAAAAAACTACAATTTAATTTTCCTTTTTGTGAAACCCATTCCCTAAATCTGAAGATAATAACCAAGGGAATTGAGGTCGAGAAATGGAATCTGATTCTTTGAAATATAACGCGATCTTCTGACTGCATTAGCGATCTAATTTAATTAAAAATTTTCTGTCTCTGAAGTGAATGAAATGTTTCGGCATAAAATACGTCACATATTGTTGAACAAAAAAAGACAGAAACAAATTCTATGAATTTTCTAATAGTATATAATTTTCAAAAATTTCTTTTTTTTTGTTAAGGTTAGGCTTAAATAATTTTTAAATAAAAAATATTTAAAATAAGCGTGTTCAATTAACACCGGCCCCGCACGGACAACGGTTAGCTTCAAAACAAACGCTAATTGGCTCAGCACATATTAAAAAATATAATTAAAAATATTCAGTGCAAATTTTTATGCTTATTCATTTTTCTGTAACTTCCAAATATTTAAAATGTAAGGCAAGAGGTTCAAATTTAAAATTTTTATCAATTTAAATTTTTGTTTAATAATTTTAAAATTTAATTCTTCCAAACAAAAACATGCCATTGCTGACGGTGATGCTGCTGCTGCTGCTGCTGCTGCTCATCGTCGTTTCAACATCGATGGCATCGGTTGGCACATCCAAAATTGTGCCATATTTGCCATTCCTTCGTGACTCGAACACATGCACAACATTGCGCACCACTTGCAACTGTTTCTGACGGCGTTGAACAAGTTGAAGTTTTTGTTGTTTAACTTCTAAAAATGTTAAAAAATATATTATTTTTTAATTTAAATATTTTTATGTTTAACCGACCTCCACTAACAGTACTTCCGTTTTTTTGTCGTTCTGGTTCAGCTTCATTTTCCCTATCTTCTTCAGCTTCGTCCGGCACTTCCGCCGGTGTTTGTGCCCCCGAACCATCCACATCTTCATCAAATTCAGGCGCCTCCTCTTCCTGTTGCGCCCGCAACAATTGAGTGACCAGCTCCAACTCCTCGGCCGGTACGTCTCCGCCATGTTCAGTTGTTTCGGGTTGCTGTTGGTTAGCAATGGTCCGCTTTCGGTCACAATTCATCTGCAAATGCTGCAATTTTTTTTGCTTTTATAAATTTGGATTTATATTTCAGATTGTACCGTTCGCCATAAATCCAAAAGAAAATCAAACAAAATTAAAACAAATAAAACTTTTTCATAGATACTGAAATGCAAACAATAAATTTTGCAAAACTAAAATAGTGGCACAGTCGTTGTGCAATAATTGAATGTATTTTTGGCAAATTCAAGAAAAACTTAAACCGGTCCAAAAATCAGTTGAAATGATTTTTTGTCAAATAATTCGTTTACAGAACTTAAGAAAGAGTGATTTTAATGGAATTTAACCATTATTTTCAATAAATTTTTTTTTCACCTTAGGGCATGGTGCCAATGCCGTCGGCATTCGTCCGTCTCCTTCACATTTCTCTACCGTACACTCAAAATGGATCACACTGCCACTACTGCTCAGTCGAAGGTGATCAGATTGGGTGTTGAAGCGAAACATTTGCGCTATTTTAGCAGTCGCTACCGTATTGCGAGCCTGTTGTTGTTTTTGGTGTATGGTAGACCGATTTTGTGACAGTAGTTTTTGACTGGACGGAAAGATCAAAGGCGGTGTTGACGAGGAACTGATCACCATTCGATTAGGCTGCACAAAATCGGTGATCAAACGGTGATCCATGCTGCACCCATCGGAGTCAATGAGCTGAAAAGTGGAAAAAGATAATTGTTTATGAGTTTTCCGGGGTTGCTTCCCGAGCACCCGAACCCCGACATTTTTGGACTTTACCCCGACACGCCGTCCCCGATGGACCCCAACTCCGACATATCGCCCGCCCCCCAATATTTTTGGACTTTACCCCCGACACGCCGTCCCCGAAGAACCCCGACCCCGACATAGCGTCCCCGACGCCCCGACCACCGACATTTCCACTAGCGAAGGGGTCGGAGACCAACCCCAGTTTATTCATAAGGTCGTTTTTTTAGCTTAAAAGCTTTTTAACTAAGTTAAATTATATTGTTAGTAATTTAAATTAGCTTTAGAATATGTAAGCTAAACTTTTTTTAAAAATTTGAAAACAAAAATAACATACATACACATATTTTGTAAAAATAAACCAATCTTCAAATAGACAAATTTGATTGATGTGCTGGGGTTGCGCAATTTAAACATTTTTTGTGTTTTCACGATTGAGCTAACATGACAATTGCTCTGTTCCCACCATGAATTAGGAAAAAGAAGTAGAGAGTTAACTCGCATTACTTTTGTTCATCTGCTCTGGTCACCCACCCCCGCTGAGAGTGCAAAACTTGTAACCCAACTTTTATAAGAAGGGTATAATTAGACATCATTTGAATGTTCCCCCCCCCCTCCCCCCCTTTTTTTTGTTTTGGATTAAATAAAGAATGCGCAATTATCAAAAGTGTGCAAAAAATTTTGTTTTGGTCAGAAAACGGCTCCCGAAACGTAAATGCAAATGCCCGAATTGCCTAATGATCGACAATAATTGAAATGTTTGAGTTGGGCCAGAAACCAAGGCTTCGACGTTTTATGTATCCCCCCCCCCCCAACGTGCCCCGAACATGCTCCCTCCGAATGGACGAAATTCAAAAACTTTAAAAAAATTACGAATATCCAAAAATTTACCGGACGGGGGGGGGGGGGGTGTTAAAGTTTGAAAATCGTAACATTCCATAATCTGCATAATTAACATCCAAAAATAAATTTTTGAGCTTGAAACTGTAAGGTAAAAGTTTGTTGAAGGTAGAGACCGGCCAAATACATTTTTTTAAATAATGTCAAATAGTAAAATACCGTTTTGTTTGGGTAGATTAATTATCATCCATAGGTTATGAGATGATTATGTTTCAAAGATATCGAAAAATGTTGTTGTTCTAACAAGTTTTTTATTCTGATTGATTTTGCCAGAAAAAAGGTCAAAATTGTTCAGATATTAACTAGAGCCCTCCCCCCTCTAATAGAAATCCCTTTTTTTGGGGGGGGGGGGGGAAGGAAATGAAGTCTGAGAGGTTCTATTTAAGGAAATATATTTAGATTACAGAATAAGCAAATTTATTATAAATATTTAAAATCATTTCCATAAAACATTTACTTATACTCAACAAAAAAAAAATGATCAGAAAAAAAAGAATATTTAAAAAGCATCCCCCCCCCATTCATAAAGTTGTTAGTGTGGCGAAGTGGCTTTGTTGTGGCGTGAATAAAAAAGATCGCGCTATAAATTGGCCTCCTCACGCCCACAACAAATTGGCGGTGCGCGACAAAAAGTTGTTCGGGCGGTTGGTGTCAGCCAACCGCCGAAGGCATAAATCAGCGGGGAGCAGCAGCAATTTTGCAAGAAATTGGACAAAAATTATGTTGTTTATTTTTTGTATGGGTTTAATGAGGTGTGAAAGAAGTTGAAATTGAATAAATATATTTGTGTACATATTATTAACCTTGTCACGGATCAATTTTTATGGTTCAACAGATCGATCAATTAAGCTTAAGCCTAAAGGAAATAAATTACCGCCACCCCTCGCCTCCCCCCCCCCCCACAAAAAAAAATTTAAGATTCTGTTCAAAATAAGGGGAAAAATTACAACAAATTATATATATTCTGAGAAATTGTCAAATTGTATAAATTTCTATAACAAAAGTCATAAAAAGAATTAATTGTAATTTTTCAAGAGGAAAGTGTATTTGCGCAGACAAAATGTTGGCTTTCAGACTTTAATTTAATTATAATTAATTTCTGTATTTCATATAAAGGCAAAAAGCAATTTAATTACCATTTTTTATTCTAATTTTAATTACCTGCAATTTTGTTTGTTTATCTGATGACATTGCTGAACAGGAATGAACAAAAATGCTGCCGCCCAATGCCACGGGTTGAGCAGCCGTTTGGACAGCGAGGTTGTATTCGGTGCCCAAAAAGACGACATTCACTGGGCGTCCATCGCTGTCATCGGCAGATGAAATAATGGCCAAACGAAATTCACTGAATTTTATTTTTGTTTTTAAAGAGATAATTTTAAAAATCAATTTATGCTTATTTGTTTAAGAGATAATTAAAATCAATTCATGCTTATTTGTTTAAGAGATAATTAAAATCAATTCATGCTTATTTGTTTAAGAGAAATTATTATTATTTTTAAGAAATTTTAAAAATCAATTTATGCTTATTTGTTTAAGAGATAATTTTAAAATCAATTAGCTTTGTTTAAGAGATAATTTTAAAAATCAATTTATGCTTATTTGTTTAAGTGAAATTTATTATTATTTGTTTAATAATTTTAAAAATCAAACAAAATTGCCCACCGCTGCTGCTGATCATCATCATCATCATCTGCTGACCGGCTGCCCTTTTGTGATTGGGACCAGCCGGTGCATGAAATGTTCACAGTACGGTCTTGACTGAGCATCACAAGTGCATGTTCATGAACTTCGAGCAGTGTCCACAGCGTTGAGGTGTCCTACAATTTTTTTAAAATTACATATAAAAGTTTTACAGAGTTTTAACACAAGAGCCGGGTCTTAACAATGCTTTTAAATTAAGGGTTTGATCCCCAACCCCGAACTGTTTTGTCCCCGACATGTGGCCCGGCCCCTACAACAGGGATGAAACCGGACGGTAAAAAAAGTCCGGAAGTCGGGATCCAAAATGTCCGGAAATCCGGAAAATTTCGAAATCTCAAAAATAAGAATTTTCTATTTTTTTTGATCAATTTTTTCGCCCTTCCGCGATGCATTGGTTCATTTTTTGCGTTTTGGACCATTTGAATTTTGATCAAAAATTGAAAATTTTCTCGGGGAGGGGGGGCTTATCACCGCCGATCCACCCCCCCCCCCAACTGATTCAAAAAATCCTGCCATTGTAAATTTCCGGATTTTTTTGCAAAGTCTGGGATCCGGTTACTTCTCTGCTTTTCATTTCTGCGCGCTTTTTAAATAAGCATGATTGAAGGGGTGAACTAATTATTTCTAACTGGGTCCATTTGTAGTCCGCAATCGTCCCAGGCGTTGTCGTTGCCATTAAGCGCAATTTGAAGTCGGGTAGTCAGTGTGCCATTGCCTTGTATGGCACAGGAGGAGGGCTTTTCGGAATGAAATCCGCTTGGATGGATTATGCCGTGGAAGGGATGCCGAGTGTGCACCAACACTTGGATGAAATCCGGTGCGCAAGTCCAATCAACTGAATTAAACAACTATTTTTACGCTTTTTTATAATTTCAAATGTTTATCTAATTGTATAAAATTTATTTGCACGACCTTTAAAAAGAAAGAAAAATTTAAAGAATTTTTACATAAAAACAAACTAAACAAAAAAAAATTTGATTAAATTGGTGTAATGAATTTGAAATTCCAAATTGGGGTCGAAAATTTTTTTTTAAACTTTACCTTTTGCTTCAAATGCTTGGCTTTTTTGGCCAAACAAAAAAGTCGATTGGAAGATGAAGGGCAAAATCAATAAAATCTTGAGAAAAATGCTGTTGGACGACATAAGAAAAGGATTAATCAACAAATTGGAATCATTAAAACCTAAATTTTTACAAAATTTTAAGTTACTATTAAATAGACACAATAGAATTTGAAATTTTAATTATGCCGTACAACAGAAACTGAAAGCCAAACAAATAATGGGAAATTAGTATTTAAATTTCATACAAATTGGGCATTATAGCATTTATCAAAGTTTTTACAATTATTGATTTTTTTTTCTAAATTTAATTATTTATATTAAAGAATTAAAAAAAATTTCCATATTTTTGCAGCAAGTTGTTTGGCAATTTGGCGAATAGTACGCTCTCTTTTGTGGAGGATGTGACAAACGGATTTTTTGTTTATTTGCTCCCCCATCTCCCGCCATTACATTCAAGTACATTACGACCAAATTCCATTTATAAAGTGTATACAACAAAAAAAAAAAAACGCTTCTGCTGTGCTCTCCTCTCAGTTTTGTTTCATTCAGCACCAAAATTGGAGGGACCAGAGGCCCATCATGTTGTCGCCTAAGGCCAAAGTCCCAAGCCGCCCCGATGGGTCAGATGGGAAAATGTGCACAAAAATTTGCTAAAACAATGCAAATGGTGCAAGAAAAAGTTAAAAAGAATTTCCAAATAAAATTTCTAAATCAATTTTAATTTTTAAGTTTTCTACAAAACCAAAGGAAAGCCGAAGATTTAATTCCAAATGTTTGAACAGGTTTACCTTCTGCTGCAGCACAGCAGGGATGGTGGTCGGAATCAGGGATGGACGTGATCGAAAAGAAACAAATCCGTGACCGTGATCCGTATATCTGATCCGTGATCACGTCCATCCCTGGTCGGAATTCCAAAATTTCGGGGAGTTCCGGCATTTTTGGGGCTTGGCATTCCGAGCTCTGACTTCAAAGAAATTTTAAATTTGAGAGAATTTTTTTTTTGTTGCAAATATATCACAACTTGGACCGTTTTCTTAACAAAAATCGATAGAATTTAAAAAAATCCGGCCGCGCCTATCGGCACTTCCAGACCCCCTCTTACACCTAAAATAGTCTAATTTAAAAGGATGCAAAAAATTACACTATTTTTTTAATAATTCATACAAAATTTGAAATAGAAAATGTTTTTTCTAACCTCTTTTCTATGCGTTTAGTTAAAGTAACATAAACTATTTAAACATTACTGATATAAATTTGAATTTTGGAGTTTTATTTACATTCACTATTTCAAAAATGTGCTTTTTCGTGTCATTTTGCTCAAATTACCCCCAAAGGCACTGAATAAATATGTTTATGGCCTACAGGGTCAGTGCAGAATAATGGTCTGGGAACGGGGGGGCAACATTGGCCACACCAGCAGAGTTTGTTTGGGGATGGAACGCGGCGGCGGCGGCCATCGCCAGCAGCGTTTTGTTGGGTGGGTTTGGCGCATTCGGAATTAATGAGAGGAGGATCCCCTCGGGGGATGGAACAGGAAATGACCTCCATCTGTGAATAATAGTGGGATCGTTTTATGACATTTTCCGAATAAATTTGTTTAAATTTACGAGGAAATGCGGAAAAATTAGTTTGAACTTTAATTTAAACAATTTGAATGTTATTCAAAATGGTGGGGATATTATTGAAAGTTGTTAAAAACAAAATATTAATAAAGAATAAATAAAGAGCATTATTTAAAATGAAAAGTATTTAAAGCCAGCATAATTTGCTATGCATTCTTTGTGCTATTGAGAAATCAGGTTTAAACTGATCAATTCACATTGATCAAATTGTTCTCCGTCATCTGCTCTCCCGGATACAGCTGGCATTAATTAATTTATTTATAAGCGAAAATTATGAAAAAGTTATTTGAATTAAAGAATTAAAAACTGAATACTTATATAATTTAATTAAATTTAACGCAATAAAAGCAACAGAAAAAAGATTGTAAACTTGTTTTATAAGTTTAGATGTTAATTATCTAATTTTAAAAATGAAAATATATTTTGGAAACAAGTAAAATTTTATTTACAAAATGGACTTTTCCCCATAATTTTTGTCCAAAATTGAAAATACATTTTGCTAAGAATTGGCAGTCAATTAATTGGCAAGCTTTTTGACTTAATTTTTTAAATATTTTTGACCCAAAAAATTCATAAATATTTTTTAAAAAAATGTTGAAATTTGTTGTTTTATTTAAATTGAAACTAAAAATTTGATCATTTGATCAGGGAGGGGAGGGGGTTAGCTAAAATTTTTTGCCCTACGGCTGCTGGATGTGTAAAAAACAGCTTTGGCGTGGGGGGGGGGGAAATTGTATTAGACAGCGGTTGTCGCGGAGGTCGATTAGTGACTATAAAATGGAACGAAGTCCAAGTCCAATGAATGCTCTCTCTCCACACATAAATATTATCCACCACCCCCCCCCCACCCCCGTAAAGTTTTTTTCTCACCATTAAATATGCTTTTGCCCCCACTCTCAACCCCAACGCCCGCCGTGTCCAGCAGGGAGAGACAAAATTGTGTCCGAAAAGATTTAACCAAAAGATAAAGTGGTGGGTGAACAAATTAAAAATAAACCAAAAAACATTCTATTTTGCTATTTAAATTAACGATAAGCAAAAGCGTAAATTTTATTGGACTCAAAAATTATTTTGTTACCTATATGGCCATAAATTTACATCAAAAACCAAAAGATAAAGTGGTGGGTGAACAAATTAAAAATAAACCAAAAAACATTCTATTTTTGTTTATTTAAATTAACGATAAGCAAAAGGGGTGAACAAATTAAAAATAAACCAAAAAATTCTTTTTGCTTTTTAAATTAACGGTGAACAAATTAAAAATAAACCAAAAAATTCTTTTTGCTTTTTAAATTAACGATAAGCAAAAGCGTAACTTTTGTTGGATTCAAAAATTATTTTGTTGTATGGCCATAATTTTTTCCATCAAAATTTGTGAAACATAATCAGTAAGGGTTGGGACTCTTTCGGGATTGGTTATGGATTCCCGCGCTACCGGGATGCCGACTGTCATTTTTTTTTTGTAATTTTTTCGTGGCGAATTTGGATTTGAATTCAAGATTCTCGGATTCATGACCCCCTCCTTTTTGGGTTGGTTCAATTTGTATTAACAAAACTGAACTTTTGTCAGTCTGGGCAAACTGATTTATGCGTTTGTCCTTCCCGGTCTTTATTGCTAATGTTATAACCAGTTTTGAAATTTAAAAAGATTAAAAATATATATATATATTTTTTAATATTTTCATTTATGTTCCATAAAATTGTTGAAAAAAAAAACTCTTGCCAGAGACTTAATTTGTCCGAATTCGCCATGGTCAACGGAAAATGGTGGATTTTTTCTAAACACTTTTGTGCATCGCACAGCATTTCTCCCCGATGTGACGGGCAAACTGATTCATCCCTCACACGAGTTTTGCAGATTTATGGCCCAAAATTGGCCAAAAAAATTGATGAATGTTTGCTTGACCAAATGTGGAAAATTTGTCTGGTTTTGTACTGCATAAATAGAGCAATTCCATCCCAATTTCATCGAAGCCAGTTTTAAGGCTTAAAAACTTTAACCAAAAAGTTTGGTTTTTGAAAAATAGGAATAAAAAATAGCAAGATTTTAACAAAAATTAAATCTTACAAAACAAATATGAAAAGCGTTAATTAGGTATAATATTAGCACAACCACCTTTAATCAAAAGCTTGACATTTTCCCATTCAATTGGGCCCTATTATTCAATGTGAATCCAAAATTGTCCAAACCGTAAGTGGCGGAATTAAATTTGGAATTTTCTCAAAGACTGATCAGTGGGCTATTTGAGAACATTGAAGAGATGTGAGTGATGTGATTGGACTGATGATTGAAGGAATTTTTGTTTAGCAAAAATCATTTATAATTTATTCACTAGGTGGTATCTATCCATCAGCAGATGTCCCCGGATTGTTGTTGACATATTTTGGGCACTTAAATGAATGGCTTTGCTTTTATATAATATGCTGTGCATTTTTTTAATCAAAATGCGTTTGAGCATAGAAAAAACAACAGAATAGATAAATTTTAAAAATAAATTGTAAGGATTTGACAAATTCAACATTTTTTATCAACAAATGCTTGCTTTTTGGTAATTATAAAACCCAAGAAAAATGTTTTTAAAACGCCGTAATTTTTAGCAAAATCCGTATTAAAGCAATCCTTAATTTGATGTGATCTGGTAGAATCGATTCGTCAATTCGCGCCCCAAATATAATTGAAAATTTAATTTTAAAAAATGTGCATCAAATGATTTATTTATGGGAACAATTCGCAATTGTCACGCTAAAGGTCGTAAAACTCATCAATTATATTAAGCCATTTTTTGCAAAAAAAATTTCCCTTAATGAATAAAAAATAATAAAAAAATTATAATATTGTTGCGGTGAGAATATTTTACTTTTATTTGGCAAACTTCATTTTGGGAATGGTTAGATTATGTCTAAATATCCTGAGATCAGGGGGAACAAAAAAAATTCGTAAGAGTGATCTGTGATCACCCTCCAAAAATGGCATAATTTCATGCGATATGTTGATCAGTGATTATAAAATAAATAAAAGCCCAAAAGAGAAAAAAGTGCCGAAAGATGAGAGAAGTCAAAACCGGAAAAGTGCAAAAGGGAAGAAACCAAAAGTGAAAAGTGCCAAATGATAAAAGCAAACTTTTTGGCATTTTCCCCCAGGTATTTCTTTGAAGTAAATATTAAATTTATCAATTAAATCAGCAGTAATTAATAGTTAGACAATAATCTACATTTTATTTATTTCAATTAGACTTTTTCCGAAGAAAGGTGAGGTGACTTTTCACATTTTAAGCAAATTCAAAATGTTCAATTAAAAATTCGACGTATTATCAATTAAATATAATTTTGATTTGTTTTTTTATAATTTAAACAAAAAAAAGAAATTTGAATATTCTATTTACATTTTCTAGCGCAATCAGCTGAAGCATTTATTAATGCGCAAATTTAATTGCTGTTTTGGCGGAGGTAAAATGAAGGAAAAGTGGTGCTAATATTTTTTGCGCGAACTTGTTTATGGGTGGTGTGATGTGACATGCAAAAGGACAACCAAACACTTATGAGATATGAACATAGGAAGTGTTCCGATTATATTTATATATTTTTTGTTGAAAAACTGGATTTTGCAACGAATTCCTGCTGAGAAAGCGCTCAGCTCTGCTCTGTTTTATGTCAATTTATTATTATATATAAATTAATACAAGAATTAAAGAATACATTCATGAACTATTAATTAAACAAAGTTTAATATGTGCTAATTTTTGAAATTATTAATTGTAAACATCAAACATATGACTTTATGCAGTCATTGGGTGTTATTTTTCTAACTCTTTCTATTTTAAAAAACAGAATCATTTTGAATTTTTCAAATTTAGAAAAAGCTAACCAAAATTGTTTGATAATATTTTGCGTAATTTTCAACTAATAAATTGCTTAAAATTACCAACAACAACAACTTTTTTTTCCCTTTTTTTTTTGCTTTTTACATAATGTTTGAACGACCGACCACCCACCCCATGGGAATAAAAAGAAAGTGTTGAAAGCGCTCATTTGGGGAGGAATTGAATGAAATTTGAACAGGATTTGACGACAAAGACACGACGCCATCGACGACGTCGTCGATTCGATGGTGTTCGGAGGAGCATGGAAAGTTGGGGGGAGAAAGTGCAAAATTGGATTGATGGTGTGCACAGAAAGCACACAGCACAGCATAATTTGAGGATGGAGAACTTTTGGATAATGTGAAATTGGAAAATTAGGACAGTTGTTGAAGAACGGACTAATTAAATTGTAATTTTCAGCAAAAAAAAAACAACTTATTTTTGTATCAAATTGTCACCTTTTTTAGATCTGAATTGCATAAGTATCACTTATTTTGGGAGTCCGACGACCATAAAATTGGCCTTTATTTCATTTTGTTGTAAAATTGGGAAAATTTGTTGTATTTTGACAAACATTTTGGATCGGCAACACCGCTTTCGGCACTGTCGGATGTTGTAAAGTCGCAAAATGGACATCATTTTGCTTATAAAACTTGTTATTATTAAAGACAAGATTTATAGGCAATAAAAAATTCGAATAAGCGACTAAAATATTTGCTAAAAACCCGATCAAAATAAGCAATAAAATCACCAAAATAGGCACTAAAAATTCGAAACAAATTTTGTTATTTTACTGCAAAAAGGGCCTTAACTATTCAAAGCATATTTGCAACATAAAAAAAGGCAAATGCCCGAAAATCCCGTCTCTAAAATAGACTTTTAATTTGATTTAATCAATAAAGGTTAAATTTTAACTAAATTTAGACAAAACTTTCGCGCAAAATGCGCAATTGTTGTGACCAAATGGTTGTTGGCCTAGTAAATATTTCATGAAATTGGCTCCCCAAAAGGGTACATGTAACATTCGTTTATGGCCCAATGAGCAGAGAGACAGAGAGTATGGCATTTTCAGTTTTGCTGACCCGATAAAGGTACGGAGGCCTCATAAAAATGCATTTGACACATGCTACATTTGTAATGGTTGGAGTTATGTATTTTATAAAAATCAAAATAAATATATTTTGAATTTTATGAAATAGAAAAACCCCAAAAAAAATTGTCAATAATTTTTTGTTTTTGCATGGATTGGAAACTCGAAAAATTAAAATATTTTTAGCTTAAAATTATCAATAAATGCGCCATCTTTATAAATAACTTTTTTTTTGTTTGAAAATTTAAGGGTCGGGACTGGGACCAGTTACTGAAGTATCACCCCGGGGACTGAAATGTTGGTACCAGTTTTTTCAAGCTCTGTTATTGACACCGGTTTTTTGCAGTTTCGAAAATCATTATTTTTGTCCCTTTTTTTGACCGGGACCAAAATTTAGTCCCGGCCACAAAAGTCCCGGTCCCGTGCTACCCTAATTAAACCCATGAAACTTTTAACAAATAATTACGATTTTGAATTTTTCACGACCTTCTAATGGAAAATTAATAAATTGAACTCTCAGAATCTTAAAAACAAAAAAGTTGACGCCTTTCATTCCTGCAATAAACACAAAATGTGTGTGTGCTCAAGTGCCGTTGATGAAAATTTGCACATCGTTGATGGGAATTTTTTTTTGCCCGCGACGACCCTCCCCTTCTTTGTTTGTCGCGTTGGCCAATGGTCATTCAGATGAAAAGAGCGCCGCCGGCGTCGCCAGGAAGTGAGAGGGGTGGGGGGAGGGGGGGGGGGGGGGGGGGGAAGCTGTACTTGAGAGTCAGCTAGTCGAGTTTGGACACACGAGTCCCAGCTATTCCAAACATTTTTAGCAAAAACAAAATGCCATTTTCAGAGTTTTAAGAACAAAGACCAGAGAACAAAAATGAATTCAAAAAACAATTCAATGATCGAAACAAGGCGTAAATTCTCGATGCCAATCCCGACAGAGACCTGGAAAAAATACACCCATAAATATGGGATTTTTGGTTTGCAAAAAAATAAGCTTCTTAACTTTTTATTTGAAATTAGCTAATTTGGGCCATTTAATCCGGGAAAATTGTTAATGATGATGATGAAATAGTAGAGTGACAGTGATACTTTTACGGTCCTACCAATCTCGGTCAACGTTTTCACAATAAATCAATCCTGGTTAAGTTAAATATTTTAAACAAAGTCCTGGACTCAAAATGATGGGACTCGCACAACCCAAGTCCGGCGAAGGATGTGCAGCAATAAATAAGGCGGAAAAAGACAAATGCAATTGGTTTGAGTGGACTTTTATGTGCTGATGATGATGATGGTGGTCATCATCGGGGTGGAATTGGCTCAACGTCGAAAGATTTCTTCGGCCCGCTTTCGGCACATTTGCCCTCAGGCGAAGACAGAGAAAAACTTTAATATTCAAGGAATAAATGTAAAAAAATGTTAGGGATTAGTGCACAACTTTTAGCAAAAAATAATATAATATTTTAATCAAAATGTTTAGAATAAAAAATGAAATATGAAGTCCCGGTCCCGGCTTTCACGATCCCGGTCAACCCGGTCCCGGTTTTAGCAAAAATCCCGATCCCGGCCAACTCTAGTTTTACCACACAGAAATAATATGGAAAATGTTTTTTAAAAGCAAATTTGCAAGAATAAAAAAAATGAAAAATAATATAAATTTGATAGTTTTTCTTATATTTTTATCCCTTTTTTGCCATGCTAAGTGGAGGAAAGGCAGATAAAAGAGGATTTTCGGTGTCAAGCAAATACAAAATAATGAGACTTGGCGCGTTTTAAGGTGGCGGGGGGGGGGGGGGGAGGGGTGTAAAAATGCGGAGGAATCTGAGAACAAAAGGTCGTGGGGTGGTTTTCATTTGAAGAAGATCTTACAGTTGAGATTGGAAAGTTGAAAGGCATATAGCAAATGTTTAAAACATTCAATTTATATGAGAGTAATCGATTTATATATATATATTTTTTTGAAATTTGGTACAAATTGTGTGGAAAATAATCATTCTAATTTAAAATAGGGACCGGGTTAAGGTATAGGTATGCATTTTCACTATTTTTAATGCAATTGTCTCGATGAAATTTGCCAAACGCTGTTTTTAGATTGGCGGACCGATTTGTTTTTTTTGCCATTTTCAAAATGCATATTTTTGCATATTTATTTATAGGTAAAATTAATTAACAAAAATCCAATAAATCAATCATTTTGGCAAAAAGGGTTTAAAAAAAGCATAATTATGCGAGCTTTTTCGTGCATATCAATCAGGTCCGCCCGTATTATATTTAAAACTAATAAAAAATAAATAAATGCTTAAAAATTTTTTGTGAAATTCATTCTGATTGCTAAACCAAATTTTACTGGACCTGTTTGTTTTCTTCAAAAATTTGGCAATTTTTTTTCTTAAAACACCATTAATAGCTTTTTTGTTGTTTTTTAGCCCAGAATATAGAGCAAACTAAGAAGAAACTTTTCAACTGAAAACCAGATTTATGGTGCTGGTATCTCCCACCATAGATTTTTGGCGTGAAAGTTTGAGGGCAAACAAAGATTTATTACCTTTGTCATAAAATAAAATTGTTGGAAATGAGAAAATTTAAAAACTAGCAATTTTTGCTATTAAATTCAAATACCAACAAATTTTTAGCACGGAGCTTTGCACAATTTTAAAAACTTGTCAAAATTGTAAATAAAAAGTTTTAAAAATTTATCAGAATTTTATTGTTGGGCCAATAAATTTCGGCATTTTATTGAACTGAAATGAACGAACGAGACGACCAATTCTTGGGGCTTCACATCTTTGAAGCCACACCATCCAATTATTAGGCCGGCCTTGCTGTGCTATGGTCAATTTTCATCTTCCTTCTCGCGCAAAATTTGTGGTACTCTCCACCGCCAAATTCACTTCGGCAAATGCCATTGAGGAACCAAGCAGAAGCTGTTGTGCCGTGACCAAGCAAAAGCTGTTGTACCAATTTTTGGAATTGGCATCTAATCCATTCATAGTATTATAAACCCAAAATGGTTTTTTATAGTTTATGACCAACGATAAAAAAATGCAATAAATCCCCGGAATTCACCATAAATTTCTTCCCGGATTTTGTGAAATATTTGTATTCCCGTTCGGTTTGAGCCCGAGAAATCCAGTCACGACTAACTGTGGGGTGAAAATCAATAAATAAAGCATTTATTTAGTATAAATACCCTTCTCATTTTGCTTTTTAATAAAAATTGCATTTTATTAATCAAATCTTTCTATTTTAACAGTTTAATCTTAATAGCTTATTTAAAATCAGTGAAAAACCAAGTTAAAAACGTTTATTTTTTATTTTAAACATTTTGCTCCACCATTTTGTGTAGAAAATAACCCTTGAATGTAAAAGTAATTAATAATATTAATTGCGAATAAGCGGTGCGCAAAAATGACATTAGTCCAATTAGTCCAACAATTGTTCTTTCAGTAACATCGATCAGTCGACCCAAAGGCAATGATGGATCCAGTTCCAAGAACATAATTACTGCAATAATTTGAAAATGACTAATAAAATTAAAAATATTAAATGCTCAAAAAATCAAATTTTCGCATAAAACTTTTATTTTTTTAATATTTTAGCTACAACGAACTTTCTGGCCTCCATTTTGCAACATCATATTCGCTAAACTAATTATGACACCAATATCGTCATTTTTATTTTTATTATTTTGCATAACAATGTCGAATGGACAATCTATAAATGGCAAGAAGCAATTAATATTTTTTAGTTTAAAATGTTTTCTGAACCAAATTTAATAATTTTAATATTTAGAATCAAATGGTTTCTAAACCAAATTAGTTTTATATTTTAGGACCTCCTGGCCCTGTCTCTGGCCAAGGAACTCAAGGCATTTTTTGACATATAATAAATATTTTTTCAAATATTGTTATTAATATTCAATAAAAAATTAAATACAAATTAATTTAAACAAATCATATGAATAAATTTATGGCACCAAACAATATTTTCATTTTTAGGACCTACTGGCCTTTTTGTAGGAATTCAAGGTATACCAAATTTATTTGCCCTAAACCATTTAATAATTTAATTTAAATTTTAGGACAACAAGAACGTGTGCCAGGTAGTCAAAGATTTAATTAGAGATCGGATCGATAGAGTCGATCGAAATCTCTGTAATTGCGAACGACGAAAATAAAATTTTTGCACCTTTTATGAATGCCTGGCCTTAGCCAAGTGAACAGCGGACTGGAGCCTGGCCAAAAAAATCAATGGCCTGAGCAAGGAAATCAAAGAGTTGGCCCAGGAATCCAAGCGCCAGTTCAAGGAAATCCAGAGCCTGTGCCTGACCAAAGAAATCAAGGATTTGGCCAAGGAAAGCAAGTGCCTGGTGGACAAGGAATTCAAGGAGTTGGCCAAGGAAATCAAGGGCCTCGTGGACAAGGAATTCAAGGAGTTGGCCAAGGAAATCAAGGGCCTCGTGGACAAGGAATTCAAGGAGTTGGCCAAGGAAATCAAGGGTCTGCTGGACAAGGAATTCAAGGATTTGGCCAAGGAAATCAAGGGTCTGCTGGACAAGGAATTCAAGGATTTGGCCAAGGAAATCAAGGGCCTGGGCCGGTCCAAGTGAATCAAGGAGTTCGACAAGGTCAAGGCGTAAACATCAAATAAATAATATTTTCTTTTTTGTGATATTATAGGTACTTCAGACTCTGGCCAAGGCAATCAGGGTAATGAAACTGTCCATCTAGTCTGATCAATTTTAAAATACCAATGAAACTGCATTGGAAATCTTTTTTATTTTTTTAAAATTTTATTTTATAATAATTTAATGTTCAGATCTTTCTGGCTTAATTGGAAATGCTGGTATATACTTTTAGATGCAGAAAAAAAAACAAATTTATTCTTTAAATTAAGGCCAGCAGATTCCAACATCTGGTTGGTTCAATGAGAATTTTAGGAATTATTTTGATTGGGGTTACTCCCTAACCCTTACGGGCGATATTTCTGGATTGGGGTTTTTCGGAGGCGGCGTGTGGGGCAGGGGTGGACAAAAATTTTCGTGTTTTTCGTATATTTTTTGGGTATTTCGTTTTTGTTTCGTCACAAGTTTTTTGTAAAAAAACATTTTTTCGTTTCGTTTTCGTTTCATAAAGCCAGTTTTCCAAAATTTACAAAAAACTCCCTCTAAAGATTGGACTTAACAATAATGGTCGGAATTCCGATTTTCGAACAAAAAATTTTTTGAGCAAATTCGAAAATTTTCAGAAAATTTGATTTTTTTTGAAGTAATTATTAACAATAAAATGATCGAGCTGTCCCCACCCCTGTCGGGGGTGAGGCTCAAAAATGTCGGGAGCATCGAGGAGCAACCCTAATTTGAATTGACGAAACTATGCAGACCTTTTAAGAGAAAGGCCAACCTCGTATAGTAATTACAAAATTGGTGGCAGAAATTTTCCCAAACAATAAATAGAAGAAGAATCAAGGACTAAATTCAAACCGAGATTAAGAAGCTTCATACAAAACAACAATTGATCACATTCAAAAGATGTTTTTGAGAATTTTGTATCATTTTTTATGGATATTAACTCATTTTTAATTCAATAAGGTATGAAAAATATTTTAATGATGCATAAATTTTAAGAAATTCTATAATTTAAAAATCAATAAGTCGGCAATAAATTATTTCTAATTTAATTATTTTTTTCGAAAATAATTTCAATCTATTTAAGCATAATTTAAAATGTAAATAATTATTATTCTTCATCATCTTTAGACAAAGAAGTAGTTTAATAATTTATTTTGTTGCAAAATTTTTCTTGGCTTCCAAGCACTTAAAATGAAAAATTGGTTCTGCAAATAGAAGCTCTCATCAATGCAAACGATTAATTGATTTGCTCATCGATGGATCGATCGATCGATGAAAAATGGCCAATTGGTCCGGCATTTGATCATCAGTGTAATGAATATATACGCTTAATCATGGGTCAATCCGTACATTCTTGAAACATTTTTAAAATTGAAAAAACATAAATAATTTAATTCAATTTTTTTTTTGTAGAATTCTTTGTACGCACTTTTTGTTGGCATTATGTCTTTAAGTCTATCAATTGTATTGTTAATTTTTGCTGCATGTTTGTCTGAGTGTGAGGCGGGAATTCCTGGAATGCCAGGTGTGAAAGGCGAACCGGGATTTGAAGGTAAAATTTTTAAACTTATTTTACGAATATATTAAAAAACTTTTTTATAATTATATTCTTGCATTTTGTCCAAAAGTAAAACTAAATAAACTTTCTTTTATTTAAAGGCTTGCCGGGTGTTCCTGGTCCACCAGGTCGTAAAGTTTGCTTTGAAGAATTAAATAAATAATATCTAATTTAATTTTTTATTAAATTAATAAACACCCGAAATTATGAAAAACCTTTATAAATAGATATAAAAAGATAACGACAAACTTATTTTCACAAAACCCCAAGTTATCCTGGTATTCCTGGCAGAAGGAAAACCCGGGGAATATTTTTGTTAGTGTAAATTCATTTGTTTAAAACTTTTTTAGCAAAAAAAATATTGTGAATTGTTTTCGATTGAATTTCTCATAATTATTTTTACACTAAATTTATTCTTATAAAGGTATTTGTCCGAAAAACTGTTCTCCACGGGATGAAGAATTAAGCCAAATCCGTGAGCGACTGACAAAGCTGGAAGAAGCGCAATTAGGCAAAGAGGATCATTAAATGCGCATAATTGAATGATTGTGACGAAAAAAACGCAATGAATATTTAATTGAGTAACGAAAATAGACAATAAAATGCCCATTATTTAAATTTAATATAAAATTGTTAATTTTGCTTTTTTGGTTAAGAATTTTGCTCCAACGGCCGTTTTTAGGCCCTATTTTAAGCTTCTGTGCGTGGGGCGGGACGGGAAATTTTGAATTCTAACTGAATTTGTTAAGAAAAGTCCGGGATTCAGAATTGAGACAAAATGTTGTCAGATTCGTATTCTATGGCCCAGAAAGCCCCTAGAAACCCTATTTTGAATTTTCGAAAAAATGTTTGAATTCGGGTCAGGGGTTCGAAATTGGTATGAATGAAGGTCAGATTCGGATTTGACGCCCCCGAATAACCCTAATTAAATTTTTTTAGCGAATTTAAAAAAATTTATTTATTTTTTGACATTTCGTCGTTTTTGGCTGAGTCGACATTTCGTGGCTTTGGCTTTGACATTATGTTAGCGCGCCGGTAAAACACCCGGGCTCGAATTTTGAAAAAAATAATGATTCAATTTATTCAATTAATAAGCAATTTAAATGAGAGCATTCGTTTTTATCATAGCACTAATGAAAGGTTTATTTAATTATAGTCTAATAATGCAAATGATTCTAACATAGCAACTGTGTAGGCGTGTTTTGTTAAGGGCAAATAATAGTAAAAATGTAGCCATTAATTATTCAAAATCCTTATTTGTTTTGAAAGTTTATTTAAATTATACATTAAGCTAAAAAGAATAAAATTGAATGCTGAAAGGAATCTTCTGACATTTCTAGCCACATCTATAAATCACCTTTAGATTATCTTAAAATTTTCAATCATACAATACAATGGCACCATCCGTTGATCCGGTAATTATTATCTATTTAATTAAAGGAATTTTCTTTTTTTTAAGCTTTACGATCTTTACATGAACAAAGGCTTTGTTTTCATTGAAATTGTTACAAATGGAATCGTTGCAATAATTTGTTGTGTCGGAATTGGCCTAAACTCGTCTCTCGTCTATGTGGCCATTAAAACAAAGTAAAAATTTTTCGACTTTAAGCCCCAGACTAAAATTAGTCGCGTTTCATCTTAAATTGATTGTTACCAAAGGGTTATCGGTTTTTATGAAAAACGAAATGCCAATTTGCTAGTCGTTTTGTATGAAAAACGGCTAACACTTACCCGATCAGATCACTCCATTCGCCTTGCATAATTCTGATCGCTTTGTATGCATTTTTTGGCTCATTTTTCCTTTTTGGAAATTGCGTCAAATTTGTCATTTTTGCGTTTGGAATTAATTACATCACACTGCGGACGTGCTTTTATATACAAATTGTTCCCCTAATTGGCTCAGCAAATGCTTTGATACTTCAGCTATGCATTGGAATCGACCGTCTGATCGGAGTTATCTTTCCAATCTGGTGATGATAAAGCTTGCAATTTAAATGGATTTTTAAAAATATTTTGACTTCTGTTATTTGGTTTTAAACCAAGCCGCAAAACTATGACATTGTCTTCCTTCGTACTGCAAAATTTATTTAAAAGAAAATTATATTAAAATTGTAACATTAAATATGTTTTAAGGTATAAAGCAAATGGAAAAAACGTCACTTTTAAATTTGCCATTGGCATTTGTTGCATTAGATCGATATTAAATGGATTCAGCGCCTATATTGGAAGCTCCGCGCATTGGAAAAAGTTAGCATTTTTGCAAAAATAATTTTTTAAAAAAATTTTTAGGCCAGTGATGTGCATCCTTGGCGACCCCAACCAACAACCCGAAAACCAATCTTACAGTAATATTAGCGCCTTAGTTATATATTGTGGCGAATTTATTTGTTACGCACTGATTTGGCTGATTATTTGGCGCCGAAAATCATCGAGTTTTTATATTTTGTTCAACAAATATTTTAGTTTTTTTGCATTTAGTTCCGCAAAATGTGAAAAAGTTAACAATTTCGCTGAGTATTCTGATGTCGATTGGTTTAATATGCAACATCTTGGTTGGCTAACAAATAATTCTATTCTTTATTTATTTTTAAACCCTTTTTTAAGAATATTTTCTTCGCACGTGTCATAACGCCTTCACTCAATTTGGACGCGTTTTCAATTGAATATTTTGTTTTCCCAATAAGTTTTGTTTTGCAATCGATTGCATACGGAAGCAGTGCCCCGGTTCTCTACTTTTGCAGGTAAAGATTCTTTTTGAAACAATTATTTTATTTATTCAAAATATAATTTTTAAACTTATTTTTAGTGCCCAATATCGCAGCGCCTTTCGCACACAATTTGGTCATCAATCAAACCAAGTCACTCCGATAATTTAACAATCAAAAGCATGGATATTTATTTAAAGGCGCGATTGGTTATTAAAATGCATTTCTAGTGGGTTTTTTACCCTCTGATCATGAATATAAATATTGAATTTAAATTCAAATTTATTTATGCCTATTTTGAGCGGTCAATATTGCAAAGCATTTCGCATACAATTTGTTCATCAAGAACAACTATTTGCAGCTGTCCAATATTTGAACAATTAAGTTATAATTATTTAAAAACTAATTTATCTGTGAATTCAAACATTGATTTTTAAAACTGGTTTTTGTCGCGAGTGCACTAAAGTGCCTTTTGAATGAATTCAAGATCCGCGAGTTAAAATGTCTCTTAACAAAATCGGGATTATCTGGGCACTGGTGGTTTCCCGCCCCTCCCCATTAAATGTACAGTGTTATAAATTTTCAAATTTTCTTAATTAAAATTCGCACAAAAAATGAATTAATTCATGTCATCTTTCAGAATTTTGCTTCTCATAACAAAGACCAATTTTTTTTTATGTAATATTTAATTTGCGCTAAATTAAATTTAATACTTTTTGAAAATTAATATTTAAATTCTTACAATCGATGGGAAGTCCAAATTCTTTTTTCCAATTAATAAATGTGTCTGTAGAAATACCCAAATCTGTAATTAGTTTTTTCTGTTCTCCCGGTTGGCACATTTTAATTTCATCAATTCGCTCAATAAATTTGCGCTTTTTCTTTTCATAAAAACTATTTATATATTTTTTCTGTTTGCGGTATAAGCCAAATTCTTTTTTCCATTTATAAATTTTGTTGCGATTGGCTCCCAAATTTTTACCAAATTTTTCCTCAATTTTAGTCCTTTCTTTTTTTGTAACTTTTCTCTTTTTCGTATATTCTTCTTTCAACGCGTGAAATTTGGAAATAATTTCTCTTTTTTCTTTTTCATTGAATTCATTTTCATCATTAATTCCTTTAATTGTTTCATCATCACTTTTGATCAATGCGATCCGGGTCTTCCTGTGTAAGATTCTGATCAGTCGAATCCGAATTATAAGCTTCAACATCCTGATCTATATTGTCATCATGATCAGCTTGTTCATTTAGTGCATTTTCTCCCGAGTTTAACGGCGATGTTTCCACTTTTATTTGTTGATGGTCATCTTCGTCCCATCCTTTCCCAAATATTTCATCAAAAGTTGGTAGAATTTTTTCAAATTGCTTTTCGTTAACCGACAAAATTAAAAGTAATCCATTTAAAAATAAAAATAATAAAAGCAAAAAATTCATTTTTCTTGAGATTTGTCTCTGAAAGTTATTGGAGTAAAGAAGTCATATTGAGCAATGGCTTTTCCAATAAATTATTTAAAGGTTTAGTAAAATTGCATAGCATTTCTCACACAATTCGGTCATCAATAACACAAATTACAGCTGTATTTAAACAAATAAATTTAAATTGTTTAATTATTCAAAAACCAATTTATTTGCGCATTCAAAATTGTTTATTAATAGAGATGGGATTTTTAGGAACTAAAAAACGTGAAATAATGACTAAAAACCCCTAAATAGGTACTAAAAACCCCAAAAAGTGGCAAAATAGGGACTAAAAAATGTGCGAAAACTGACAAAATCCAGTCAATTTAGGCGTAAACCACTTAAAAATTCGTCTATCTTCATTAATTACCTATGTACGAAAATTTTATAAAAAATAAAAATAAAAAAAACGCCGTGTAACGGCCCGCCAACAGCGAGCATGAGATGACGGAGCAAGTAGCGCGGGCGAGTCGGAGGGCGAAGGAATAAGCAATTTCCGCAATTTTAAAAAGAAAATTTTGGATATTCAAGTTTTAAAATAAATCTCAAGCTCAAATTTGCGCAATAGTAAATTTAGTCATATTCAAACTAAGATGAGGAAACAAATTGTGTAAGATTTGGTGGCGAGAAACCTTTCCAAAGATCATAATTTTTTTTGGGAAAGGGAGCCCGACAGTGCCGACAGGCGCCGTCGGGTGGCATTTTTGTTAAGAAATGTCATCGAAATTTTCGAAAAAAGCATTTTTTTCGAAAAATTTTGTAAAAAAATTTGTTACTTAAGAGTGGAGGATGTCCGGCGGTGCCGACAGGCGTCAAGGATGGCCACCTGTGAAACCCCAAAAATCAGATTTAGCAGCTGAAATAAACAGGAATAATTTTTAGGTGTGTAAATAACGAGTTTAATGCAAACGCCGACCCCCCTGCCTCAGAAGCTAAAATAGGCCTAAAAAAGGCCCCTGGCAGAACGAACCGTAGCCAGAAAACTTTACAAGGTGTGGGGCAAGCAAAAAATTCTTTAGGTGTGCATTTGTGGCTGCATTTTTCTTAAGCAATTTTTTTTAAATTTCGATTCTCAATAAGTTTTTTAGAATTTTTAAATTTTTATTAAAAAATTGCGTAGAATTTTGGAAATTTTGTCGATTTTTGAATTTTTAAAAATATTTGCGAATTCAGCTTCAAATTTTTGACTTAATTTCTTAAAAGATTTGCAACCAAAATTGCAAAACCGGCTTAACCAAAACCGGTACCCCCGATTTAAACCCGACCGTTACCAACCATAGGCAAAACGATAAATAAATGTTTGCACTCACGCGGGTTTGAACCTAACAAACAACATTTGGCGTCGCGAAAAGACAAACCACCAGGACATAAATTTCGTGGATCAGTCTCAAAGTTTTTCTTGCCAGCAGAACTGTTGAGTAGAGTCCGGACCCAAAACCCAAAACCAAAAAATTTTTTGGGTTTTTTTGTACAAAAAATTGGACCAAAAGTATTTGGTTTTGGGTTTTGGGTCAACTTGGAGTAAAACACAAAAAAAAACCAAAACCCAAAAGTTGACCAAAAAATTTTTTGGTTTTAGTTTTGGGTCCATGCCTTTTTTTGTACAAAAGTTTTGGGTGTTGCCCGGTTGAATTTGCACCCCTAAAGATAGCATCTAGTGATTTTTCAATCTTTTTTTACAAGAATCTTTGTAGGTAATTGATGGCTTAGTCGTTTTGTCTTCTCGGTAATTCCTATGTTTTGTGTTGGGTTCAAACCCAGTGCAAGCATTTATTTATCATTTTTCCTCTGCTCATATACGCTTTCCATATTATTCATATTTTTCTGAAAACCTCTTAACAAATTGAGTCAAAAATTCAAAGTTTTTTTGGCAGCGCCTATCGGCACTGCCAACCGCCACCCCCTAGTAAGCAGAATTCACAAAAAGAAATTGGATCTGAAAATTCAAAAATCGGTAAATTAACGAAATTTTACACAATTTTCTTAACAATAAAAAAGTTTTGCATTAAATTCAAATATTTAAACACCTAAAAAATATTCATGATTTTTTTTTGATTTTTCAGCCGGTATTCCTGATTTATTTGACAGGTGGCTGCTACCCTGGTATTAATATTATTCATGGATTTATGATGACTGGTCAGAAAAAAAATGCGTTGAATAAAACTTTTATTAAAAAATTTTAAAAATCGGAAATTTGGGTATTTTAATGAACCCAGAATGCACCAGAATTTGCTGTCCAGGAATTCAGTCATTTAATCCCAAAACACAAACACAAAACAAGTAAAATGTGTTGAAAACACAAACAGTCAGTCATTTAATCCCAAAACACAAACACAAAACAAGTCACATGAGTGGGAAACACAAACAAAAACAAGTCAAAATGTGTTGAAAACACAACTAATTCAGCAATTTGACACATCTAAAAACACAAAACAAGTCAAATGTGTCGAAAACACATGCAATTTTGATGTTCCGGAAAGACAGTATAGACCAGAATTAGGTTTCCGGAAGCCAGTGCGAACCAGAATTTGTTATTTGATGTTCTGGAAATCCTTGGATCAGAATTAGGTTTTCGGGAAAGACAGTATGAAACAGAATTAAGTTTACGGAAAATCAGCATGCAACAGAATTTGTTATTTGATGTTCTGGAGAGGAATACACCAGAAATTAAAAAATTCATAACTCTCTTCAAATCCTAATAAAACGCTTTTTGGTTCAAAAAATCGAGAAAAATTGCGAGAATTTTATAAAAATAGGTACACATTTTTGTTTATTGAGCTTAAAAAGTTTAGCTCAATTTTCTGGCCAAATTAAAAAATATCCAAAAAACCATCTAAACTGCACGAACTCACTTGCATTTGCTAGCAACGAAGTCCTTGAGTGCGAAGCGCTTTATCCATTAACATTCCCCATCAATTCACACTAGTTATGGTTTCTAAAATTTTTTTGGGTTTTGTACAAAATTTTGGGTTTTGTCAATCCAAAAAAAACAAAACCCAAAAAATGACCAAAAATTTTTTGGTTTTGAGTCCAGTTTCCGGTCTCTACTGTTGAGTATTTAAAAAGTATTCGTCGAAAAATTTTTCATCCAAAACCAATTGCGGACCCACATTTCGGAAAATCCAAAACAAATCCGCAGACTTGAAAAAAATTACAGATGCAATTTATTCAATGAATAAGCAATTTAAATTAGAGCATTCAGAAAAATATGTTTTTATCATAGCACTAATTAAAGGTTTATTTAATTATAGTCTAATCGAATAAAAAGGATTCTGACATAGCAACTGTGTAGGCGTGTTTGTTAAGGGCAAATAAATGTAAAAATGGAGCCATTAATTATTCAAATCCTATTTGTTTGGAAAGATTATTTAAATTATATCTTTCAGCTAAAAAGAAAAAGATTAAATGCTGTACGGAATCTTCTAGCATTTCTAGCTCAGATCCATAAATCGCGCATTCCATGACACGTCAGGAACCTTTGAAAATAAAACAATTGAGATTTTAACATTTTCCAAACTTGAATATATTTGGTAGTCCCGCCTGGTACAACTGCCGTATGAATGGCCAAGCGCTGCAATGTTTGCTTTGTATCATCGCTGATATGGCATCTGAAGCTGTCCCATATGAGAAGGCGATTTCCAAAGAAGAAATTTCCGAACACCTGGATTGATAAAATTATAAATAAAAAACAATAATAAATTCGGACCTCTTCGAGATATTTCGTTGTAAGTTCATTGTCCATCCACGTCCGTCCACACCATGAAAGAACTAACTTGTTCTTGAAACGTTTCACAATTTCCGGCACAATCCTCTTTTTTGGCAACAGTACAAACGGTGGCAATTTGATGCCATCTGATCTTGCTGTCAGAATGACAGTTACGCGCGCCTTCTCATGGCCTGTGTTGAGGACGGTTACAGATTTGGCGCCCTTTTCTGACACACAGGTACCACCGGATGGGTCGAGCCATACCGCTCGCTGTCTCATCGCATGCGTAGACAAACTTGTAACTAAAAATACGACTAATAATTTATGAAATCTATAAACTGATCGTACTCATTTGTCTTCCAGAGTTTCTGAACATAAAAATGAAGTTGATGATTACATTAATATAAGCATCTGGTGGTTTTTGCGCAACTGTAGTAGCACGGCGAAATTGCGTGGCAGGGTTCAAAGCATTTTTGGCAAGAGTGCGCGCCGGAGGACAGATTATGGCACGAAACACAAACCTAAATTTAAAGGATAAAAATTGTTTTTCTTTATTTTGGCTTTACTTTTGCATTTTTCGATGTGTTTGCAATTTCTTCTATCCTTTGACAAGCAGGAAATTCTAAATCAATAAATGTGTTAAGCTAGAATTAGTGAAATTGCCTATAATTTAGCAGCTAACGTGAAAATAAAAACTTTGGTAAATGCGCAGTATATGAGAAAGGAAGAATGAGTATATTCTGGCAAAATGTTTATTATTTATGCATTCAACTTTTTTCAAAAATTGGGGGAAGTTCTATTTTAGGGGGGAGTTCTATTTTTCAATCCCTCCAAAAAGGGGAGTTCTATTTTAGGGGGGAGTTCTAATTTAGGGGGGCGTTATATTTTCGGAAATACGGTAGATGGAAAAAGTGTAAATTCTGTTGATGAACATCCAAATTCAAAAAATTCCGGAGCTGTTCAGGATCTCGTGTAATTTGTTTTTATATTTATTTTAATTTATTATAAATCTTAAAAGTACCAAATTTCCTTATTAGCACTTCTGAACATCGGATGCCCTCGTCGGATGACAATTTGTGGGCCTAGATTTTCGCAAAGAATTAAAGAACAAAAAGAATAGAAGTAGAACACTCCGTGAATAAATAAAGATTTATTTAGCAATTTAAAAACCCTGAATTTTTCTGTAGCTTTGTTTTGACGAGTTATGCACGAAAAACATGTTTTTAGTCGGAAATTTTATCGTTTTAATGAGCCTATCCGAGCCTAAAAAAGCCTATTTTGGACTTTTCGAGCCTACCTATTTCGGATATTTTAAGCTTTTTTGCGCCTATCTTGGCATTTTGCCCCAAATTCCTTAAGAAAAATGCAATAAAATTCAATTTTTGAATTCTTCTTGCCAAGATCACTAATTTTTTTTTTCAAAAATTTACGAATGAATTCGAATTTTGTGTCAAGATATTTGATGGAAATTATTTCTCCTTGCCCAAAAATGCACCCCATAAAATCCAATTATTTTTGCACCCCCCTTAAAGATCAAAATTTTAAAGCATTTTAGATATTTCGAAAAAAAGTCAAAAAAAATTTTTTAAACGATTAATTTTATTTTTACACACATTTTTTCGACCCTATTTTTGCTTGTGAACTCAATTTTTTGAGCATATTTGTCATTTTTTTCTCGCCTATTTAGGCGCCTAATTCGAGATTTTTCAAGTCTAAAAATCCCCACCCTAGTTATGAAAGATTTGTAAGAAAGCGAGAGTGGCCAGCTGGCTGGGACGGTTAAAACTTGTGTTAGGCAAATGGGGTTTTTCGGTAATCGGTAATGGTAATTCGGTAAATTAACGTTGCTGAGCTCTAATTTAATTTATTATTTAGAACTGGGTAGGGTTCGGACGGGCGCCCGGGTCGGGCGGGCATTCGGCTAGGCGGGCGCCCGACATTGTTTGGTTTGTTGAATGTAGAAGAGCTACATCACTTAACTAGTATCGCTGGCGGCGTCGAATTGTGGCGACAAATTTCAAGCATTTAGAGCAAAAATTAGTATTTCATTCTGCCAACGCGACATTTCGCCAACTAAGACAAAATGACATTTCGTCCACGCAACATTTCGTCAACTGGCAAAACCCCCGGCGCCTATCGGCTCCGCCGACTCCCCCCCCCCCCCTGCCCCCAAAAGTAAAGCAGAACTCTCAATAAAACTTGTACATATGTTGAAAAATTCAAAATCGGCAAAATCCAGAAACATTTTTTAACTTTATGCTGTTCAAAAAAAATTGTAAATATTCGCCCGATAACAAATCCCCAATTATAAATGCGTCCAAATTCAGTAAGGGAATTATGACTTCTACGCAAAAGACATTCTTAAAAATTTTTTTAGTGCATATAAAAAAACATTTTCGGGATTTTGGATAGCTTTATAACATTTATAACTACTTTCAGATTTTGATTTAATCTTTTGCTATGTTTTTTCAATATTTTAACACATATGTATTTCAGCATTTTACCAAAAATTCAAAAACGTAAAAAATGGTTTTAATTCTTTATGCTGAAAAACAGTACCACCCATTGTGTCTTTATATTTTTCCATGGTGTTCCACTTCTATTCGTTCTGTTCTTTTTTTCTTTGAGAGATTCCAGGCCCATAAATTGTCATCCAACGAGGCCATCGGATGTTCAGAAGTGCTACAATAGGAAAATTTAATTAAATTTTTAAATTAAATTTGCTGTTTTATTTCCGACAAAATTAAAATTTTTATTTTGAATACTCGTTATCCGCATAAGTTGAGCGATTCTTCGGCAATGAATGTTCATCAACGGAATCAAATTGTTTTTTCCATCCGTATAATGTTGTTCTCGGAATATTTAAAATATTGGCAATATCAATTTCACTAATTTTAGGAATTCTTTGTTTAATTTTGTGATATTTTCCCAGCAATTCCAATTTCTCGATATCAGAGTGTTGCTGCGCTAAATTAAAATGAAAAAATTTGACAATAATTATTTAAATTCATACAATTGACTGGAAGTAGAAATTCTTTTTTCCAACAACGAAACGTCTTTTCAGAAATACCCAAATTTTTGATAAGTTTAATCTGTTCTCCAAATTGGCACATTTTTATCTCATCAATTCTTGCAATAAATTCGCGCTTTTTCTTTTCATAAAAACTTTTTTTATTTAAGCCAAATTCATTCTTCAATTGATAAATTTTCTCGCGACTGACTCCAAATTGGTTTGCAATTTTACGCTCAATTTTAACCCTTTCTGTTGCCGGGAATTTTCCTTTATATTCTTTTCTCATCGCGTGAAATTTGGAAATAATTTCTCTTTTTTCTTTCTCGGAGAATTCATTTTCTTCATTAATTCCTTCAATTGTTTCATCATCACTTTGATCAATGCGATCCGGCTCTTCCTTTGTAAGATTCTGATCAGTCGAATCGGAATTATAAGCTTCAACATCCTGATCTATATTGTCATCATGATCAGCTTGGTCATTTAGTGCATTTTCTCCCGAGTTTAACGGCGATGTTTCCACTTTTATTTGTTGATGGTCATCTTTGTCCCATCCTTTCCCATATATTTCATCAAAAGTTGGTCAAATTTTACCATTTTTTGGTTCATTAACCGTCCAAATTAAATGTGATGCATTTAAAAATAGAAATAATAATAGCAAATTCATTCTCTTGATTATTTAGCTAAAAATAACATTTCTCTTATTCAAATTAATAAATAAATCTACAATTATAAAAACTAAATATTTAACATATTGATAATTGAATTGATTCACTGAATTTATTGATAAAATGGATATTTATTTATATGCTAATATCGTACTTGTTATTAATAATAAAATCTTAAATTTCTTGATGAAACATATTAATAAAAATTTTGCTTAATAAAGATTAATGAATGTTATTACTACAACGTAAACAAAAACTTCATTTTGAAACTTGATAATTTATAAAAAACAATAATTGTTATTTAAACATTTAAGCGATTTACAAAATTGGAAAAAATCTGTTCACTATTAGGTATGTAATTTTAATAGAATTGAAACCAATAGTAATATTTAATCCATTATCGTAAAATGATAAATTAATTTTTATATTTTTTTACTTATTATTTTATTGAAAAAAGCATAAGGGTCGATAATAATGACGTGTATGGATGTAATAAGAACACATAAATACACGTTATTGATTGGCATTTTAAAAATCATTAACTGATGTAAACTGTGCCGATGTAATTCCAAATTATTTTAAGACCGACAGTGTATTATAAAACAGATAAATTTGCAATTTCGAATTCTAACAAATCACTGAAATCCAATTTTTCTTTGTAAATTGGTAAATTGGACTAATTTTCACAACAAATACGTTAAATCTCAAAGTCCCCGGACCCTTATCTCCTAAAAAGCTTCAAAAAATGACCGGATTTTTAAATTGTGGTTGCAAATTCAAAATTTCTCGGCGGCGCCTATCGGCACCGCCGACCCCCATGCCTTAGAAGCTAAAATAGGCCTAAAAAAGGCCACTGGCAGAACGAACCGTAGCCAAAAAACTTTACGAGGGGGGGGGGGGAAGCAAAAAATTCAATTTAGGTGTGCATTTGTGGCTGCATTTTTCTTAAGCAATTTTTTTAAAATTTCGATTCTCAGTAAGTTTTTAGAATTTTTAAAATATTATTAAAAAATTGCGTAGAATTACGAAATTTTGCCGATTTTCGAATTTTCAAAAAAAATTGCGAATAATTTTTGATTCTTAAAAGATTGGCAACCAAAATTTTATAAATAATGTAATTTTTCCAAGTTTAAAAGGCCCCCCCCCCAATTTGGTTAGACAAAAACCGGAACTGTTGAGTATTTAAAAAGTATTCGTTTTGAAAAATTTTTCATCCGAAAACCAATTGCGGATCCAAATTGCGGAAAATCCAAAACAAATCCGCAGACTTGAAAAAAAATTTAAAGATGCAATTTATTCAATGAATAAGTAATTTAAATTAGAGCATTTAGAAAAATATGTTTTTTATTTAGCACTAATGAAAGGTTTATTTAATTATAGTCTAATCGAATAAAAAGGATTCTGACATAGCAACTGTGAAAGCTTGCCATAAAAATGTAGCCATTCATAAAATCCTTATTTGTTTGGAAAGTTTATTTAAATTATACATTAAGCTAAAAAGAATAAAATTGAATGCTGAAAGGAATCTTCTGACATTTCTAGCTTACATCTCACATCCATAAATCACCTTTAGATTATCTTAAAACTTTTCAAATCACAAAATAGAATGGCACCATCCGTTGATCCGGTAATTATTATTTATTTAATTAGTTGCAATTTCTATTTTTTAAGCTTTACGATCTTTACAAGAACAAAGGCTTGATTCCGATTGAAATTATTACAAATGGCATCGTTGCTATGATTTGTTGTGTCGGAATTGGCCTAAACTCGTCTCTCGTCTATGTGACCATCAAAACAAAGTAAAAAAATATTCGAGTCTAAGCCAGCAAGGCTTTGGAAATGCCCTTATTAGAACCGAAGTGTTTATGAAAAACAAAATGCCAAAGTTTGAAATTTTCTAGCGTATTTCGATCAGAATTGCAAAAAGTGTTAACGCTTATCCGATCAGATCACTCAATTCGCCTTGCATAATTCTGATCGCTTTGTATGCATTTTTTGCCTCATTTCTCCTTTTTGGAAATTGCGTCAAATTCGTCATTTTTGCGTTTGGAATTAATTACATCACACTGCGGACGTGCTTTTATATACAATTTGTTCCCCTAATTGGCACAGCAATTGCTTTGACGCTTCAGCTATGCATTGGACTCGACCGTCTGATCGGAGTTCTCTTTCCAATCTGGTGATAAAGCTTGCAATTTTAAATTAAGTGACCAAAACTTCATAACTTGTTTATTTAAAATTATTAATTTTAACATTAAAATATTTTTTTAAGGTATAAAGCAAATGGAAAATACGTCACTTTTAAATTTTCCATTGGCATTTGTTGCATCAGGTCAATAATAAATGGGCTCAGCGCCTATATTGGAAGCTCATCGAATTGGGAGAAGTTAGGATTTTTGCAAAAATTAATTTAAAAATAATTTATTAGGCCAGTGATGTGCATACTTGGCGACCCCAACCAACAACCCGAAAATCAAAATTTCACTAATATTTCCGCCTTTATAATATATTGTGGCGAATTTTTATGTTACGCACTGATTTGGCTTATTATTTGGCGTCAAAAATCATCGAGTTTTTACATTTTGTTCAACAAATATTTTAGTTTTTTGCATTTAGTCCCGGAAAATGTGAAAAAGTTAACAATTTTGCTGAGCATTCTGATGTCGATTGGTCTGATATGCTACATCTTGGTTGGCTAACAAATAATTATATTCTTTTTTATTTTTAAAAACTTTTTTAAGAATATTTTCTTCGCGCGTGTCATAACGCCCTTACTCAATTTGGACGCATTTACAATTGAATATTTTGTTTTCCCAATTTGTATTGTTTTGCTTTCGATTGCATACGGAAGCAGTGCTCCGGTTCTCTACTTTTGCAGGTAAAGATTTATTGAAACAATTATTTTATTTATTCAAAATAAATTTAATACATATTTTTAGTGCCCAATATCGCAGCGCTTTTCGTACACATTTGGGCATCAAGCACACACGATAATTTAACAATCAAAAGCATTGATATTTATTTAAAGGCGCGATTTGAGTAGAGGGGAAAACCAATAAATAAGTGCTTGAACTCAAGCGGGTTCGAACCCAACACATAACATGAGACTGCTAAAACGACAAACCACTAGGCCATCAGACTATACTGTTGACCTAAGTAAAAAAGTTGAAATTGTCGCTCGATGATGCCATCATTAGGGGTGTACATTTAGTCCCGGTTGGTCCCGGTATACGATATAATATCGAATGCAAAATTTCTGTTTCAATTAAATCGTATGAAAAATCATGTGCCGCCCATGATATGTCATATGGGGATGTAAGATGTGCGTTTCAATTAGATCGGGTATGATATCAGAGATATGTGTATGATATCGCAGGTGATATCATCCTCGGCACATGCCTAGGGATTTTTGGGGTCGTAGAATCCAAATCTGGCTTCTATTTTGACCAATTCCGAACCCCGAACCCCTGGGCCATAGAATCCTAATAATTTTGACCATTTCGAACCCCAAACCTGAATTCAAACAATTTTTAGAAAAAAAAATTTTTTCGCTTTTTTTATTTATACCGTCAAACTGTTTATAAAAAAGCTAAAAAAATTCGAAAAATTTCTAAAAATTGTCGAATTCGGGTCCGGAATTCTGAATTGGGCGAACTCGAGGTCAGATTCGGATTCTACGCCTAGAAATCCCTTGAAAAACTATTTTGAATTTTCGAAAAATTGTTCGAATTCGGGTCAGGGGTTCGAAAATTGGTCGAAATGAAAGTCAGATTTGAATTCTACGACCTAAATTCTAATTTAATCACGTTTTCGAATTTGGAAAGGGGTATTAGTTTCGTAAAAGGGCTATTGGTTACGGTAAGGAGAGAAATCATATGTAGAATATGATATCATATCGGTAAATTAATTGAAACAGCATCTTATGACATATGATTTCTGCGTATGATGCCGTGTCACACGCAGCCGTCGTATGTAAACTCTGCCTATGATATCATATCCCAGTCAATACGACGGAATTGAAACACAGATATGACATATCATAGGAAAATATCGGAGATATGATCCAATTGAAATAGGCCCCAGGTAACCTTTTGTAGACGTCGTCCATTGCCCATCAGGGATGTGCTCTGGTCGTCTTTTTAAAAACCAGAAAGCAGAATTCTGGTACTGAATTTGTTAAGAAATTGGTACAAAACTAAAATGTTTTTAAAATATATCACATTGCTGAGCACTACTTTTCATACAATCTATGCCTAAATCGATTTTAAAATCAATATTTGGGTTTGGAATCACACATATTATATACTGTTCGACACCTTTCTAAACCTAATAGATCTGGTCAAAATTGCTTGAAAATAGTTTATTTAAAAAGTTATCTGATAATTTGTTATTGGATGCAGTGATTGCGAATTCGTCAATAGAAAATCAAAAATTGTGAATTGAAAATCGGTTCAAATTTTTGAAAATAAGCAAAAAACGTTAACAAAAACCGGGATATAATAATGAAAGTCCGCTGGCGGTCTGCCAACAGCGAGCATGCGATGACGGAGCAAGTAGCGGGGCGAGTCGGAGGGCGGAGGAAGAAGCAATTTCCGCAATTTTAGCAATCCGCAATTTTAAAAAGAAAATTTTGGATATTCAATTTTTTAAAATAAATCTCTAACTCAAATTTGCGCAATAGTAAATTTAGTCATATTCAAATTAAGGTGAGGAAACAAATTGTGCAAGATTTGCTGGCGAGAAACCTTTCTGAGAACATCTGAATTGCGAAGAATGCAACGCTCTGGCGGCAACCCGCGGCGCGGGCGCACGCGAGACCCTGAGCCGGATCGCGGCGCGGATTTCTTTCGTAGCCCGGGGTCTCCGCCCCATCTACTGGCAGCCGTCCGGATTCAAGAAATCGGACCAAATCGGGAGCCGGACAATCCGCACCCGGACTAGAATTTTGAAACAAATTTAATGATTCAATTTATTCAACGGATAAACAATTTAAATTAGAGAATTCAGAAAAATATGTTTTTCAACATAGCACTAATTAAAGGTTTATTTAATTATAGTCTAATATCTGACATAGCAACTGTGTAGGCGTGTTTGTCAAGGCAAATAATAGTAAAAATGTAGCCATTAATTATTCAAAATCCTTATTTGTTTGGAAAGTTTATTTAAATTATACATTAAGCTAAAAAGAATAAAATTGAATGCTGAAAGGAATCTTCTGACATTTCTAGCTTACATCTCACATCCATAAATCACCTTTAGATTATCTTAAAAATTTTCAAATCACAAAATAGAATGGCACCATCCGTTGATCCGGTAATTATTATTTATTTAATTAGTTGCAATTTCTATTTTTTAAGCTTTACGATCTTTACAAGAACAAAGGCTTGATTCCGATTGAAATTATTACAAATGGCATCGTTGCTATGATTTGTTGTGTCGGAATTGGCCTAAACTCGTCTCTCGTCTATGTGACCATCAAAACAAAGTAAAAAAATATTCGAGTCTAAGCCAGCAAGGCTTTGGAAATGCCCTTATTAGAACCGAAGTGTTTATGAAAAACAAAATGCCAAAGTTTGAAATTTTCTAGCGTATTTCGATCAGAATTGCAAAAAGTGTTAACGCTTATCCGATCAGATCACTCAATTCGCCTTGCATAATTCTGATCGCTTTGTATGCATTTTTTGCCTCATTTCTCCTTTTTGGAAATTGCGTCAAATTCGTCATTTTTGCGTTTGGAATTAATTACATCACACTGCGGACGTGCTTTTATATACAATTTATTCCTCTAATTGGCACAGCAATTGCTTTGACGCTTCAGCTATGCATTGGACTCGACCGTCTGATCGGAGTTCTCTTTCCAATCTGGTGATAAAGCTTGCAATTTTAAATTAAGTGACCAAAACTTCATAACTTGTTTATTTAAAATTATTAATTTTAACATTAAAATATTTTTTTAAGGTATAAAGCAAATGGAAAATACGTCACTTTTAAATTTTCCATTGGCATTTGTTGCATCAGGTCAATAATAAATGGGCTCAGCGCCTATATTGGAAGCTCATCGAATTGGGAGAAGTTAGGATTTTTGCAAAAATTAATTTAAAAATAATTTATTAGGCCAGTGATGTGCATACTTGGCGACCCCAACCAACAACCCGAAAATCAAAATTTCACTAATATTTCCGCCTTTATAATATATTGTGGCGAATTTTTATGTTACGCACTGATTTGGCTTATTATTTGGCGTCAAAAATCATCGAGTTTTTACATTTTGTTCAACAAATATTTTAGTTTTTTGCATTTAGTCCCGGAAAATGTGAAAAAGTTAACAATTTTGCTGAGCATTCTGATGTCGATTGGTCTGATATGCTACATCTTGGTTGGCTAACAAATAATTATATTCTTTTTTATTTTTAAAAACTTTTTTAAGAATATTTTCTTCGCGCGTGTCATAACGCCCTTACTCAATTTGGACGCATTTACAATTGAATATTTTGTTTTCCCAATTTGTATTGTTTTGCTTTCGATTGCATACGGAAGCAGTGCTCCGGTTCTCTACTTTTGCAGGTAAAGATTTATTGAAACAATTATTTTATTTATTCAAAATAAATTTAATACATATTTTTAGTGCCCAATATCGCAGCGCTTTTCGTACACATTTGGGCATCAAGCACACACGATAATTTAACAATCAAAAGCATTGATATTTATTTAAAGGCGCGATTGGTTATTAAAATGCATTTCTAGTGGGTTTTTTACCCTCTGATCATGAATATAAATATTGAATTTAAATTTAAATTTATTTATGCCTATTTTAGAGGCCAATATTGCAAAGCATTTCGCATACAATTCGGTCATCAAGAACAACAATCTACAGCTGTCCAATATTTGATCAATTAATTTATAATTATTTAAAAACTAATTTATCTGTGAATTCAAACATTGCTTTCTAAAATTGGTTTTGTCGCGAGTGCACTAAAGTGCCCTTTGAATTAATTGAAGTCCCCGCGAGTTAAAATGTCTTTAAAAAAATCGGGGTTATCTGGGCACTGGTGGTTTCCCGCCCCTCCCCATTAAATGTACAGTGTTATAAAAATATAAATATTCAAATTTTCTTAATTAAAATTCGCACAAAAAATGAATTAATTCATGTCATCTTTCAGAATTTTGCTTCTCTTAACAAAGAATGGAGACCGAAATTAATGCCATTTCGGTGTGATTTTCCCGACCTTGACATCTCTAACTCCGAAAACCCGACCCCAAACCCCATCCCCGACTCAAGGTCGGGGGTAACATACATCCCTAAAGATTCGAAATTTAAAATATTGTTTAGATTAGGGTAAAGCGGAATCGGGGTTTTTAAAAAAAAGCGGGGAAAATCAAATTTTAGCAGAATCCAAATTTCTGAATAAAGTCTTTATTTCTTCACGGAGTGTTCCACTTCAATTCGTTGTGTTCTTTTTTTCTTTGCCAGATTCCAGGCCCATAAATTATCATCCGACGAGGGCATCGGATGCTTTAAAATGCTACAATAAAAAATATATAATGTATTGTTTATTTTTAAATTGCCAAAATATTAAATGTTATATTTGAATACTCGTTATCCGCAAAAGTTGGGCAATTCTCAGATAAAGAATGTTTATCAACGGAATCAAATCGTTTTTTCCATCTATATAGTGTCGCTTTCCCAATGTTTAGTATATTGGCAATATTGCGTTCACTAATTTTGGGATTTCTTTGCTTAATTTTGTAATATTTTCCCATCAATTCCAATTTTTTTTTATTGGAGTATTTAATTTGCGCTAAATTAAGTTTAATAATTTTTAAAAATTAATATTTAAATTCTTACAATCGATGGGAAGTCCAAATTCTTTTTTCCAATTAATAAATGTGTCTGTAGAAATACCCAAATCTTTAATTAGTTTTTTCTGTTCTCCATATTGACACATGTTTATCTCTTCTATTTTTGCAACAAATTCGCGCTTTTTCTTTTCATAAAAACTGTTTATATATTTTTTCTGTTTGCGACTTAAGCCAAATTCTTTTTTCCATTTATAAATTTTGTCGCGATTGACTCCCAAACTTTTTCCTATTTTTTCCTCAATTTTAGTCCATTCTTTTTTTGTAACTTTCCCCTTTTTCTTATATTTTTCTTTCATCGCGTGAAATTTGGAAATAATTTCTCGTTTTTTTTGTTCAGAGAATAAATTTTCATCATTAATTCCTTCAATTGTTTCATCATTACTTTGATCAATGCGATCCGGGTCTTCCTGTGTAAGATTCTGATCAGTCCAATCCGAATTATAAGCTTCAACATCCTGATCTATATTGTCATCATGATCAGCTTGTTCATTTAGTGCATTTTCTGCCGAGTTTAACGGCGATGTTTCCACTTTTATTTGTTGATGGTCATCGTCGTCACATCCTTTCCCATATATTTCATCAAAAGTTGGTAGAATTTTTCCATCTTTTGGTTCATTAACCGATAAAATTAAAAGTATTCCATTTAAAAATAAAAATAATAAAAGCAAAAAATTCATTTCTTGAGATTTGTCTCTGAAAGTATTATTGGAGTAAAGAAGTCATATAAATTGAGCAATTATAAAAATTATTATAATAAATATATATTCATATTAAACATTGCAGAAATTGATCGGTAAATATTTATAGGAATCGATAATATGATGTGAATGTATGCAGTAAGGAAACATAAATGACACGTTATTAAAAGCCATTTTTTTATCAAAATATATTTGTCGCCACTTTCTGCTCCAGCTTTCGGTCTCGATTTTTAAAAAGATGCACTCATCGATCATGGCTTACCAAAAATATAAAGATTCTGCAAAATGAGGTTTTTTGGCGGATAAATGAGGGGTTTTTGTCTGCCAAATGAGGCTTTTGAAAATTTTTATCCGAGAGCAAGCACTCATTTGAAAATTTCAAAAAAATATTAAATTTCCAGCTTCCGATCCGGATGCGTTGGAGAAATTCGATGGCACTTCGGTCGATGTAACTAACTATAAAATCAACAAATTTAAGAATGGCTTTCACAAAATCTAAATGTCGACATTCATAATATAAAGAAAATATGATCCTATGATATGTCATATCTGTGTTTCAATTCCGTCGAAATTTATATACGGTTTATCATTATTTATTTTTAAAAAAGGCAAAGAAGAAAATCAAGAAAAAAAACATTTTATCTGTTAAATTTTTTGAGATTCAAAAACCATCAAACAGTTTTTGTTAAGTGCCAGAAACACATCATCAATACAAAACAATCTATTTTTCTTTAATAACTATAGAAAAGCTAGTTAGGTGGGGAGAAAAAAACAAATTAAATCATTTAGAAATTTCTGATTATTATCCATTTAAAATAAACGAGTTTTTTTGTTTGTGTCAAGAAAAATCCATTAAACCTATTTGAGGAATTAAGTTTTTGAAAATTATTGAATAAGATTAGTGGTTTTTCTTGGGAGGATATATTTTCAGTTACGGCTTTTCCTTTAATAATACTGGTTATAAACATTTCCCTATGACTGGGATAAGACGGCTGCGTGTGACACGGCATCATACGCAGAAATCATATGTCATATGTGCTGTTTCAATTAACTTTTACCGATATGATATCATTAGAGCTGGGATTTATATTGACTAAAAAACGCGAAATATTGACTTAAACCAAAAAAACCCCAAAATATTGACCAAAAAATGTGGAAAAAGTGACCAAATTCAATCAATTATGCGTAAAAACTAGTGTTCGGCACGGTACGGTATTACCGCGGTATTTTTCGGTATTACCGCGGTATTTTTTTCGGTATTACCGATTCTATACCGACCGAGAAAATTTAGGAGATTTCGGTATTTTTCGGTAATTTTTCGGTATTTTACCGAAATACCGATACCGAATACCGACCGAGAAAATTTTTTGCATTTTGGTATTTTTCGGTATCGGTATTTTTTGGTATTTTACCGAAATACCGATACCGAGTCATCTCGGAATACCGCGGTATTTTTCGGTATTTCGGTATTTTGAAAATTGATATCTTTGAACGTTTTTTGCCGATCTCGAGATCTTTTGGTTTACAAAAATTAATAACTGAGAAATAGTCGAAAAATTGCTTTGGTATTTCCAAACCAAAGAGGGGGGGGGGATTTGGATCAAAAAAATTTTCTTATCAAATTTACTTAGGTAAATGAACCCAGCACAGCTGAGATGCTTATTTTTCTCAACAAAACATTGCCCACACTCTATTTGGCACAGGAATTGCGTTGACGCTTCAGCTATGCATTGGAATCGACGGTAAAATATCAACTCGTTTTTCACCAACTCGTTTTTTAATCAACTCGTTTTTGGATCAACTCGTTTTTTCTGATTCGACTCGTTTTTTCTGATTCGACTCGTTTTTTCTGATTCAACTCGTTTTTCTAGTAACAAAAAGCATTTAATGAGCGGTATTTGAAGGTTTTTATGCAATTCTTGGAAGTACTCGGGGGTTATTGCGCCGCTGATCACGAATATGACATCAGATTTGCCATAAGACATCATCTAATCTATGATTTTTTGAAAAAAAAAACATTTTTCAAAGTTGAGAAAAGGATTCTCTGGGGGTATTCGGGGGGCGTAGAATCCGAATCTGATTTCCTTTTCTGCCAATATCGAACCCCGGACCTGAATTCGAATAAATTTTTCAGAAATTCTGAATTTTTCAAAAATAAATTTTGGGGCTCAAAACCGATCAAGAAGCATGAATTCGATCATTGCTTCCCTTTTTGTTGTAATTGTGCGCTTTTTAAACGATTTTGAAAGCAAAAATTAATTTCTGAAAATTTTTGAATTTTGTAAAAATGTTCGAATTCAGGTTCGGGATTTAGAATTATGCAAAATGGGAGTCATATTCGGGTTCTACGCCCCCGAATACCCCCCAAAACACCTTTTCTGCTCATAAATGCTTCTTGTTACTAAAAAAACGAGTTGAATCAGAAAAAACGAGTTGATCCAAAAACGAGTTGATTAAAAAACGAGTTGGTGAAAAACGAGTTGATGGCCGTTCGAATCGACCGTCTGATTGGAATAAATGCCTGGAAAATTCAAATTTTGAAAATAATTTTAATTTGTCAAACAAGTTTTTTGAGAATTTTTATTACTTTTGAGTGGGGGAGGGGGGGGGGGTCGGTGGTGCCAATAGGTGCCTCCGAGAAAATTTTGAATTTTCGACTAATTTGTTAAGAGATTTGCAACCAAAATTTTAAAAATGCGGTAATTTTTGAAGCTTTTAGGAGTGGGAGAGGTCCGGTAAAGCAAAATTTTACAATAATCGGCAATCATTGTCGGAAAAAATGAATTTTGTCACTTAATGATGCTATCTTTAGGGGTATATGCTAACCTCGACCCCGAGTCGGGGATGGGATTCGGGGTCGGGGTTTTTCGGGGTTAGTCGGGGTTGGGGAAAACCCCAAAAAATGGCCTAAATTTGCGGGGTCGGGGACGGGGTCGGGGTGACAACCCTAATTTAAATTAGAGAATTCAGAAAAATATGTTTTTCATCATAGCACTAATGAAAGGCTTAATTAATTATAGTCTAATCGAATGCAAATGATTCTAACATAGCAATTGTGTAGGCGTGTCAAACGCAAATAATAGTAAAAATGTAGCCATTAATTATTTAAAATCCTTATTTGTTTGGAAAGTTTATTTAAATTATACTTTTAAAAAGAAAAAAATAATGCTGAAAGGAATATTCTGACATTTCTAGCTTACATCTCACATCCATAAATCCCCCTTAGCTTATCTTAAAATTTTCAAATCTTACAATACAATGGCACCATCCGTTGACCCGGTAAAATTATTTATTAATTTAATATAAATTTCTATTTTTAAGCTATACGATCTTTACATTAACAAAGCCTTGGTCCCAAGAGAAATTGTTACAAATGGAATCGTTGCTATGATTTGTTGTGTCGGAATTGGCCTAAACTCGTCTCTCGTCTATGTGACCATCAAAACAAAGTAAAGAATATTCGAGTTTTAGCTCAAAACTAAATTAAATCTTTCGCTTAAATTTGTGGTACTGAAGGGTTATCGGTTTTTGGGGCTTTCTCAGTAATCATTACCAATCTCCAAAAGCCACAGACTAACGGAATATAACAGCCACTTGTAGAAAAGCTTTGGAGATAAACGAAATGAAATTGCTAGTCTATCTCGAACAAACTTTGTATGAAAAACGGCTAACACTTATCCGTTCAGATCACTCCATTCGCCTTGCATTATTCTGATCGCTTTGTATGCATTTTTTGGCTCATTTCTCCTTTTTGGAAATTGCGTCAAATTCGTCATTTTTGTGTTTGGATTTAATTACATTACACTGCGGACGTGCTTTTATATACAAATTGTTCCCCTAATTGGCACAGCATTTGCTTTGACGCTTCAGCTATGCATTGGAATCGACCGTCTGATCGGAGTTATCTTTCCAATCTGGTGGTAAAATTATTATTACTTGTAAATTAAATATTTTTTAAGGTATAAGGCAAAAGGAAAAAACATCACTTTTAAATGTGCCATTGGCATTTGTTGCATTAGATCGTTATTAAATGGGTTCAATGCCTATATTGGAACCTCCGCGCATTGGGAAAAGTTAGCATTTTTGTAAAGATTAATTTAAAAAATAATTTTTAGACCGGTGATGTGCATACTTGGCGACCCCAACCAACAACCCGAAAACCAATATTTCTCTAATATCAGCGCGTTAGTTATATATTGTGGCGAATTTTTATGTTACACACTGATTTGGCTGATTATGAGGCGCCGAATATCATTGAGTTTTTATATTTTGTTCAAAAAATATTTTAGTTTTTTGCGTTTAGTTCCGGAAAATATGAAAAAATTAACACTTTCGCTGAGTGTTCTGATGCCGATTGGTTTAATATGCTTTATCTTGGTTGGTTAACAAATAATTCTATTCGCTATTTATTTTTTAAATCTTTTTTTTAAGAATACTATTTTCATAAATATTATAATGCCGTTACTCCATTTGGACGCAAATTTTGTTCTACCAATAGGCTTTGCTTTGCAATCGATTGCATACGGAAGCAATGCTCCGGTTCTCTACTTTTGCAGGTAAAGATTTATTGAAACAATTATTTTATTTATTAATATATTTATGCATATTTTTAGTGCCCAATATCGCAGCGCTTTTCGCACACAATTTGGTCATCAATCAAACCAAGTCACTCCGATAATTTAACAATCAAAAGCATGGATATTTATTTAAAGGCGCGATTGGTTATTAAAATGCATTTCTATTGGTTTTTTTACCCTTTGATCATAAATTTAATATTGAATTTAAATTTATTTATGCCTATTTTAGAGGCCAATATTGCAAAGCATTTCGCACACAATTCGGTCATCAAGAACAACAATTTACAACTGTCCAATATTTGAACAATTAATTTATAATTATTTAAAAACTAATTTATCTGTGAATTCAAACATTGCTTTTTAAAACCGGTTTTTGTCGCGAGTGCAGTAAAGTGCCTTTTGAATGAATTCAAGATCCGCGAGATAAAATGTCTCTTAAAAAAGTCGAGATTATCTGGGCACTGGTGGTTTGTTTGGAACGACCATCGATTCGTTCCCCTCGAAAAAAATAAAAAAATTTCCAAAGTCCATAAAAAAGGGTTTATAGGGGGTATACGGGGGCATAGAATCCGAATATCACTTTCATTTCGACCAATTTCGAACCCCGGACCCAAATTCGAACAAATTTTCAAAACAAATTTTTTTGTTCGAAACCGATTTTTTTATAACAAAACGTTTAAAAGCATGTTCGTTCGATCTTCCGTCCGTCCGTACATGCATTTTGAACCATTTAAACGACTTAAACAAATTTTTTTTTGTTTTGTACGGAAAGAACATTTTTTCAAGTTCGAATTCGGGTCCGGAGTTCGACATACGTAAAAACGGAGCTAGGGTACGTGTTCTAGCACCAGTTTTATACGATTTTTTGAGTTTGTGGAGGGGAACGAATCATTACAAAGGGAACGAATCGTTACAAAAGGAACGAAACGTAGGTGAACGAATCGGTGGGGAACGAACCGATATTTTACCGTTTGTTTGTCTGTTCATAAAGTAAAATGTTAGGGCGGGACCAAACCCGCAAGTTTAAATTAATTAATATTTTTACGTTGTTAAATAAATGTTATAATTAGGAACCGGTGAAATCAAAGTTCCGGATCCGGAGCTGCTTTTCAATTTTGAAAATCTACCGGTGGGATTTAACCTGGAAAAACCCGGAAGGTCGAAAAGCCGGATCCGGATTACGGATTTTTTAAAAGAGGCTGAAAATCAAAATTCGAAAATAAGGACAATATAAGAAGAACGCTTGAAATAAGGACAAATCTTATAAATAAGGACAGATACGACCTCTGCTGCTTTCCAAAACCTGATGTTGATTTCTGACACTCAAACGGCTAAATTTTCGCTTTTCTTATGCCAAATTTTTTTTGTCTAACAATTACACTTTTTGTTTATCACATTTTATACGATAAACTACAGAATTTAGTCTTTTTACGACGAATTTTAAAATATTTAAATAAAATTTGGTTTGTTATTTTGTGCTCACGCACAGACATTGTTGATAGGGGTTTTAATGTTAGTTTTGTTCATTATTAAACTTTCACGCACGAATTGCCATTTTAAAAAGTTGTCAAGCTTCTTGACAAAAAGTTACTCAAGTGTGTTATGCTGTAAAGTTTGCCACTGATTACGATAATTGCCAATATTTTGTTCATTAACCGGAAAGATTTAATTCTTGTTTAATATCCCCAAGCACTTCAGTTTCAACATTTTTAGATGATAATTAAACTTTGTTCGCATTACTTATTGCTGTGAAAGCAAGAATTGAGCGGGATCATGATTTAAAGAATGAAATTTTTACGAATTTACCAGTTAAATTTTTTTGACAAAGTTTATTTTAATTTTACATTAAGCATAATAAATCTCAATTACAATGGCACCATCCGTTGACCCGGTAAAATTATTTATTAATTTAATATAAATTTCTATTTTTAAGCTATACGATCTTTACATTAACAAAGCCTTGGTCCCAAGAGAAATTGTTACAAATGGAATCGTTGCTATGATTTGTTGTGTCGGAATTGGCCTAAACTCGTGTCTCGTCTATGTGACCATCAAAACATAAAAATGACATTGATCATTTACCTATTCGAGTTCTAACCCAAAACTAAAAGAAATTTCGATGTATCGCGGCTTTTGAAATCGACTTGGACCCGATTTGGCTTTTTTCCCGCAATCAAAAAAACCGGGCGGGGCTCGGTTTGGTTTGAACCCGACAACCCCTTAAATGCCAAATTTTGAAATTTGCTAGTCGTATCTCGATCAACCTTTGTAAGAAAAACGACTAACACTTACCCGATCAGATCACTCCATTCGCCTTGCTTAATTCTGATCGCTTTGTATGCATTTTTTGCCTCATTCCTCCTTTTTGGAAATTGCGTCAAATTCGTCATTTTTGCGTTTGGAATCAATTACATCACATTGCGGGCTTATACAATTAATTCCCCTAATGGGCTGGCTCATCATTTGCTGTAATGCTTCAACTATACATCGGACTCGAAACTTTGAGCTGAAACCTGTCAGACATGCATTCATAATTTAAATGGCATTTTCGACCCTTGACTAATGGGGTGGAGCTAAAAAAGCCGAATATTTACAATGTATAAATCGAGGGTTCTCTAAGAATTTACTAAATTCCAATTTGTGAAGAAATATGCACGCAGACAGTTAGTGATATTTTGTATTCATAATACTAAAGGCTAGCCGAAGCTTGCGGTCCGAATTTTGCGGCCCGAAACTTGCGGCCCGAAATTTGCGGCCCAAAACTTGCGGCCCGAATTTTGCGGCCCGAAATTTGCGGCCTTAATTAAAGCAACAAAAAAAATGACAAAATAACATTTAATCTTGGTAATTTATTACATTAATAGCTCATATTGTATGGGCTAGTCGTCCCACAGATCAAAATTGTTCCAGCGAGTCGGTATTGTGCCGCTCGCAAACGCGTGATTAAGCTGATCGTCGTTCGGATTTACATTCCGATCAAAAGTCTCGACCAGATTTTTCAATGCTAAATCATTGTTTATTTATATTTGGCCCGTTGCGATGAAAGATATCATAGAACGCGTAGAAACCGTTTTCCACCCCGCAAACCCTTACTTTCAAGGTTTCACTTGATAATCAGTGTTTTTCTTGAACTATATCTCAATTAGGTTAATTATTGTTCTGAAAGATGGGGAACGCTTATGCAGGATAGAATTTGTGTTTACGAAATCAGCTTAATCACAGCAGTACAATACCGACTCGTTGGACCAATTTTGATCGGTGGGACGACTAGCCCAGACAATATGAGCTATTAAGTTTTATTTGTATTTTTTTTATGACAAAATGGTGTAATAAATTACCAAGATTAAAGTTATTTTGTCATTTTTTGTTTTTTTTTTGCTTTAAATTAGGCCCGCAAAATTCGGGCCGCAAGTTTCGGGGCCGCAAAGTCGGGCCGTAATTTTGAAACTAGAAATAGGAGGGGTCCAAGATTTAGTTTGAACAAAAATTGGAGTTTATAAGTAGGGCCCGGATTTATATGTGCTAAAAAACCCAAAATATGTATGTTTTTATGTGCTAAAAAATGCCAAAATATGTGCTAAAAATCCCAAAAAATGCCAAAATATGTGCTAAAATATGTGCCGGCCAAAATCTAGTCAGTTTATGCATAAAAACCTTCAAAATTCATCTATAAAAAATTTAGGGAAAATGTCGATCTTTGTAGGTGGATTTTTGGTCCAATAAAAAGTCATTTTTTAGGGGTGCTTTTTTTAAAATTTTTAAAAAGTAGATCCTTATGGGTGTATTTTTCGTTTTTACTTCATTTTTTATAGAGATAGGATTTTAGGTAGTGACTTGGGGACCGATCGAGATTTCGAACGAGAATCTCGTAAAATATCAAATCTCGATAAATCTCGTATCTCGAAGATCTCGAAAAAATTTGTTCGATCGGGATTTCAATGCACTCCTCACTGTCTTTGTGTTTCGTCTTCAAATGGGGTAACTGTGGCGGAAATGCCCAAAATTAATAAAGACTGGGGTTTGGATTAGTTCACCTTCGAGTTCTGTTCGAAGGACCGAGAACACTTTTCTCGGAGGAAGACCTGAAGAACAAGAGTAAAGGGAGAGGGCTCAAAGGGGGGTTTGAACCCACAAGACTTCCGAGATTTCCTCTCGGGACAAACAATGGACCAACACTCCTCGCTTAAAAAGCGACAGATTTATTTAAAGCGAATGGAGAGAAAATGAATATGAATGAATTGAAATGGTCGGGATTAATTGAATGGTGAAAATGGGGCCAATCTTTTCCCTTTTTAAAGGCCCTTTTTTAGGGGCGGGGCCAAGGGACAAAAATATGTGAACGTTTTGGAGCGGGGGAGAAATGTGTTTATTGATCGGTCCCCCCTTTTTTCCAATGAAATTTCTTCGAAATTTCTGTCGCTTCGGCGAGAGATTCCCCGGCGGCCAGTGCGCGCGGCCTTCAGTGCATCCCCTTTCTCTTCCGGTGCTTCTTTCGCAGCGGTTCCGGGCTTGCCGATGACGATGACGAAGAGGAAGAAGTCCGACTTTTTTCTGCAAAAAACTGGGTTTTCCTCCTCTTCTTGCACTAAGAGGAGGATTTGATATGAGTGGAGAAGGGGAGCGGGGCTTAATTTTGTCCCTGATGTACTCCACCACCACCTCAATTTTCTTCACCGGAAGGTACCGTGGGCAAATTCTTGCCCCTTTTGGTGGCCTTGTCCCCAACAATCCCCACAGGTAGGAGGTCGGGGAGGACGCCTCCGCTTTTCCTTTGCGTCCAAATGGACAAAGTCAGCCACCGACGCGTCCTTTGGATCAAAGGATTGGTCGGTGACTGTGGTATGTGAGAGAGAGGAGTGAGTGGCTTCTCCACTCATAGTTTCCTCTTCCCCCTCCCCTGAGGGACACACCACATCTTCCATTTTGGGATTTCGTTCAATGATGTTTTGTTGGCAGAGAGGAATATTATTTGTTGGGGAAGGGGAGGCTTCTCGGGAGGATGAAGAGGACATTGATGGAAGGGATCCCCCAGAAGTAGGGGGTGGCTTATTTATTGGGGAGGAAGCACTTTTCTGATTACGCTGAATAATCTTTTGCATTCCCCCAAAAACAGTCCCTCCCCCCGTTCGGCAAAAGCGGAAAAATACTGCCGTCGGTTTCTAAAGGTCGGGCATACGCTCCGGCCATTGATTCATTCCCCGGGGGAGAATAAAAGCAGATCCCCCCGTTTTCAGGGAAGAACAAAAGAGCAAAAAATGAGAGCTCTTGCGAAGGGCCCCTACCGAAAATGTCGGGGGGCCCGATGGAGCCTTTGCCCAATTTTTTCGTCGATTTAAGGGGGAGAAAAACGTATTTCCAATACGTCTAAAGGGTAGAGGTTTGCATGGAGGCGGACCCTTATCTGGCTGTACCCCCCATAGTTCCTTACACATGGACTTAGGGGATCGACGCCGATCCTTTGACCCTGGAAGTATCGCCAGACGGAATGTCCAGGACGGACTTCCGCGATTGACGATCCTTCCAGGGTGAAGCCGTCAAAATCCACCAATCGATTTTAAGTGGCGAGGTGAGTGGTCCACAGTGTGGCGCCACTTGCAATCAACTCCCTCAATTCTCTTTGGTTACGCCCTTCTCTCCTCACTGGAAGATCGGGTCGGCGAATTCGCCCATTCATTGGGCCGATTTGCATCTCTATCTCCCCTCCGTCTTCTTCCTCCAATGAGGAGCGAGACGGAGCTGGGAGAACGCAAATCCCAAAAATTGCCTTGTAAGGAGATGGGAATTGAAAAAAATGAAGGGAATTAGAGGGAAATGAGGACTGGAATTGAGGTCGGACTCAATTTGGCACCCCTTTTATATTGCCCGCTCGTGCTGAAATTCATGTGGCAGTATCATGAATCATCATTTGGATGGTAGGGATTATTTATCTCATACACAGAAGTGAATAATGGCAAGGCACCGCCCCTGCCAAGTGCATAATTCCATATGCATAATATAAAAAGGAGGAAAGACCCAAAGAAAGCCCTCCTCCGCTAATTGGGATTTATGTAATGCTGCATTTGGTAATGCTGCAGAATCGTTAATTCGTGCGCTATTTCTGCGCGGAGTTCTTCGAAGGATGCAAGTCCTTCGTAATATATTTCTATATTATGAAGATTTAGAGTTGCACTATCATATCGATAATGAGAGCTTCAGCATACCTCCTCCCGCTTTCGTACCATACCGGACATCCTGCCCTGCATAACCAGGAACTGAAAGGTTCCCTGCCATTTGTTGGCCACAAGTAGCGTGGTGGCCTCCAGTTTGGTCCGATAGGACTTGGAGTTTGTTCCCGGGGCCCTCCTTCCCTTATTGAAGAGTTGAGGTGTTCGTGTCGGGGATAACATACACCCCTAAAGATGGCATCGTCGAGTGACAAAATTCTTTTTTTGCCGAGGACACGGCTGTGGTTGCGACACAAGAAAATGCGACACTTAAACAATGTTTTTTAAAAGATCCAAGTGCCGAATTTTTTTTGGGGGGGGGGCGTGCGGGGACCCGCGGAGCGGGCGCGCGCGAGACTCACAGCCGGATCACGCGCGGGTTTCTTCCGGAGCCCGGAGTCTCGCCCCACCTACTGGTTTCGGACACCGCCACTGGTCGTCACATACGGCTTCCCCATTAAAAAGCAAATTTTTATTAAATTTTCAATTAAAATTTTAAATTAAAATAAGCGTAAAAACTAATTTTTTGAATTAATTCATTACATCTTTTAAAAACGGCATTGCTTTTTCTTTTGGGATTTAAACATGACGGCTCATGATAAAAAAACGATCGCATTTCACGGCCTATGGAATTTGATTTTATTTTATGGAAACAGCGGGTTACGGCTTTAGGATTTTGGTTTTTTAATTTGAGTTTTTCCAAAAGGAGTCAATTTCTTGCACATAATTTAAATTTGCGGCTAACCAAACAAATCCAATCCAATTAGGTTTAAGCGCTTAATCTACAAAGTTTAAGCCATATTGGCTTTTAAATTTCCTTAAAAAGTTGCAATTTGCTTGATCTGACCAGAACCATTCTAATATATAAGATTGGATAAGTAATTTTAGGACTGATATTAATAAAGAGCAGCTCCTATCATAAGCCAATTTATGACCGCTTAATATATCACTTTTTCAAATCGATCTGACCGGAATAGGGCCACGATTTATATGGATAAAAGATCTCGAAATATGGCCATAAAATATGAAAAAATTGCAAAATATGGATAAAAAATTTTTAAATATAGCAAAAAAGGGGCAAGATTTCCTGATAGAAGTAATAAGAGAAATAAAAATTTTTTATATGCAAATTAAAGGCAAATATGGAAAATATGGATTATCAAATGGGCTCTATAAGCTTCAACCAAAGCTAAAAACACCATTTATGGTATTTATACGATTTTCCGAGTATCTTTTATTTAATAGAAGACTTAGAATTTGACACTCAGATCTATTTAAAAACGCTTTCTTAGTGTCGCATTTTCCAGTGTCGCATAATCCGGTGTCGCATTTTCGGTGTCACATGTTATAATTAGGAACCGGTGAAATCAAAGTTCCGGATCCAGAACCGCATTTTCAATTTTGAAAATCTACCGGTGGGATTTTTTTAGATAAATCCGGAAAAACCCAATCCGGAAAGACCCGAGAGTCGAAAAGCCGGATCCAGATTTTTTAAAAGAGGCTGAAAATCAAATTCGAAAATAAGGACAATATAAGAAGAACGCTTGAAATAAGGAGTACGACCTCTGCTGCTATCCAAAAACCTGATGCTGATTTCTGACACCCAAACGGCTAAATGTTTCGCTTTTCTTATGCCAATTTTTTTTTTGTGTAACAATTACACTTTTTGTTTCTCACATTATTTATACGATAAACTACAGAATTTAGTCTTTTTACGACGAATTTTAAAATATATAAATAAAATTACGAAACACGAAAAAAAAGATTTCCAGTCTGACTTTCATAATAGATCTCATATTTTGTCTTAGAGCACTTATTTGTTAGGATTCCAAATTACTCAAATTAGTCTTCTTTCTTCTTTTTTTGTACATTCAATCACGCACAGACATTGTTGTTCGCCTTGCATAATTCTGAACGCTTTGTATGCATTTTTTGCCTCATTTCTCCTTTTTGGAAATTGCGTCTAATTCGTCATTTTTGCGTTTGGAATTAATTACATCACACTGAGGAGCGTGCTTTTATATACAATTTGTTCCCTTAATTGGCACATCTGTCGCGTAATGCGAAATAAGGCATTTCCCCGGTCGATTATACGAGATGAGACGTACACAGCCGTTACCCTCCCGCCCCTTTGCCCCCGATCCCTCGCTCCCGGGGGGATAAGTGATCTTTCCGTTTTTTTTGCCTTTTGCATCGACAGTTTTCCCATCGGCAGAAATAAAGTGTTTGGAAAGTGAAATCGGAGAAACGAACGTTTGCCTTTAACTGACGAACTTCTTTCCCAGCGGCATGTCTGCCCCCCATCGCGCCCAAATTCAACAGATTCACCCTGAAGCCCTCGAGCTCCTGACAACCCTCCGGACTTTACTCCCCCCGTCCGTGCCCAATTCCCAACAGACACGGCTTTCTTCCAAGAAATTCGGCGCCTTCTTCAAGAATTGTACCTGAACTACACCGACGCCAACGAAATTCTCACTGAATTGAGCACCCCAAGCGAGCAATGGATGTCGCTACGCAACAACATGACGGGGGCGGAACGAACAACCGACAACCCGCTTTATGACACATTCATCGCCGAAACGCCGTTCATCGCAACCATCTCCAATCTGCGAAAACGCTGTCGTACGCTTCGCGCCCAACAACGGACCCTCGAACAACTTCTTCCCAGGGACAGTCCCAACGCAAACCCGGCGGCAACCCCAAATTCCGGCCCGCTTGTACACCTTCCCAAAACCACCTTACCAACATTCTCTGGAGAATGCTCCCAATATTTGTCCTTTTGGAACTCTTTTAAGGTTGGCGTAAATGACCTTCCCAATTTGCCCGATGCCATTAAATTAACCTATTTAAAACAATGTTTGACCGGACCTCCCCTGTCACTGATCAGTTCCCTCCTGGTCACGGACCCCTCCTATGTTACCGCACTCGACCTCCTCCGCGAAAATTACGGGAACCCGGAGGACGTGGCCCGCGCCCTGCATAATTCGCTGCGCCAATTGCCAGTGGTGCGCAGAGGCGACAATTTCTGCACAGACCTGCGCTCCCTGGTCGACCACATCGAAAGCATCTGCGTCCAGATGACTCAACAGAACCACGACTGCAACACGGTTGCCTTCCAGATGGAAATGGAGGAACATTGCCCCGAACCCTTCCAGTGGACCTTTTTCCCCTTACTGGCATTAACCCTCGCCATGTCCATCGTGTTGGCCCGAGTCGCCCTCTTTTTGTTCAATCACCTCCTCATCAAATATGTCCACCGTCCTGGTCAAAACCCCCAGCTGAGCCGCCACCGGCGCTCAACCCTTCCCTCACACCCCCGGCACCGTTCGCTCGCCCCGTCGGCTTTCCCCGATAACCCCACCTTCCACCACCGACCCCCCCGGGGGACATCCCACTCCCTCCCCCGCGGGCCCCTCGCAATCACTCCAACCTGAGCACGGCCCCTCCAAATCGCCCTGCCCTCCCCCTCGGCGACCCCCACCTACCCCTTCTGGCCGTCCTTGTTATCATTTTCAGCACCTTCCCCATTTCGGCCCGACCCACAGCGAAAAATTGGCCAAAAGCCGTTGCCAAAAATTTGCTTCCCCTTCTGGCGTCCTCGGCCTTGTACTTTGGCGTGGATGCCATTTCATCCGCAATGGAAAAGAAAGAACCGGAACCCCTCCCCATCTCCCTGCCCGTCGCCCTAACCTGCTTAGGAATTCTGCTTCTGGCAATTTTGAAAATTCTGACCCTTTTTATCAACTTCCGCAAACCCCCCTCCCCGTCAGACACCCCCCCCCCATCGAATTAAGCGAGATCAGTTCCGCTCTGCAGGAATTGATTAACCGTTCTAACTCGCCCAACAAATGAGCCACCACCGTCGATACAATGCTGATAATCCCTTTTTAGAAATGGCCCCCCCGTACCCCTTTTCTCAAAAGAGCCCCCAAGGTCGACGTAACGGCGGTTTTGTCCCACCTCCACTTGTCCAATGGCGGACGCACCCATCGCCATGGACTTTGAGCCTCCCCCTCCCCCTGCCCCAGCAATCACAGTGAGCACGGAGCCATCACACCCGCCGTCCGCGCGCCTTCGCCAATCCGGGTGGTCTCCGGGGAACCGTCCAACCCAAACGACGTTGACGCGGTTTCAATCATCTCCGTTCAATCCAACACCACCACCCATCATGAACGCACCAACCAGAGGGAAGATGCCCAGGGAAGGGGGGGGGGAAGATCCATCCCAACAGCCGCCGCGCCCGAGCGATTGCCAATGATCGACGCTGCCGTGACTCTTTGATCAACACTGCTGTCCACTCGCGGGTGCGAATTTGGCAAAGCGGACGGGTGCAACGCCTACCAATCCGAAAGAGGGAATGGAGCGCGATGGCTCTCAAAACCAAACCCATCCCATTGAACCACATAAATTTCCTGAACACCCCGAATTTGATACCTTTGTTTCCCCATTGCGATAACCCTACGGCATTTGTTGCCCGGGCCCCAGTGTCGCGTAATGCGAAATAAGGCATTTCCCCGGTCGATAATACGAGATGAGACATACCCCCCGCCCCGCCTATCAGCCGTTACCCTCCCGCCCCTTTGCCCCCGATCCCTCGTTCCCGGGGGGATAAGTGATCTTTCCGTTTTTTTTGCCTTTTGCATCGACAGTTTTCCCATCGGCAGAAATAAAGTGTTTTGAAAGTGAAATCGGAGAAACGAACGTTTGCCTTTAACTGACGAACTTTGGGTGTTTTTGGGCTCCCAATTCGCCACACATCAATTGTTTTGACGCTTCAGCTATGCATTGGAATCGACCGTCTGATCGGAGTTATCTTTCCAATCTGGTGATAAAGCTTATATTCTTAAATTTAGTTATTTATAAAAAATTTTTAATTTCGTTTTAAAAATGAAAATGTTTACAGTACTGAACTAAAACTAAAAGTGGCCAAAACCCTCTCACAATCTAAATAATTTTGTTGTGAAAAAAGTTCTGATTTCATTTGTCTTTTATTGCAATTTTTATAAGAAACAATTGTAAATGTAATATTATATCAGTAAATATATAAAAAAATGTCAAAAATAAAAGTTTTCTGAAAAAATCGAATCTTTTAGAGGTACGTTTTGGCCATAGAAACAGTCATTTTTCAGAAGTGCATTTTCGTTGTGAAAAAAGTTCTGATTTTGGTTTTTTTTATTGCAATTTTCTTAAGAAACTTTGAGAAAGAATCAAGAAATTTTTTGGGAAATGTCAAAAATATGGATTTATATAGAAAAATGCCGAAATATTGATAACAACTAAAAATCCAACCCTAATTATTACTAGTAGCATTAAAATATTTTTTAAGGTATAAAGCGAATGGAAAAACGTCACGTTTAAATTTATAATTGTTATTTGTTGCATTAAAATGATACTAATTTGGTTTAACACCTATATTGGAAGCTCCGCGCATTGGGAAAAGTTAGCATTTTTGCAAAAATTAATTTAAAAAGAAAATTTAGACCGGTGATGTGCACACTTGGCGATCCATCCAATCAACCCGAAAATTATTATTTTACTAATATTAGCGCTCTAATTACATATTTTATCGAATTTTTATGTTACGCACTGATTTGGCTGATTATTTGGGGCCGAAAATCAACGAGTTTTTACATTTGTTCAACAAATATTTTAGTTTTTTGCATTTAGTTCCGGAAACTGTGAAAAAGTTAACAATTTCGCTGAGTGTTTTCATGTCGATTGGTCTGATATGCTACATATTGGTTTGCTTAAAATAATTCTGTTCTTTATTTATTTTAAATGAAACCTTTTTTAAGAATATTTTCTTTGCAAAGGCCATAATGCCTTTACTCAATTTGGACGCGTTTTCAATTGAATATTTTGTTATACCAATAAGTCTTTTTTTGCAATCGATGGCATGCGGAAGCAGTGCTCCGGTTCTCTACTTTTGCAAGTAAATATTAATTTCTAAATATAAAAGTTTTATTTATTCTTATTTTTAGTGCCCAATATCGAAGCGCTTTTCGCACACAATTTGGTCATCAAGCAACCAAAGTCACAATTGTCCGAACAGTAATTGTACAATCAAATCCATCATAAATGAATAATCCAAAACTTTTTCTCTTTGTTACCAAAAATCACAACCTTATTCAGTTGTTTGATAAAATGTCAAAGAACAAAAATTTAATAAATAACAATCTATTATAATTAGGGTGGCAGCTAGGGGGGGGGCGGTCCCCGGTCAGACGGGGAACGGGGATCCCCGGCCGTGGGTGGGCATAGCCAAAAATCCTTTTTTAGGGGGGTGCACAAACAAAAAAAATCCACTTCATAATTAGGGTTGTTGGTTCCTGCGAATTCTTCGGTTATCCAACCCGAAGCCTTTTGGTTTTCCGAAAAATTCATAAAAATTAGGTACAAAGATAAGCACCTAAAATTTGATATAAAATGATCAGAAAATAGGGTAAGTTTCTGACACCAAAACTAATATTTGTTTTTGGAGACGTAACATTTTTATCGGCTTTTTTGATTTACGCATCCTGGAGTTTCTCCAACTTATCGAGGGTTTTCTATCGAATTTACTAAATTCCAATTTGTGAAGAAATATGCACGCAGACAGTTAAGTTAATTTTTATTCAAATAATACTAACTCCATACTAGGCTTATTCGAAAACTATTTAAATAATACGGCCGACATATACATTGGATAGGCATAATCAGAAATAAAAAAGCCAAAATTCCTAATATGATTCTGATCAGGATGAATAATTGAATACGATAATTAAGTGGAAGCCGACAACCGGTCCGCTACATCCCTGATATTTACTATAAATTACCAAATTTGTTTGATTAACATTTTTTAAACGCTAATTACCATAGTTTTTCTTAATTGTTTGTTTGAAAATAAACTCCCAAACATTCGCTTAATTATAATAACGTTGGTGGTTTAGAGAGGACAGAAGATTATTTGGGTTTGATTTCATCCTATGGAAAAATGATGGGGGGGGGGGATTATTGAGTGGTGGTTTTTGGCGTTTGTTGTGTGTGTGAGGATTATGGTCCGTGTGAATAATTCCGCTGAAAGTTTGTTGGCATATAAATTTTTTTGTCACTATTTAATTAAATTGATTTTCAATAATCATTATTAAAAAGGGAATTGAAAATCCAATCCTCAAAGATTCATGTGGTGTAGACAGATAGTGGTGGTTTGGCTTTTTCGACTAAAAACCCAAAATTTCGGAAATTTCGGGAATTCGGGGGCAAAAAAACCCCGACCAAAAATTTCGGGGGTCGGGGTTAGGAGCAATATTTACCCAACTCTGCTACCTGTCAACTCGCTACTTTTCCCAAGCTTTTTTCCTTATAACTTTTTTCAAAGTCAACTAAATCGAAGATTTTTGATATATCAAGTAATGCTTTTATTTCTTTAGTCATAACTTTTTGAAATTTGCCCAATCAGCTTCTACTAATTGTAAGCTTTCCAAAATCTTTGATTCGGTTGACTTTGAAAAAGTTATAAGGAAAAACCCGGGAAAAAGTAGCGAGTTGGGTGTCGTCTTCCGTCAGGAGTAACCCTACTTTAAATGCTTTAGGTTTGCAAAATATGAGCAAATATTTTATATCAATAAAATGCAATTTTTAAAAAGTGACTTTTTCATTCAAATTGACACAAAAAAATTCGCTTAAATGCCCAACTCTTCATTGTTTATTCCATCGGCTGAATTGGTTCAACCACCAGTTCAATGGTTAATGTCAGGGCTGGGATTTATATGTGTTACCGTAAAGTTGGGCATACGGAAAATTTCCAATATTCCCCGAGAAATTCCGCAATTCCCAAAGTTTTGGATTCACCGGGAAATTTTGGAATTTCCAATTCCAAAATTGTCCACAAAATAGCATGTTATGCTTCTTTCTTTTTTTTTGCTAAAATATAAAGTTTTGTTTTTTACTGCATTTTTGGTAAAAAAACATTCATCGTAAAAATTTTTTTGAGTTAATTCTTTAAAATCAAATTAAACTAAAAATAAGAAAATGATATAAATCCCATCCCTACCCTAGATATATTAGGCATTTAAATTTTCCATTTAGGTTTACACGATGTTTGTCACCACGTTCTGTGGGTTTACATTTTTTTTAATTTTCAATTTTTGTTCTTAGTTGAGTCTGACCACCACGGATTTGGACGAATTTTTGCTCCATTATCTGTTTCCATTTCAATTTTCAAGTAAAATTATTGAAATATTTTTTAATTTATTAAAATCAAACGTCTTTAAATTTTTGTTTTCTTTTGTTTAAAATGGTAATTTCAAAATTTAGTCGGTTTTATTGGCGATGCGCTTAACCTGTGGATTCTTTTATCTCCAGAAATGCGAAATCGTGCCAATGATTTAGTTCGGTTGCAAATTTTGAATGAAATTATTATTTTTATATTAAATTTAAAAAATTTCAGCTTGCGGCAGTATCAATGTCCGATTTGGGGTTTTTTACCGTGATGTTGCCTCATTCGTTGGCATTATTTTTTGGCACAAATCTTCGCGTCCGATACCCATATTTGGTAATATTTATAATATTCAATAAGTGTTTTTTAATAATAAATGTTAAATTAAGTCTAAATACAAATAATTTTTGTAATTTTGATTAATTTGTTTATTTACTTTAGCTATATCGTCAAGAATTGTCGGCTTTGGCTAATTGGTTTTCGGCTTCGTCGTCAATGTATTTTTTTATAATTTAACGAATTATTTATACTAATTTTATTTTTAGATTAATTTTTGCCGTAACCATCGAAAGGTTTTTGGTAATTAGAGCACCACTTCGATCACGGCGCTATTGGACTAGCGTTCAACGTTTTATATTTTTTCTTGCAATATATGGAGGCACATGTACATAAATTTATTTTTATTTATTATTAATTAATTTATTTATTTTTTAATATTTAAAAACAGCAATTAATTAATTAATTCTCTTTTAGTTTTACTCACCACCTATCATTATTTTGAATATGTAAGCATGGTTTAAAAAATTAAAAAAATCAAAATTTTAATATAATAAATAATAATTTAAATATTAAATTGCTTTTAAATATTTATTAATTTTTCAGGATTGCCAATTGGCTTATTTCTGCAATGGAACGCAATTGTACGTGTTTTGTTACTCAGGTGGAACTCAAACTCATCCCGGATCAGTAAAAAATAATTAAAATTTAATAATTCTTAAAAGTTTCTTAAGCCATGGAATTCCATTGCAATTGAACCCTCCAGTTTTCGCCGATTTCTTATACAAATGAGTACGATTTGCAACGCAATTTTCACTGTTTTTGTGCCTATACTTGGAGTTGGTCAGTCAGTGAAAATGCAAATTTTAATTTTTATTTAATTAAAAAATTTAAATATTTTATTTGCGGAAATATTAAACGATAAATTTGGGTTGAACCGACAAAAATTTTTTTTTTTAAAAATCCACCTAGAGTGAGTGGTTTTTGAAGTCGCTTCGCTGGAGAAAAAAAGGGGAAATTAGTGGGCCGTCAGGGGATGCCCTCAAATAAGCAACTAATTTATTATAAGTAGGCCTCGTCCCCGAACCCCGACTTTTTTTAGTCGGGGTTTTCGTCCCCGACCCCGACTTTTTTGAATTTTTTGGGTTTAAAACCCCGACCCGCGACTTTTTTAGTCTGGACAAAAACCCCGACTTTGCCAGCCTCGAAGGGTCGGGGAGGAAAAGCTGAGCTGTGTTTAATAATTGCTCACTTAAAACTAGAGCCTGGAATTTCAAAAAAAAAGTTTTTCCGATCGAAATTTTGATCAAAAAATGCCAAAAAAATAGCGGAAACTTTTGGTATAATTTGGTCGATTAATTTGATCTCTCGATCGTCAGGGCTTTAAACATTGAACGTGTAATGCCTTTTTTCTGCCACCAAAAATTTAAAAAATAAATTAATATTGGAAAAAATTTTTAAAAATTTATCAATCTTTTTATTTTAATATTCGCCAAAATTTTAAATTTTGTATTTTTTTCTATAAGCTTTAATGAACATTTTGCTGTTGCGGCAATTAAGAATCAATGATCAACTGGTTCGGACTTCATCAGAAAATTCAGCCATCCAAGGCCTTCTCTCCACACAACTTGTACAAATAATATAAATTAAAAAACAAAATTTTAAAAAATGCTAATTGATTTTTTATAGAAAAATCGTCGTCGTATCACCATTTCTGTGCTTGCTATTTCGAGTTGTTTTGCTATCAGTCATGGACCGTCAGCGGTGTTTTCATTATGGGAATTGCTAATTGGATATTCAGTCATTTTTTGAATTAATTTTTCTATTTTAAAATTAAATTTTGGCTAAACTTCTTACTACAATTCAAAGGAATTTATTTCTTTGTTCAAAAAGTATCAAAAATATCAATTTGATTTATATTTTTAATATTTTGAATTTTTTTCATCTATTTAAGGCCAATAATCGAGCAATTTTTGCTGCAATGTCAATAGCGAATGCATTGGTAGTGACGGGAAAAATGCTGAACTTCCCTCTTTATTGCCTGAGTTCCGCACATTTTCGGACCAAATTTGCCACCATTTTTGGACAAAAATTTCCACAGGTAATTTAAAAAGTTCAATATTTTAATGCATTAAAAACAAAATTGGTTAAATCTTATCTTAAAATGCAAAAAAAATTACATATAATTTTACATTAAAGTAAAAATTTAATTAACTTTTTTAAACATTTCAGCTTCATCAAAGTTCACGAAACATGGCAAAGCGGTTCAGTGCGCGAAGTGAAACAACTGTTAATGCCGGTTGTAGCGGCGGCACTAATGGACGCAAACCCACAAAAACGGCGCCAAAATTTACAGGCACAAATGTTTGCCGGCAAAATAGAAGTTACTAAAGCTTTAAAATTAAGCTAATTTTTAATTTAAATTTCTTTTAAAACAAAAAAAAAATTATTAAATTTGTTTAAAAAAAATGTTAACTTTCCTTATCTGAGTTAGTAAATATTTTAAAAATGGTAAATTAAAATAGGCAAAAATATGAACCTTTTATAGATTTTTATAAAAATTTAAAATTTAACAATTGTTGGCATTAAATTAAAAATTAATTTTTGTGTGTTAAGTGAACGCTGAACAATTCCCAGCAATTGATGATGAAAGCAACCGGATCTGTTGACTGTGCGCAGAAAACTTCTTCAAAATTCATTTATTGATTTAAAAATTGAAAATATTGGAAAACTTCTATTCATATATAATTAAATTTGCCAAAATAAAACAATTAATGCATTAAAACATTTTTTGACAATAAATTCAAACTTTATAAAAGAAAATCGATTCTTGATTATTAAATTTCTTCTGGTGCAAATTTTTTTTTTTCAATGAATCATCAAAAAACCAAAGTTTTTTTGAGCGCTTTGCAAACAAATCGGGAGTTTTTGGTGATTTCGAGAGAATGATGAAGCATTGTTTGCGGTTTCTAAATTTTGTGTATATTTGCATAGTTTTAGGGAAAATAAGCTTTTGTGCATATTTTAAATGGAAAAAATTTCGGAAAAGATTAAAAAACATTATAGACCTAAATATTATAATCGTTCTGCCAAACATAGTCATTCCGTTTTTGGATTTAAGTTTATAATCATTGAGATTGCGAACCATTCAGTTTTGGATTTTTTTTAAATACATAAAAAAAAACATTTTTTTTGAAATAATTAATATTAATTCATTTTATATAATATTCTATTTGGTTATTTTATTGTTTTCAACAATGTACCGAAATTTTTCGATTTCACTGAATTATCAACAAACATTGATTGGACTTTATTTGAATTGCGTAATGCGCGTGAATGCATATGGGGGGGGGGGTACTTAAAAAAGTATTCAAAAATCAATTTGAAAATATTTTATGACTGAGAATAAAAAATAATTCGTTTAATTAAACATTATAACAGAAAATGATGATCGTCTAATACTAAGCATGAATTATGAAGGAAAAAGAGGTAATTAATATTAATAAAAACAAAAATTGTTTGACTAAATGAATAATTGTCTAAAATTAAGTAATAATTGTGCCCATTATTGTCATACTTCTGATGGCTTCGCTATTGTTAATTCTTCTTTTAATACTCAATTTTTCTATTTTTAACAATGCCCAACAACAACAACCAAAAGACCCAAATCAGCGCCAATTACTCTATGTTCAAGCTATTTGGCGTCATGGCGATCGCGTAATTTTGTATTTAAAACAAATTTAATATTATTTAAAATTAAAAAGAAGTGCCAAATTTTCAAAATTCAGAAAAACCGTGGTTAGTTGTATTTGTCAATTAATACAATCAAAATTTTTATGTTCAAACTTAGAACAAAAAAATTTAAAGCATTTTTATTTTTAAATCATTTTAATTTATTTTATTCTAATTTTAAATTTTTAAAAAGCAATTTTTTCACTTTTAATAGGCGCCCGGAAAACTTCCGTATCCCGGAGATCCGTACGACGAAAAATATTGGCCTCGCGGTTGGAGTCAGTTGACCAATGTATTTAAAAATATTTTTACTAACACAAATTTATTATTGTTAAATATTTTAGCTTGGAATGGCACAAATGCGTGAATTGGGACAATTTTTGAGGCAACGCTATATAATGGAAGCAACTTTTCTTGGTGCCAGTTACAATCGCGACGATGTAAAATTTTTTAAATAAATTTTGTTTAAATAATATAGGCTAAATTGGTTATAAACTTTGACCATTCTATTAACAAACTTTTTTAAATATATTTATTTTTCAACGCAATTAAAATCTGTATTTCGATGAAAATATTATATTTATATAATTTTTTTTTGTGATTTTTAAGGTTTTCATTCAATCTTCCGGCTCTGATCGGGCATTGGTATCAGCCCAAGCACTCCTACAAGGAATGTACCCGCCGTTGGCAGAGTTGGAACAGTTTGATCCAACATTAAATTGGCAACCGATTCCTGTGCATTCAACTGGGCTAAATCATGAAGTGCCATTATTAATGATAAAAAACATTTTAAAATTCAAAAAATAAATAAAATTTAGGTTTAAATTTTTTTGTAGAAATTTTTAAAATAAAAAATAATTTTTATTATTATAAGTAGGGCTAGAATTTTTAGGCGATAAAAAATCGGGTTAGGCACATAAATAGGTTTTTAAAACCTCAAAATAGGTGCTAAAACTCCTCTCAAAATGTCAAAATAATGGGCTTTGAACCAAGACAAATTTAACAATGCCTTTTTGTCCGTCTAAATTATATAAACCCTAAAAAAAATGTAAAATGCCAAAATTGTGAAGCGTTTAAATAGTACATAAGATGAGGTCATATAAATTTGGTGGTTTATTTCTAATCAACAAACTCAAAGTTTTTTTCTTTAAATAAATAGTTTTAAAATTTAAGTTATTGAAACCGACCAGCTTTGCATGCCCAGTTTATGATCGGCTGAAGAAGGAGGTGAAGCTGGAGTTGGAGCAGCAGCTGGTCAACAAGTACCCGGACTTGTTCAACTTCATCCAGTTGAATGTGTACAAAAGTTCTCAACCAATTTCACTCCATCAAGCTGCCAAATTGAGCAACATCAACAGGGAGGTCAGTGAATTTGTTTTAAAATTTTGAAAATATATCTAAAAATGCAGAAATAATATAATTTCCTAATTTCTCTTTTCCTTAAAGTTTCTTTCACTCTTTTTGAGTATAAAATTTACATTTTTAGGGTAAAACAAGTCCAGTATTTGGGATAATATCCAATCTTGTCTTACTACTCAAAAGTAATTTTTTAAACATTTTTTTGAGCGGGTTAATCCGAACATGGCTTTTATCCAAGTCCAATGTTTTTGCATTATTCAGGTACTGCACAATCTCTCCCAACCAGAGTGGGTAAACCGCCGATGGCCCCAATATGGTGATCAGTCCACATTGGAGTTGCTGATCGAAATACGTCGATTGGAACGGACTCGAGAGTTTGCCCGTCCCGATTTGGCATTTTTGAAGGGCGGTTTTTTGCTTGGAGATTGGGTTCAACGGGCAAAACAGGTGTTTAAATTCAATTGTAAACACATCACTTTAGAAGTATTATTATTTTAATTACTTATATTAATTAAAAATTATTTTAAGAAATTAGGTACCGAACCGGGTTCCAGTAGAATTTTTCGGGGTACGCAATCCTATTTTTTGAGCATTTCCGGATTTTATAAAATTTAGATTTGGATTTTTTTGTTTGCATAATTCCTACAGGAAATTAAAAATTCCGGTTGCTTGGTCACAAAATTAAAAATATATCTTTTAAGGTTTTGCAAGGACAATTACCAAAGGAGGCAAACAAAGCTGTTCTCTATTCGGCACATGACGGCACGCTTCAGGCAAAATAAAAAAATTTTAAAATAATTTAAATTTTCATTAAGGCACTTCTCTCTTCAATGGGACTCGGCGACGATCAAATGGTCCCTTACTCAGCCTGTGTTATGATGGAGTTGTACAACTCAACCAATGTAATTCAATTGGAGGTAAAAATTATAAACAAATTTAAAAATTTTATATTTATTTAATTTGTTTTTTCAGATTTATTATCGGCACAATGGCATTTTGGACAAATTAAATTTGACAGAATGCGGCAGTTCATTTTGTACAGCAGATGAAGCAATTCAGTTGTTGGAAAAACGTGCAATATTTGGGCGACAAAAACTTTTTGAGGTCAAATATTGACAAATTATTATTTAGAATAATTGAAAATGCATTTATTTATTATAATTTTTTAAAATTTTTAATTGCCTTTTCAGCAATGCGAAAAGGATGGGTTTTGCGAAATTCCTGTTGATAATGGGGAAAAAGATGAATAAAAATAACATAACAATAATTGTCATACGTATCACATTTTATTGTAAACATTTCATTGATTGATTAAAAGGGGTCAAAATCAAAATGTTTATGAATTGCATATCCTTTTTTGGCACAGTGTCAGTGCAGTAAAAAACAAACTTTGAAATATTTTAGCAAAAAAAAAGAAGCACAAAATGCATTTGATTTTACGGTGGATTCCGAAATTCTCTGATGAATATTGGATATTTCCAAATTCCCAGGGGAATTTTTGCCAAAATTTACCGTAATAATAATCAAGCCCAGCCTTGACATTAACCATTGAACTGAGTGGGGGTCTTTTCGGCCCCGCCCTTTCGGCCCCGCCCTTTCGGCCTCGGGACGTTTCGGCCCCAACGTTTCGGCCCCAAACCTTCGGCCCAGACCTTTCGGCCCCAGACCTTTCGGCCCAGACCTTTCGGCCCCAGACCTTTCGGCCCCAGAACTTTCGGCCCCACGCTGCAATTTCTTTTTTTGTTATTCAACCAAACAATTTATTCAGAAACTTTTTTTTCAGTAAACATAACAAAATTAATAATTAAGCCAACCAAGCTTACTATTCAGAAAATTTTTTCAAATGAACAATACATAACAAAAATAATAATTTAAATACAATAATCTAAAATTTGCAGGAAATTCGGGGGGGGGGGGTCATTTGGTAATTGTGCGAAATTCCGAAATTCCTCGAAGAAATTCCAAAATGGCGTGAAGTTGGTTGGGCTGGAGATGATAAATGTGATCCAGAAACTGGGTTTCCTTATTAGGCCTAGGCCTAAGCCAACCTACTTAAGCTTAGGCCTAAGTTAAAGATGTAAAAAGTACGTAATGTGAAAACGATGATGATTTTTACTTATATGTATGCATCAGGCTCGCGTCGAACTTTTGATTTCGATAATTTCGAGCTTTTCTTTCGTTTCGATGTCGAAAACCGAAAAAAAAAGAAAATTTCATTCGATGAAACCCTGATATACATTTCCTTGTGGCCAAAACGTCCGGGGCCGAAACGTCCTTGGGGTTGAAACTGCGGGGCCGAAAGGGCGGGGCCGAAACGTCCTTGGGGTTGAAACTGCGGGGCCGAAAGGGCGGGGCCGAAACGTCGGGGCCGAAACGGCAGGGCCGAAACGTCCTGTTCCATTGAACTGGTGATTGAACCAATTCAGCCGGCGGAATAAACAATGAAGAGTTGGGCATTTAAGTGAATTTTTTTGTGGCTATTTGAAAGAAAAAGTCACTTTAAAAATTAAAAACATTTGCTCATATTTTGCAATGTTAAAAAAAATTTTTTTTTTAATTCAAATAGCCGATCTGATCTGACTTATCAACCCACAACATCGTTTGGACATAATTATAATAGGTAGATTGTTATTTATTTAATTTTTCTTCTTTGACATTTTATCAAACAAAAAAATGAATACTCAGAAGGTTGTGATTTTTGGTAACGAAGAGAAAAAGTTTTGGATTATTCATTTATGATGGATTTGATTGTACAATTATTGTTCGGACAATTGTGACTTTGGTTGCTTGATGCCCAAATTGTGTGCGAAAAGCGCTTCGATATTGGGCACTAAAAATAAGAATAAATAAAACTTTTTATATTTAGAAATTAATATTTACTTGCAAAAGTAGAGAACCGGAGCACTGCTTCCGTATGCCATCGATTGCAAAACAAGACTTATTGGGCTAACAAAATATTCAATTGAAAACGCGTCCAAATTGAGTATAGGCATTATGGCCTTTGCAAAGAAAATATTCTTAAAAAAGGGTTCATTATAATAAATAAAGAATAAAATTTTTGTTAGCCAACCAATATGTAGCATATCAGACCAATCGACATGAAAACACTCAGAGAAATTGTTAATTTTTTCACAGTTTCCGGAACTAAATGCAAAAAACTAAAATATTTGTTGAACAAATGAAAAACTCGTTGATTTTCGGCCCCAAATAATCAGCCAAATCAGTGCGTAACATAAAAATTCGATACAATATATAACTATGGCGCCGATATTAGTGAAATAATAATTTTCGGGTTGATTAGAGGGATCGCCAAGTGTGCACATCACCGGTCTAAAGTTTTTATTAAATTAATTTTTGCAAAAATGCTAACTTTTCCCAATGCGCGGAGCTTCCAATATAGATGATGTACCAAGTTATTATCAGTTTAATGCAAGAAATGACAATTATAAATTTAAACGTGACGTTTTTCCCATTAGCTTTATACCTTAATAAATATTTTGATGCAACTAGTAATAATTAGTGGTGGATTTTTAGATTTTATCAATATTTCGGCATTTTGAAGATCAATCAATCTTTTGGCACCTTTTCTCAAAATTTCTTATAAAAATTGCAATAAAAGACAAATGAAATCAGAACTTTTTTCACAACAAAATTATTTACGATTGTGAGAGGGTTTTGGCCACTTTTAGTTTTAGTTCAGTACTGTAAACATTTTCATTTTTAAAACGAAATTAAAAAATTTTATAAATAACTAAATTTAAGAATATAAGCTTTATCACCAGAATGGAAATGTAACGCTGATCAGACGGTCGATTCCAATGCATAGCTGAAGCATTACAGCAAATGATGAGCTAATTAGGGGAACAAATTGTATATAAAAGCACGTCCGCAATGTGATGTAATTGATTCCAAACGCAAAAATGACGAATTTGACGCAATTTCCAAAAAGGAGAAATGAGGCAAAAAATGCATACAAAGCGATCAGAATCATGCAAGGCGAATGGAGTGATCTGATCGGGTAAGTGTTAACACTTTTTGCATTAGAAAGCTCTGATCGAGTTTCGATTTTTCCCAAATTATGCAAGACTTTATCAGTCACGACTGAGGTTGTCGGGTTCAAACCTAACCGAGCCCCGCCCGGTTTTTTTTTTGATTGCTCGGGAAAAAGTCAAATCGGGTCCAAGTTGATTTCCGAAAACGCCATCCATCGAAATTTCTTTTAACTTTGGCCTAGAACGCGAATTTAATTTTTTTTTACTTTCTTTTGATGGTCACATAGACTAGAGACGAGTTTAGGCCAATTCCGACACAACAAATCATCGCAATGATTCCGGTTAAAACAATTTCAATGGGAACAAAGCCTTTGTTCATGTAAAGATCGTAAAGCTTAAAAAAAATTCCTTTAATTAAATAGATAATAACTACCGGATCAACGGATGATGCCATTATAATTAAGATTTATTATGCTTAATGTACAATTAAAATAAAATTTTCCAAACAAATTTAACTGGTAAATTCGTAAAAATTATGATCCCGCTCAATTCTTGTTTCACAGCTAATGCGAACAAAGTTTAATATCATCTAAAAATGTTGAAACGAAATGCTTGGGGATATTAAACAATAATTAAATCTTTCCGGTTAATGAACATAAATATTGGTAATGTATCGTAATCAGTGGTAATCTTTAAAGCATAACACTTGAGTAATTTTTTGTCAAGAAGCGTGACAACTTTTTAACATCATAATTCGTGCGTAAAAGTTTATTAATGAACAAAACTAACATTAAAAAACCTATCAACAGTGTCTGTGCGTGATTGAATGCACAAAAATAATAAACCATTTTTTCATGTTTCATAATATTTAAATATTTTAAAATTTGTCGTAAAAATGACAAAATTTTATATTCTATCGGATAAATAATGTGAGAACAGAGAGTGTAATTGTTAGACAAAATTTTTGGCAAAAGAAAAGCGAAACATTTAAAAGTTTTAATACAAAATATGTTTTTCATTACTACCTTACAAACAGAGTAAGATTTATAGAAAAAAAGTTTTAAAAAAATTAAATATATCCGAACATATGTAAATATTGGTAATGTATTAATCAGTGGCGGCACTTTACTGCATAACACTTGAGTAACTTTTTGTCAAGAAGCATGACAACTTTCTAAAATGGTAATTCACGCGTGATTTAATAATGAACAAAAGCTAATCCATTTCTGTGCGTGATTGAAAGAAAGAAGACTAATTAGAGTAATTTGGTATCCTAAGTGGTCTAAACCAAAAAAAATCATTATCTATTATGAAAGTTTAAACCTCTAGTCCCGAGGGACCGACCAAAACATTGATCGTCAGTTTAAGACATATACTTGAATAAAGATTTTTAATCAATTCAAAAAAATTTTAAATTGGTTAAACATCAGAGCCTCTAATTGAACTCCCTTTTGGGGGCGGGGGGGAATAACATCCCCGGGATTCTATTAAAAAAAAGGTTAACAAAAATTAAATCTTTTCAGTTAATGAACATTAAATCAGTGACAAACTTTACAGCATAACACTTGAGTAACTTTTCTTCAGCAACACGCAATGACTTTTCAACATGACATTACGTGTGAAATTTTAATAATCAACAAAGTTAACACATTAAAAAGTGCAGATATTTTCATACAATTTTTAGAAGAACAATTTTTTCAAAAATGTTGACCAAAAGTGTTCTACCTATGGCTTCATAGTTGAGTCCGCGCATTTTGCAGATTCGTGCGTTAGGCTTAGAGTGGAGTCGATTGGTATTTTGGTGACTTATTGCACAAAATAAGAAATAAAATTCAGACATACAATGAACGGATTCATGAAATTGATGTCTGTTGTATATGAAGATGGTTCTGTTAAAAATAATATTCCTGGTTTATGTTGTGTATTTAACAGTTTATAATTTAGAATAAAAGAATGCGATGTCAAATGTGGGAGTCAAATGAGAAAAGAAAGATGAATGGAAGAATGAGACGGCGCTATAGAAAGCGCCTCAGTCTTTATGGGATAGATTGGTCAGTGATGGTCAGCCAACTAATCGATAGGTGAAACAGAGGGAAGGAGGGGAAGAGAGAAGTGAGTCAGTGCGAAGGCACATACTCAACACCTCCCCCTTTAAAATTCCGAAATGTCCGATCGGGAAACCGTTCGATCACAAGTTCATCCGTTGCATCGGCATTCCGTTGACGTGTCGAACGTCGGACCTCTTGCTGTTCCTCCGGTTTGTGTCTGAGGCAGATTGGCCTCGAAGCACACTTTTCTCGGGGTTGCCTGGTGTTGGGATGGTTCTTCCTGAATTGGTGATGGTTGACGCTCCGGTGACGGTGTTCGTGGGATTTGTTGTTGTTCGGGCCTTTCCTGGTAAGGGATGGGCTGCGAAAGCCGCATTTGGTTTGAATGGCGCGTACTGTAGCGCGCAAATCTTGGGCCCAAACTTTCCAAACCACTCCGGAGCCTCCGACCACTTCACCCGGCAGCCACATTCGCTTGTTCTGCCTGTAGATGAGAAAAAGCACTCGGTCCCCGATGTTGAAAGGCCGGTGCGTGCCGTGACGTCGGTCAAATTGTCGGCACATTCGGTCGCGGTCCTGGTGAAATTTTCCGCCCTTTTGTACCCCACTACCTGGTTTGACCAGTGACAAAACGGTGCGGATGGTTCGCCCTAGGAAGAGTTCGGCAGGAGTTCTCCCTCGGAGGACTTCGCTTGGTGTACTAGGGTAGGCCAGAAGCGAATTTTGCACCCACTCCTTGTCCTCCCGGGCACATTTCCTCATCTGACGCTTGAGAATGTCGACGAAGCGTTCTGCTTGGCCGTTGCTCTGGGGCTGGAATGGCGGAGAGAATGTTTGTTTGATGCCTTTGCTCCTGCAGAAATGGGAAAGTTCACTGGACTTGAAAGGGGGACCATTGTCCGAAACGATTTATTTTGGAAATCCGTAGCGTAAAAAGAGCCACGTGAGCTGTGTGATCAGGAATGACGCTGAAGTGGCATTCATCTTGATCACTTCCGGCCATTTGCTGTGTGCGTCCACGACCACCAAATATTTGAATCCGTCGCTGCAAGGGCCGGCGAAGTCCATGTGCAGTCGTTCGTAGACTGCTCCTGCCGATGGCCACGGGCGAAGAAGGACGTTTGGCGGCGCTTTCGCTGCAGACGCGCAGTCGGGACAGTTTCGCACCCACCGCTCTATGTCGGTGGTGATTCGGGGCCAGTAGACGAACTGGCGGTGATCCTAGAGGACGGCTTTGCGACGTGGGATGCCCTGGGAGGCTTCTCCGCACTGTTTACGAAAGCGTTTCTACTTAATTCGACTTATCGATCAGTGCGGATGTGTTACGGGTGAAGGTGGGCTCGGTTGGACAATTTGAGAAATGTCACGAGATTCGGCTGAGACTGTCAATTGATTTTGTTTTGTGAAATAAACGCCTATGCTGACTGCGCCAAAAACTGTTGTGTATTTACTTCGGAGAGTTTGCTGCGGTGGACGAAGAAAGCGTAAAGCGGCGATGACGCGGCTTCCTTTGGCCAATGTGATCAAATTCAATCAAATTGAATCTGTTCAACTTATCTCCGGTTTAAAACCGACCGTAACCAACCCTATTTTATTCGTTTTTTTTTGGCAGAAATGGCGTGAAATTATTTTGCATTTTTGTTTATTAGTGTGGCGGGAAGTGCCTCAACATAATAAAAGACTGGGGTTTTTGTTAAACCGGCTTCGGATTCATTTCCGAAGAATTGACCGAGATCTCCTCGGATCGAGAACACCTTTCTCGGATAAGACCTGAAGTACAAAGGGGAGAGGGAAGAGTGAGTCTCGAGGGGAGTTGATCCCTCAGGATTTTAGCCGAGATTTCACTCGGGACCAAACAACCAAATTTCTTTTTTTGCAAAGGCGATAGAATTTATTGACAGAAAGCAAAGAGCAAAAGGAAATATGATTATAATTTGGTAAATGGATGAATTGGTTGGTATGAATGGTGATTAGTGAGGAAACGCCCATCGTTTTATAGGCTCAAAAGGGGCGGGGCGTACCGGTATCCGAGGGACCCGGATAATTCTGGTTTTGTCCAACCCTAGATCCCACCCTAGCATTTTACTTTACGAACACACAAACCAGGGATGGGCGGAATTCCAATTTCCGACTTTCCGATTTCCGACATTTTTGGGGTCGGAATTCCGAGTTCCGATTTCCGAAATTTGGAGCAAAAAGTCGGAAATTTTCGAAAAAATCGATAATTTTTGGACCAAATCTCTTAACAAACTTAGCTAAAAAGTTCAAAATTTCTCCCGGCGGCGCTTATCGGCACCGCCGGGCCCCCGCATCTCGGGAAAAGTTACAAAAAAGAAAGGACTAAAATTGAGGAAAAATTTGGTAAAAAATTGGGAGCCAATCGCAACAAAATTTATAAATTGTAAAAAGAATTTGGCTTATGCCGCAAACAGAAAAAAAGACTTTGGGCTTCCCATCGATTGTAAGAATTTAAATATTAATTTTTAAAAATTATTAAACTAAATTTAGCGCAAATTAAATAATACAATAAAAAAAATTTGAATTGATGGGAAAATATTACAAAATTAAGCAAAGAAATTCCAAAATTAGTGAAAGTGATATTACCAATATACAACATTGGGAAAGCGACAATATAGATTAGTGTTCGGCTTTTCGGCATTACCGCGGTATTTTTTTTCGGTATTTTTACCGAAATACCGATACCGAAAAAATTTTGAGATTTCGGTATTTTTTCGGTATCGGTATTATACCAAAATACCGATACCGAATACCGAAAAACCCCATTTGCCGAACACTAATATAGATGGAAAAAACGATTTGATTCCGTTGGTAAACATTCATTATCTGAGAATCGCCCAACTTTTACGGATAACGAGTATTCAAATTTAACTTTTAATATTTTGGCAATTTAAAAATAATTAATGCATTTATTTTTTTATTGTAGCATTTTGAAGCATCCGATGCCCTCGTCGGATGATAATTTATGGGCCTGGAATCTGGCAAAGAAAAAAAGAACACAACGAATTGAAGTGGAACACTCCGTGAAGAACTAAAGACTTTATTTAGAAATTTGGATTCTGCTAAAATTTGATTTTCCCCGCTTTTTTTAAAAACCCCGATTCCGCTTTACCCTAATCTAAACAATCTTTTAAATTCGAATCTTTAGGGATGTATGTTACCCCCGACCTTGAGTCGGGGATGGGGTTTGGGGTCGGGTTTTCGGAGTTAGAGATGTCAAGGTCGGGAAAATCACACCGAAATGGCATTAATTTCGGTCTCCATTCTTTGTTAAGAGAAGCAAAATTCTGAAAGATGACATGAATTAATTCATTTTTTGTGCGAATTTTAATTAAGAAAATTTGAATATTTATATTTTTATAACACTGTACATTTAATGGTGAGGGGCGGGAAACCACCAGTGCCCAGATAACCCCGATTTTTTTAAAGACATTTTAACTCGCGGGGACTTCAATTAATTCAAAGGGCACTTTAGTGCACTCGCGACAAAACCAATTTTAGAAAGCAATGTTTGAATTCACAGATAAATTAGTTTTTAAATAATTATAAATTAATTGATCAAATATTGGACAGCTGTAGATTGTTGTTCTTGATGACCGAATTGTGTGCGAATGTGATATTGGCCGCTCAAATTAGGCATAAATAAATTTAAATTTAAATTCAATATTTATATTCATGATCAGAGGGTAAAAAGACCAATAGAAATGCATTTTAATAACCAATCGCGTCTTTAAATAAATATCCATGCTTTTGATTGTTAAATTATCGGAGTGACTTGGTTTGATTGATGACCAAATAGTGTGCGAAAAGCGCTGCGATATTGGGCACTAAAAATATGTATTAAATTATATTTTGAATAAATAAAATAATTGTTTCAAAAAGAATCTTTACCTGCAAAAGTAGAGAACCGGGGCACTGCTTCCGTATGCAATCGAAAGCAAAACAATACAAATTGGGAAAACAAAATATTCAATTGTAAATGCGTCCAAATTGAGTAAGGGCGTTATGACACGCGCGAAGAAAATATTCTTAAAAAAGTTTTTAAAAATAAAAAGAATATAATTATTTGTTAGCTAACCAAGATGTAGCATATCAGACCAATCGACATCAGAATGCTCAGCAAAATTGTTAACTTTTTCACATTTTCCGGAACTAAACGCAAAAACTAAAATATTTGTTGAACAAAATGTAAAAACTCGATGATTTTTGACGCCAAATAATCAGCCAAATCAGTGCGTAAGTAGTGAAAGCCACCCCCCCCCTCGCGGGAGTCCCGTCCCATCGCGGGCCTATTGAGTCCCATTGAGTCCCGTCCTCTCGCGGACCTATTGAGTTGGTTTTTGAACCAAAGGGTTTGGGATAAGGGTTCGGGGGTGAACCCTCATCCCATCGTGGGCCTATTGAGTACCATTGAGTCCCGTCCTCTCGCGGACCTGTTGAAGGTCCTGTTCCCGTTTCATCGTGAGCCTGTTGAACTGGTTTTTGAACCAAAGGGTTTGGGAGGGTTTTCAGTTTTGAACCATGAGTCCCGTCCTCTCGTGGACCTATTGAAGGTCCTGTTCCCGTTTCATCGTGAGCCTGTTGAACTGGTTTTTGAGCCAAAGGAGTTTGGTCAGCTCATCGGCTGTGCTATTCGTTTGTTGGTTTTTCATTATTTGTAAGCCCCCCTCCCCTGCCCTTCGGTACTCAACATTGATTGGTTGCATTGAAATGGCAAATGCAAAAAAATTAAAAATGAAAAATAAAATGATTTTTTTCAGACTTCATTCATTCCTTCATGCATTTGTTGATGAACGGCTTTAACGACGAAAGAGCCTGTAAAAAAAAATTTTTAATATAAAATTTTAAATAATCAATTCACACTTTTTTTTTAACATCTGTTGGAGTGTTTGGCGCAAAAGAGACATTTTGTTTTTGTTCAGATATTTTGGCTTGCATTTTCTCTGCCACTTAAAAAACAAAAAATTTTTTTTAAATATTTGATGAATTGTTAGACTTACCCTGCTGGAATTTTGGATTTTCTGTCAAAATTTTGCTAAAATGCGCTGCAATGGGCGTTCCGCTAAGTGCGTCCATGGCTGAATCGATGGCTGTTACTTCGGTGAAGCTTTGCACAAGCTCCAGACCCTCCACGTCTTCAGAAATGCTCCAGGAATCCTTCCCGGCGAAACCTTAATTATCGAACAATTAAATTCTAATTGTTTATATTTTAAATTTAAAAAAAAAAAAGAAGAAGTTGTTTGATGAGAAAAGAGGAGGCTGGAAAAGGTAAACTCCTTCACTCAAGAGTAGTCAACCTAATCCGACATCTCTTCCTGCGACAAAGTCCTACAAGAAGGCACTTGAGAACTCGGTCGGCAGGAAGAGCACGAAATTGAAGACAGAGAGCAGAATAGAGAAATTTAAAAAAATTAGGGACAGGTGTTGGACCGGAATGTGGGACTCTTCCGGATTTATTTAAAAATTTTTATTAGATTTTTAAATTTTGTAAATTGCTTACCAAGCCACGCTATATAATAGGCCTTCCTTGAATTAGCACTCACGAACATTGCATGAATTGTCTCAATCTCAAACTCCTCGTCTTTGTTCGGCTTAACCCCTTGGGGCGCTGTTTGCGGCCGGATAAAAACCTTAAAATTTTCTTAAACTTTAAATATCGAGAAATAAAATGGGTAAAAATCTGAAAAACAAAATTTGGAAAAGCCAATACTCACCCGGCCTTTACGCTCCCTCTGCCTTTTCAGAAATCGTTTTGTCGAGCGTTTTGAATGCGACAGTGTTGAAGCAGTAGCAGCAGCAGCAGCAGCATTTGCCGAAGATTTGAACTGTTTGGATGGTGCCAGTGCGGCACATTGAGTAGCCAACTCGCTAAAACAAAATTTTTTAAACAAATAATCCATCAACAGAATTAAAAAATCTTCACAGAATAAGAAAACGCGACTTATTGGCGATGTTGTAGCAAACGTTGACGCCGCCGTCGCCGCCGTGTTCTCCAACCGGTTCATCCTCGGTGTTTTCGACCATTTGCAAGTCCTGCTGCAGCTCATCCGCCAATCCGCTGTCCATCGCGGAAGGCGAGACCAAATGCGACTGATCAAACAGAAAAATAAAATGATTAATTAAAACACTATTGTTTACCCGAATAATGCCAGGGTCCAACAGCCAATTCTGATTTGAGCCAAATATATCGATTTACAATATATTAAAGCCACCATGTACACCGGCAGCGAAAACATTTTCTCCGTCCGACCATGCTCACACAGTTGCATTAACTGCTTTGTCGACGGGGCGAAGTCAATTGGCTGAATGGTGTCTCTGTAAATTCATTACATTAAATGGTTTTGCGGTAAATTTCAAAAAATTTTTGGTCACCTGTAATCAGCCATATTGTTTAGCATTTCAGGGCTGCTCAACTGCTTCCGGTCATCTTTTTGCTGTAACTAAAATTATTGATTTTAAAATAACAAATATTCAGAAAAATTATTTTTAAAATCCCCCTTTAAAATCCCGTATGAAATTTGTTTAAATATTTTCAAATTTTTTCATTTTAAAAGTTTGCTTACCGGAAACCGATTGTTCTTTGTCCTCGGCCGACTTCGGTCACTTGGTTCTGCATTGCCTCCGGTTCCGTCGTTTTGCTAGATAAATTTTTATATAACAATTTTTGATTAATTAAAATTTTAAATACGCTTTAAAATATTATAATAAAATTTCCACAAAAAAATTTTTTTGTAAATTCCTTAAAAATGAGATGGTGCTCAAACGGGAACGCCATCTGAGCGCCGGCGCTTAGATGTCGCCCGTTCCCCTCCCAAAAACTTTTTGGGTACAAGTCCCTGTTAAAAAGGGTTAACATTTGCACACTTCCTGTTTAATCAGAATTGTTTTTTTTTTGTATAATTAAAGTTTTGAAATTCACTTACTGACAAAACAGAGCCGGCGTCGCTCACAAGATGTCCCAAAACGTCCTGATTTTGGTCGGCTTCCATCGAAATATCCTAAATTTATAAGAAATCAGTAATAGTTTTTAAAAAAAAAAGTAGGAAAAAAGGAACGATTAAAAGATGCTCCACCTCATCGATCGTTAAAACATCGATGAATGAAGACATTATAATTGGTATTGGCTAACCAAAATTAAAATTAAAATTTTATTTTACAAATAAATGCATAAAGGTAAAAGGTGTTGGGGGGAATGGGCAGAAATGGATGAGCATTCGTCGTTCCGTTCATTTCGCATTGATTATGCCTTCGTCCTTCTGACCCCCCCCCCATCCATTCCCAAGCCGTCTCCATCCATACCTTCCCTCTTCTATCAACCATCTCTCTGTTTACTCTCCCGATCTGTCTTCTGTACTCTATAGGGATGGAATATGCAACAACATATTTTAACCCCTCGGACCTCCTCCCTTCCACGGACCCCCCCCCCTCACCCATCGGGCATGCAATGCCGCGGCGAATGCTCCCCACACACAAAACAGCTAATTTTGTTTTCCCGCACATTTTTAAATTTTGTTTATTGTTAAAATAAAAACATTTATTAAATTAAATTAAAAAAAAAAATAACGAAAATTAAAAAATCGGTTATTATAAGAACATAAATAATAGTAGATAATGATGAATGAAATATGAGACTGTGGTGTGGTTATAAAAGCAAAAATTGAATAAATTAAAAAAATGTGAAAATGAACAAAATTTTGAAATAATAATATTAAAATTGAATTGAACAAATTAAAAATGTGAAACTGAACAAAATTGAAATAGTAATATTAAAATTGAAATTGAATAATGATAAAAAATGATAAAATTACAACTCGGGATAATTACCGAGGATCTTAAAATGGCCAGATCGCCGTCGACAGATGGGGCACCGCGCCGGATGACCTGCCCGACTCTGGACCACCATCTGCACAGAGCACGCGACACACAAGGCGACGTGTCCGCATGGACCGTAAGTTCGCGGGACGCTGCTAAGGCACACAACACATTCGCGCTCCCAAAAGAGTTTGAACGGTATCGACGCCCAAGGGTCTATTGGCTCCAGCACCGCTGGTTCGGCATTGTCGTCCTAATTCGAAATTGAAACATTTAAATAAATGAATAAGAAAATTTAAATTCAACACCAGTCCCTTTGTGAGGCCCTTCCCCCACCTACCGGGTTTTGAGGCGCAGCTGTTGGTGGTACATCAGGCGGGCTGATCAGAACGCCGACTCCGTTTTCGATAACGGCGTGGTAGGTGCTCGGGGCAGTCAAAAAGGCGCCAGCTTCGCGCAGTCGCCTTGCCTCCAGTCCCTCCCGTTCCGACACGGGTCCGTGCTCAATGCCATTCCGGTTCCTCACTCTGTTTATGCGCCGAGCGGTCGCGCACTCAGTGCAGTCAGAGTCGTGACAACCGCACGGATCTGTGCAACACAA